>BSBK01005144.1:210000-612643 GCA_027943335.1 Chamaecyparis obtusa | reverse complement strand
GCATAGGGCGTGTGCGCTATAGGGTGCATGCCCTATTTAAGACTATTCATAACATATTTTTTGTTTTGTATAGGGCATATGCCCTATAGTGCGCTCGCATTATGCAAAACTAGAAGAAATGATCTTATTTTCCAAGGATCTCATGAAAGAGACCCACTTTTTCTTATGCTGTCTGAATTCTGCATTTTCTTCGACAAGTTTTCACTTTTCATTTCATTGATAGTGACAAATCAACATCATTTTGCACCATAGTGACAAGTTTTCACTTTGCGCCATCGTGAAAGTCAATTATTGAGGAGAAATTTATTGATTGAGGTAAGTTTTTTATTTTTTTACATGTCAAATGTGAATAAAGAGTGTTTTGGTTTATAATTGGTATGATATAGACTTCTTCAATACATAATTTGATATAAGTGTAATAAATTTATATTATAATTTATCATATTGTAAGAGGTTTATATTATAATTTGACTTATTGTTTTACATTTATATTATATTTTAAAAATTGTAATCAATTCATATGTAGAAATCATCATCATGCCAAGGAAACGAGCAAATAATTTAACACCGGAAGAGCATGAAAGAGACAAAGAGAAGAAAAGGGAAAGAATGAGACAACTTCGTGAACAAAAAAAATTAGATACCATAGAAGAAGATTTTTCATTGGATGAGGAACATGAAACATCAATACAAAGTAAGAGAGAATTGGAATTGGAATAAAAATGACAACGAATGAGAAACTTGCGTGCAACAAGACAATTGAATTATGAAGATACAGGGACATCATCTACGAGTTCCAAAGTTCAAGAGACATCATCATCCAATGTTCAAGGCACACCAATGTACCATGTTGAAGGCACACCATTGTCTACTTCTGAAGGTGTGGGCACACCCTTTTATCATGTTGAAGGCACACCATTATCTACATCCCAAGGTGTATGCACAATATCATCTCATGTTGAAGGCACACCATTATCTACATCCCAAGGTGTAGGCACAACATCGTCTCATGTTGAAGGCACTCAAGATTGTACGCAATTCACACATAATGTTTTTGATGCTCCTAGAATTATTAAATATAGAAAGCCAACATATTTGATTGATATTGATCCTAAAATTTTGCAAGCAATGCCTGACAAGATTCCCAAGCGTACTTGTCAAAGAAATGTTAATTGTATTTGGAGATCATTTTTTGAGAATTTAAACATGATAGGAAGATGTCAAATATTTGTTGAAATGATGAGAAATCTGAAATTTAGGCCCATCATGAAGATGCTTGGACTAAGAACGATGGATGAGTCAAGTGAAAAATCTATTGTAAAGAATCTAATTACTGCATATGAGAGTGTGGGTTCTGCATCACGCACAAAAGATAGTAATGTCACACGACATGTACTTACATCAATGATAGTAAGCACTCAAATGAAGAAATCTTGACTCATTAGAAAGATAAGAAAAACCTTGAAAATAAGTAGAAAGTCTCTAATGAGAGCCCTGGGAAGGCGTCAAAGAGTGGAAGATCCAAATAGCAATGAGTTATGGGCATTTTCCGGTAGACTACCGCGAAAAGATAAAGCAATTGTTGAAGCTTTGAAATCCTTGATTGAAGAATTTTGGAAGAATAATACACAGGTATCTCATAATCAAAGAGATGTTGTAAGAAGGAGGATTGGTAGTCGAATTCGTGTTCCACATCCAAAACATTTTTTGGATTCAACTCAGACACAATTCTTTAAAAAATTTATGCATATGTATCCTCAAATTAAAATTAGTCAAAGATATTTTGAAATGTGTAAACCTTTTTATGTGAAGATAAATCACACACGCACAACTTGTTGTTGTAGGGTACATATTGAATTTTCTAACCATTTTGAAGTTTATAGGAATATATGTGTAGTTTTGCACTCTAACAATGTTTTGTGGGATTGTAACATAAATGTCCCACCTAGATCTTCAAGGGAATTAATATCTACCATTTTATGTGAAAGAGCGGATGGTCAACAATTTTACAAGCTCTCATGCTTGAATGGTACATGCATAGATTGTGGAGGTTTGCAACGTTTGCCAATTTGTCAACATATGGAGAGTACGCATGCAATCGGTAATGAAATAGTGGAATTTAGAAAATATAAGATCGTGACATACAATCTAAAAGATGGAAAAGAGGCTAAAAGACGTGATTTAGCAATTGAAAAAATTCCAGTGTATCAGTTCATGGACATTTTTTGTAAAAAAATTATTTATGAGTATGCAAGGCATACACAGAGCGTGATGGTTGGATATGCAATTCAAGTTGTGCAAAGACACATTCCTACTTGATACTGTATACACCTAAAAATGGTCATCTAGACTATTAGCCCCTTTTGCTAAATCATAAATTGCTTATTCTTGATCAAATCCTAGTTTTATCTTTTATTCGATTATTTTCTATGGGCTAACCATCTTATCCTAAGTCTTTATTTATTTAAAAGGAATATTTCCTCCCCTTTTAATAAATAAAAAGCCCCCACTTTTCCTCTTATCCTAAGTTGCACAAATAAAGCATTATTCTTATTTTATAAAAAGGGAAAAAACACTTTTTGTCTCATATGGACACAAAAGTCAACTCCTATTTTCTCATTGGAGGATACTTGTGCACATGGACTACTCCTCTTTTAAGCTCCACCCTTGATTAAATCTTTTGCCTCTTAATCTTCATGGTCCATTCCTCCTCATTTTCTTTAAAAGGAGAGCTCTCTTCTTCATTCTAGATCCCCAACTTTTTATGTTAATTTTATGCTGCAGGATTTCTAGGTCACTTTGGAGCTTTTGAAGATTTAGAGCATTCTTAGCATCTACATCTCATTCTTGTATTCTACATCTCATTCTTGCATTCTTAGCTTAGCTTCATATTTATGCTTTCTTAGATTAGCTTCATTTCTATGCTCTAGATTAGCTCACATAGATTAATTAGCTTGGGTTGTAACACTTGCAATATTTCCTTTCATAGCTTAGCTTGCATTTCCATTTCTAGCATAGCATTGCATTGCATTTTCATTCTTGATTCTTGAGGATATTGGCATTCTTGCCCTTGTCTTCATTGAATCTCCCATTGCATGGTTTACTAGCAAGGTTATAGGCTAAATAGCTCTAGCTGAGAGCATTCTTAAAAACCCTTGCACTCCATGCCTAGGGAGCTATGGATCGATTTGTGAGGGCTCATTCTTGAGTTTCCTTGCATGTAATGATCCATAGAAGTGTGACACATTTATAGCACACATTTTTGGCGCCCACCATGGGGCAGAGTAGACTAGCTTTGTCCCTTCTTTTTCTGCATTTCCGTCATTTTCCGTCAATTTTTCAGCAAGTTTTTAGCGTAATTTTCATTCTTTGGTTTTTTGTCTCAGTATATCGCACGATACTTCTCAGTATATCGTGCGATATACCTTATAATACTAGCACAACACTTCGCGGCTCAGAAGAATCGCACCCCTGTATTAAGGTGTATCGCCTGGTGTCAGGCGAAGTATCGCCTGGTATAAGGTGAAATATCGCGCGGACTGATAAGTATCACCCCAGTATAATATGAAGTATCGCACGATACTGTGTCTGTACCTGGCAGTGACCTATTTTTGAGTTATTTTATCCATCTTGCAAGTTTCAAGTTCTTAGCTATCTTGGAAAACGGGTGCCCATTTTTTTTTGAAATTTTGCAAATGGTATCAAAAGTTTAAGTGTGACATATCGTTGGAAAGGTCTTTCCAAGCCTAATCCAACCATGATGGTTTCATTTTCAGATTTTATCATTTGATCAGTTATTTTTGCACATTATCTAATTTTTTCATGTACTAATCATTGTTAGATTTTGGATTTTGATTCTTCTAACTCTTGTTGGTCTAACAAGTTGTGGTTGTAGGTGCTTCTTGCTTGAAATTTGCTAAAATCGCATGTCAAAGAGGGCTACTAATGGTTTTTGCAGGGCTGCCCTAAGCATAAAAATCAAATCAAGTGCTTGTTTAATTGCTTTATTTATTAAGTGCGGCATATACTAGTTGTTTCCTTTCATAGGCACTTAATACCTTGTTGTAGAAATTTTGAGGTGGTAGGAGAGTATGCTCTTCACCCTTGTAGTGAAACAGAAATCTTGACCCATCTTGGGATTTTGAAAGTAAGGGGGTAATTGAATCTTTGCTTGGTGTGTTTGGGAGAGATTCTTGAGATAGGGGAGTATGCTCTTCACCCTTGTGGTGAACCAAAAACCTTGAACCTCAAGAATTAATCCACTCTTTGTTTAGCTTAGGATCCTTTAGCGGGCCTGCTCTTGAGCAATCAAGAGGAACGACCCAAGTGGGGACAACCTTGTCATCATTTTCCTTGGTGGCGAGTGATTCCAACTCACTATAATCTCAAGGCTATCGAGGACACAAAACCTTGGTAGACATAGTACTTATCTTCGTTTGATGTGAGTAACTTGTGGGATTGTGACCATGAGGAAAGCATTAAGCAAGAATGCTTAAGGTACTCTTGAGGCCGCGAGGTCCTAGTCCTTTATGAGGAGCAAGAGGGGTGCTATGAACGGAAACCCTTACTATGAACCATTAGATAGAGGCCACCTTATTTTAGCCGCTTAGCTTCTTGGTGCAAGGATTGATCCAAGTGGACTTACCCGGATCACCCCAAGATACTCACCATATGTGCTCCTTTGGTTGTGTTTTTGACACCTCCATGACAACGCCAATATCTCTTGTGGGCAACCACTTGGTGTGAGGCAAGGGAGCATCAAGTTGTGGGCCAAGTTGTTAAGTAATGAGCCTTGTCCTTCTAGGTAGTAATTGCTTGAATTGTCTTCGATTGTGCTATACCAATGTAAACGTTCTCAACATTCAAACAAACAGTAGCCTTCATAAGGTTCCCTATTTTGATATCACAAGTGCTTGTCTTGGCAAGGTTGCTTTTGCCCTTGTTTCAAGTGTTCTATGACATGTTTGATCCCATACTATTTGCAAACCTGTCTTTTATCTATTGCTACTGCTTGTCAAATTGAGAAATTGCACTGTTCAATCTACAAATTTGGTCCAAGTGCTTCAAAACTGAGTTTTTTCACGTTCACTGGTCAAGAGTCATATGATATTGAAGTATCCTTGTATACCCTCAACCAAGAATCTTGAGTCATTTCTACTGTCCTGTCATTGCTACAATTCGGAGTTGCTAAACTTGCACTTTAACCTGCTGTAGAGTGTCATTTTCTATTCTTACTTGAAACTAGTTTGTTACTTACATGTTTAGATTTGTTCTAGACTGAAACAAATGAGCTAAAACTATTGGATTTGAGCTTAACAAATGCTACTCTTGATCACTTGTCGCATCACGGTTACCTCTCTAGCTACTTGCTTATTAAGCTTCTCGCTCGCTGCTCGGCTTTAGTCAATTGATTGTTGTAAGTACTTGAGCACTTTTGACGAGTCATCTCTCTATTGTTCTACTTTGACAAGTGATCTCTATTAGCCTTGCTTATCTCAAATCTGAAAAACTTTGTCTCATTCTATTAGTTGACCAACATCTCTTTTCATGCCGGTTACAACTCGGTCTCAGTTTGAGCAGGAGAATCACCCTCCGTTCAATTATACACAGTTACCTTCTCCAACTAGACGTTCAAAAGCACCCATTAGCAACAACAGTTCTAGTTTTGACCAATCTGAGAATTCTAAGGCTACACCGTGGTATAAAGGAGGTTTCCTCTTTTTCGCATTCAAGACCCCCAAAAACACAAACAGTGTCTCACTCACTTTGACTGAACAACAAAAGTTTCAACTCTTGTAAGAACACTTTGAGCGTAAGGATAATCAAGCGCGCTTAGAAAAAGAACACAATCAACAAAGGATGGATACTACTAGGCACATGGCTTATAGAGGGACATTTCATGAGCAACCTGAGACTAGTAATCATGAGCATAGACCTCTTTTTAACAATGGCAACAATGACAACAACACGCCACCAAGATCTCCTCCAAGGCCAACTTTTGCTATGCCTTCTTCACCACCTAGACCTCCTCCCTCTCAACATGAGGCAGAGGCTAATGATGAGATTTCTAGTGAGGATCTTATGAGATGTGAACAAGATGTGGATTTCCAACGAATGATGCATAAGCTTTTATAGCGTAATGGCGATCAATATTTTCAATATATGACTTCTAGAGGATACAAGCTTCCTCTCGGCTATGATGTCAAACAAATTGTCCAACAAAGAGTACCAACTGAATTGGAAGTCCTTCAAGAAGAATTACGTCGGACAAATCAACGCCTTACCCAAATGGCATTAGAAAGAGAGCCTCCAAAGGTCTCTTTTGTAGAATCAATTTGTGCTCTTCCTTTTGATAAAGATCTATACATGGTCCTGTTTCCTAAGGATATTGAGGTTCCTAAATATGACAAGTATGATGGAAATGGTGACCCTCATGACCATGTGCGTCATTTTTATGCTCTTAGTATGGACTTTCTTCATGAAGACACATATCTTCTACGCTTATTCCCTCGAAGCTTAAGAGGCCAAGCTTTGGAATGGTTTGCAAAATTGACACCACCGCTTAAGACTTTTGATGAGTTAGCTCAGCGATTTACCCAGCAGTACTCTTACAACATCCAACAACCTGTCACTGTGATAGATCTCGGTAATCTAAGACAACATCAAGGTGAGCCATTTGCAACTTACTTACAACATTGGAGGTCATTGTATTCTCGATATCCTCGTCAGCTATCCGAAAGAGAAAAGATTGACATTTTCGTCAACACACTTGTGCCTGAGCTATTTTATGATCTAAGGAAGCAACTGTTCTCCTCCTTCCATGACATGGTTGAAAGTGCATATCGGATTGAGGATGTAGCTATAAGAAAAGGGGATATTGTTATTAATAAAGATGCTAAAGGCAATGGCAAAGAAAAGAACAAACCTTGGAATAAAAACAAGTATGTTGTTAATGATGGGGTTGTTGATGCTCCTAAAGTTAAAGAGTCCGCTTTCAATCTCTCCAATGCTATCTATGCAGAAAAACAACAAGAAGCTGGCAACGCTCACAATGCTCCTAAACCTCAATATGCAGATAAGCCTAAGAAGTCATTTCGAAAGCGAGTCTATACCAAGTTGGCAGAACCTTACGATGTGATCCTTAAGACTTTGGTTGACAATGGATATCTTACGCTTCCTGATAAACCTGGTAACTAGGATCTGATAAATAAGCCTGATTGGTGGAGAGAGGATCATTACTGCCATTATCACAGAAACAAGGGACATCCAACAGACAATTGTTTTAGGCTTAAGGATGATATTCAGGATCTTATTGAGAACGGCACAATCTCCACTGATGGCTTAACTAAAAATTCTGATCACACAGCTTTCAAAGATCCTCTACCTAAGCATGATAAGGGGGAAACCTCTCAAACACATAAGAAGAATCATGATGCAAAGATCAATTACACGTATCCTTCTAATACACTTGTGATTAACATGGTAGAGCCCGTTGAGAGTGTTCTAATGATGAGGTCTCAAGATGATAATAACACCAATCATGGTAAGCCAAAGTTAGTCTTGCAAACACGTGGTAGTTCATCTTCCCGAAGTGAGACACTGAATGCTGTTACTAGGGGGCAAGCCAAGATTGTCCTTAAAACTGCGCAAGATCCCAAGCACGCTTTGCCTTCCAAACAAGTGGCTCCTTCAGCCACCCCTAGCTATGATCTTGTCCAACATTTGCAAAAGACACCAGCACAGATATCTATCCTTGAGTTGCTTCGGTTATCCTCTTCGCATAGAGATATTCTTGATGAGGCTCTATGTACAACACGTGTTCCCAATGACATTGATCTGAATCAATTTCAGGCTATGGTCAACCACATTTCATCTCCGCTATCTCTCTCCTTTTCTACAGAAGATGACATATCTATTGCTCACCCACATAATCTAGCTTTACACATTGAAGTTCTAGTCTACAATACTCGAGTCCGCCGAGTCCTGATAGACAATGGTGCAAGGTTAAATATTATTTCTTTCAATGTCATACAACAATTGGGTTTGTCAGAATTGGTTGTGGATTCCAAGAAGAAGATTACTATAAAAGCTTATGATGAAGTGGAAAGATCTTCCAAAGGTCTTGTCACGCTACCTGTCCGAGTGGGCCCTGTCACGAAAGATATTAGCTTCCAAGTATTGGACATCCCACTCGCATATAACATTATTTTGGGTCATCCTTGCATCCATGACATGCAGGCTGTTCCTTCCACTTATCATCAGTGCGTCAAATTTCCGTACAATGACACTGAAGTTGTGATTCCTGGAGACCATACTATTACTATTAATGCTCTTGCTGCTGCTGAAAAATTTGTACCTCACAATGAACCTACTGTTGATCCTAGTACGTCTCTAGTTGCTGCTGAGAAATCACTTAAGATGATGAGCCTTGGTATGGGTGAATATACATTGGGTTCCTTTGCTTCTATACCTGTTTCTCCTAGGTCATATGGGAGACCTTCTGATCAGATGAAGCCTTCCACTTCTGCTATTGTGATCTTTGATACTTTTGTTCCTTCATCTGTTCCTTTAGAAGCAGAAAGAGAAGAACAAGCTATTCAAGAGTGGATCTATAGAGAGGATTATAGAAATACTCCCATGCTTAGTAATTCAAACACAGATACAGATGAGTCACCGCTACACACTATGGCTCAAATGGGAGATGATCTACCTTCTACTTCACTCCTTTGGGGAGAAGAATGTATATCTACTGATGATATGGATGAGGCCTCTATGTCTAGAACCTATGTGCCTAAAGAATCATTGCACTATGATAGACAATGTCGCAACATTGCACAACTGCTCCAAAGAGGTGATCTCTCACATAATGACATGAGTATCTCTACTTCTTGGCATCTTAAGCCTCTTCCAAAAGATCCTCCCATGATAGATATGGATGTTGATGTGGTTCATACCTCTCGTAACCCACCTGACGTGGTTGATGGGTCTTGTGTGGGGTCTGATGAGTTTGTTCCTCGTATTGCCTTAGTGGACCATGTTGGTTCTTCTATGACAAGTCTAGATCTAGCTACTTTTGGAGCTTACTCTATAGGCTCAACCTCTCATGTCACTAGAGATGACATCCTTCACATAAATACTATTGAACCAATCACTTCATTTCATCTCACATCAACACCTGTTACTTCTTCCACCAAAGAACTAGCAACAAAAAAGATTGAATCAGCAATCAAACATCACGGTCATCAAGTCAAAAGAAAAGAGCAATGGTCGGATGGCGAAAACCACATTGTGGCAGTATCCACACCTAAGAAAAGTAAAAATAAAAATCTGCTCAAAAATAATGATTCTCAAATAAAAGATGACAAGCTGATTCTCTACAAAAAAATGATGCACTACCTCAAGCATGATCTCATATCTATTATACTTCAGCCCATTCCTAGAGCTAAGAATAAAGTTAGTAATGCCTTGGTTACTTCAACATCCATCTTACAAATAAAAAGCATAAATTTCGCTTCAAGTTCCTGGTGGACGAATTACACTATCCTGCTCACAAATCTTACAATCCTACCATCTTTTCATATCTTCCACCTCATATTCCTCTTGCAAATCCACCACGCCATTCCTTTCGCCATCCCTTACACTTTGCCTTTGTCTCTGGTGACTTGTATAGGAAGGGTCTAGACAGAACTCTCCTTAAGTGTCTAGAAATAGAGGAGTCAAAAAAAGTGCTAGCTGAAATCCACGATGGCATATGTGGATCACATTCTAACGATCCTCCGCTAGCTCAGACATTGCTCAGGGCTGGTTATTATTGGTCGAACTGGTTGAGACCTCCTATTGTCACAGTTGCAGCATTTGGGCCTGGGGCCTATCAGTTCTCTACATCAGAGGAAGCAGATTCTTGATGCCCATTTCTGTCTGGGGCATCCTTTGTACATATTTTACGATCCTACAAAAATACCAAAAAATTTCATATATGATGCTGAAAAAATCCTAAAAAGCATAAAAAGTACTGAAAAAAATGAGCATCCTAGTGAAAACCTAGTAATAGGCGCTTTGATGTCTCACCAAAAAAATAAAAAAAATTCAAAAAATTGAAAAAATTGAAAAAAGTGCCTTGGTGAAAACCTGGAAACAAGCGCCTTGGTAGCAAAAATATAAAAAAAATTTATAAAAAGTCCTGAAAAAATTGCAATAAATCTATCAAGTGGTGAAAACCTAGAAACAGGCGCTGCTTGAGACCCTCTGCACCTATGTCTATTAGTCTTACGTGGCGCTCTTTTGATCCACTTCTCGCTTTGCCTCTCCTAGCCTGGAATTGACTCTTGTCTTAGTCTAGGGGGCATACATTGTTTTAAGCTTATCTTGGGTCTCTTTGTGTGTCTGGGTTTCTTAGGCACCTCACAAACGGTATTTTTCAACACCACCTCAACTGTGTTTTTCAACACTACCCTAGCGTCAAGTGTTTCTTAACACTTATCAGATATCCTTCCCGCTGTCTTGGATGATGCAATATTTCTCACTGGCAGATGCGATACTCAAAGTTTGACTCTATGACCTACACACACACACACTTGACTCACTGAGATTTTTTTGACTTTATTTCTTTGTGTGCTATCTATGAAGATTTCTTTGATGAGTGATCTCTCCCTGAGAAGTTTTTGATGATGCATAGCTAGAAGACTGAGGGAATGAGAACATGTTTTATTGCTTTTTCTGTTTGTGGGCATATTTTGTTGGTCCTAACTATCATGAGCATTTATGTTGGTCTTACTTGACACTATGGACCTACAAGGTATTATCCTTGACTGTTTTACGAGTGCATGCTTCTAGCTATCCTGACTTTTATGTGTCTTGATACAAGCATAATCTCGCCATATCAAAATTAGGTAATCTCCCTGCACTAGTCATCTTGACCTATATGTCTTTGATGCCTAGGTGAGATTTCCACATTTCTATCTGATAAAGATCATATTCATATCCACATAGTTATGCTAGTGTGGATTGTATGATCTTACGACGCTACCAATAATGCTCGATGATGAATATTAGATGTCTATTGGCATTGTGACCTTGCAAGTAAACCACTTTTCATGTAGGTTGCATTGTTAGGTTCATGTTAGTTTAGTTTTGCATCTTGCATATGGAGAGAGCTCTCCTTTCATCTTTCATGGACTTTTTTAATCAACTGCACTCGCCTTTCACTTCTTCTTGACCATGTCTTTCACTTCTTGTCTTTCATATCCCATCATTTTCTATTCATTTTGGGATCGAAACCGAAATCTGAGTTCACCTTGATCATCCAAATCACCTTTCTCCTTCTTCTATGCAGTTGGCTAACCTTTTTGAGGCCCGATCCTTCGATCTTCGCTAGGGCATTTTTCACCTCTTCATCCACATCTCTTTCAAACTTCCAATCTTTCATTCACTTTCAAATCCCAAGTTCAACTCCTCTCTCCATGGTGTTTACGGGTTGAGGGACCGCTTGGTTAGTGCCCCGGGTCCCATGTGTGGGGCATATCTTCACTACTTGATGGTTATTCTGTTCTCTTTCTTCGATTATGATTTCTAGTGATTTGATCATGCTGCTCTTGCTTCTGCTTTCCCTCTACTTGGATTTCGCTTTCGATCCCGAGGGGGAAGACACATCATATCTTATTGGCTATCTCTTTCCTAAGTGTTCAGTACTGTCGCTACTAGGCTGACCATGTAGGATTTGCTATCTCTCTGCACTTCATTCTTTGGAGTCAGATCGCTATTTGCTTACCTTCTTGGCTATCTGCTTGCCTTCTTGGCTAATCTATTCTTTGACGTAATGTATTCCCAGATCGATCACACATTAGTCAAAGAGGGGCAAATGTATACACCTAAAAATGGTCATCTAGACTATTAGCCCCTTTTGCTAAATCATAAATTGCTTATTCTTGATCAAATCCTAGTTTTATCTTTTATTCGATTATTTTCTATGGGCTAACCATCTTATCCTAAGTCTTTATGTATTTAAAATGAATATTTCCTCCCTTTTTAATAAATAAAAAGCCCCCACTTTTCCTCTTATCCTAAGTTGCACAAATAAAGCATTATTCTTATTTTATAAAAAGGGAAAAAGCACTTTTTGTCTCATATGGACACAAAAGTCAACTCCTATTTTCTCATTGGAGGATACTTGTGCACATGTACTACTCCTCTTTTAAGCTCCACCCTTGATTAAATCTTTTGCCTCTTAATCTCCATGGTCCATTCCTCCTCATTTTCTTTAAAAGGAGAGCTCTCTTCTTCATTCTAGATCCCCAACTTTTTATGTTAACTTTATGCTGCAGGATTTCTAGGTCACTTTAGAGCTTTTGAAGATTTGGAGCATTCTTAGCATCTACATCTCATTCTTGCATTCTTAGCTTAGCTTCATATTTATGCTTTCTTAGATTAGCTTCATTTCTATGCTCTAGATTAGCTCACATAGATTAATTAGCTTGGGTTGTAACACTTGCAATATTTCCTTTCATAGGTTAGCTTGCATTTCCATTTCTAGCATAGCATTGCATTGCATTTTCATTCTTGATTCTTGAGGATATTGGCATTCTTGCCCTTGTCTTCATTGAATCTCCCATTGCATGGTTTACTAGCAAGGTTATAGGCTAAATAGCTCTAGCTGAGAGCATTCTTAAAAACCCTTGCACTCCATGCCTAGGGAGCTATGGATCGATTTGTGAGGGCTCATTCTTGAGTTTCCTTGCATGTAATGATCCATAGAAGTGTGACACATTTATAGCACATAGATACCATTGTTTCAGCTATGGACTTTGTAGAGAACTACACACTACAACCACAGAATGAGGTGCAAGCAAAGTATTACAGCTCTCAACAGGTTGCTATATTTGTTCATATAGCATTGATGCATGCACCAGACAGTAGAGAGGAGAACATGAAGACATTGAGGGAGTATCATTTTTATATCAGCGATGATCGCTCACATTCTACAGAGTTTGTACATGGTTGCTTTCAACTATTTTATGGTTATTTGGCAAACAGGGGCATAAAATATCATCGACATATCATGTGGTCAGATAATTGTGCATCATAATTCAAGAATTCTCGAATGTTTTATTGGTTGTGCAGGATGCATAAGATTACTGAAATTTAATATATGTGGAATTTCACAGAGGCCGGTCATGGAAAGGGAGAGCATGATGGCGCGGGTGCATGTATTAAAAGAGCCTTAGCATGTGAAGAATTAAAGTACAAAGAGAAAGAAACATTGTTAGATGCGGGATGTATTGTCCAGTGGTGTAATGCTATAATGGGTCCAGGTAATGAAGGTGAGTCTACAGTTCGTAGATTTTTTTGGTTGATGGATGAAACTAACATTGCACCATATGAGGATTGTTGTACATTGACAAGATCAAGTGAGCTACACTCTTTTAGAAGTTTTAATGCAGGTTCATGGAGTACCCACACACGACATATGGCGTGCTTTTGTTCATCATGTGTAGATGAAGATTGGGATGGGTGTGAGTCAAAGGAATGGGTTGACGAATGGTATACACGTATTTTGAGTCCACTTGCCTCCTATCATCCCCATGAATCACTACAACCGACAAAAATGGAATCATCCATTGACTTTGATCACTTATCTGATCTAGTACAACCAGCTCTCTATTTTCCACATACAAATAATCTCAAATTTAGTACTTTATCATAAATATTTAGTAAACTAATGTCCTCATTACGTTTATATCATTACAGGCCATGTTTTTGGCTGTTATTGCACCTGAAGACAATGAAGAAGGGACAGATTATTATTTGTGTCATTGTGTTGAGGCAAAAAGAAATTGGATCATTTGATTATCGATGGTGAAGAATTAGAATACCCTATAGGAGCAGTGGTTGTAATTGGTACATGGCTTAGATAGTATGCTATGAAGAATGCTAGGTTGTGGTTGTGCAAGGATCAGGAGACACACATAAAGATTCTTCATTATTCAAACCTCATCGTTGCATCAAATGTCCACTTAATCAGATATGGGGGAAGAACTCAAAATAAAATGGGAAGTTTGTAACATTTAATGACAACCTTTCTCTTCAATTTTTTGAGGCAATACCGAAAGGTTTTCTCTGCTCAACTCTTTCCTCCGGTGCTCCTATTGAGCTGAGTTGTAAAAATATTTCTCATTATTAATGAAAAAAACTTTATAATATAAATCTTATAGTTTAGAGATTTTTCACAGCATACATAGCATAATTCATATATTCTTTACATACACTAAGATCCTAGTTCAACATTAACTTCCACACATAAACCCAAGCCAAAACCAACTTCTAAACAAGCCTGCCATAAACACCACGTACAAAAAACCTAAAATCTTCCAACAAAACCTAACCCAGAGTAGTAGGAAACTTGGTAATAGCCTTACTTCCTTTAGAAGCAGCATGCCTAGCCAACTCTCCAGGCAGAACAAACTTGACATCAATCTCAATTTCTCTGGAGGAAAGTGTCACGATCTTGTTATATTTCAACAGAGAAGCAGCCTCAGGAGTAATCTTATAAAAAAATCAATCATGAAGCTCTCCATGATATCCATGATAGCACTGGATATTCCCTTGGAGGGATGCACTTGTTTCAACACCTTGTATATTAACCTTTTGTAACTTCCTACACTTCTTCCTCTTCTTTTTCTTATTCTCATATTTCATTGCTTTGAGTGTTGAATCCTTTGTGGGCTTGAACATCACTTTCTTTGTTTTTCTCAGCTTTGGAGAATCCTTTACTTCATTCTCTCCTTTCATACCATCTGCTTTAAGACTCCACACCTTAGGTTTCCTTCAACAACTCCATATCCACCATATCAAACAAGTTCTTGGTTCATGCTTGTTTAAGCTTGCCAATTGGTTCCATCAACCAAATTCTTGATCACCTCTTCAAATGGTGATCAAAGTATTTGAATACCCTTTTTCAAGTTGTATAACATATGTCAAAACAAAGACTGTGTTTTGGAGCATCACACCTTAAAATTGTTGATTCATGTTTCCCAACTAGGCCTAATAGGTTCAATTAACAAAGAAGCCCTATTAAGGACTCACTCCCAGACCTTTACACTTTCAACAGTGTCTTAAAATGACTCTAATTAGAGGATTCTACCATCAATTTGAATATTTGACACTTCTAGATGTAAAAGCCCCAAATTTGTCCCAAAACCCCCTAGAAACTAGGGCTCGCCCAATGTCTCGTCTCCCAGCACCATAGAAACTGAATCAAAGTTGATTCACCATCATTTGACCATCCTATGATGGATTCATGCATAAAATACCCCCCTTCAAAGGCTAGAACGTCTATTGATGTACCCTTGCACCAATTTCATGACCCTTATGCACCCTTCAAACTCATCAAACTCCTTAAATCCTTGAAATATTTCATGACCCTTGTGCACCCTTCAAATTAATGTCTTCTCTAGGAGGAAGATTATAATTTCCATATTTCCACAAGCCTTGAAATATTTTCATTGTTATCGCTCTCTGCCTCCGCTCTCTCAATTTAGTCCTCTCCCTCTCGCTGCACTCAGCTTAGCCATCCTTACCTACTCTTTAACAGAGATTCTCCAAAATTTGTATACAAAAGCATCCTACAGGAAAAAATGAAAAGTTTCCCAGAGAATATCCTACAGCTTTTGACCAATTGAGGAAGCAAAAAATAAGTGAATAAGCAATTGGCTACCAGCCACAGAGAAATTACAAGACTTTGAAAAAAAATATTATTTCTTGATGTTGAACTCATTTGATGTGGCTGTATATGATATGTATGCTGTACTTTACAAAGTGTTTTATGATTATCTAATTTCAACTTATTATATGATGCAGCTGAGTGTCGACACAGTCATTATATATGGTATGTTTTACTATTTTTTTTTGAGAACTAATGCTTCTAGTGAATCCAAATTTGGTTGTTATAAAGATGAGATGTTAGTGAATGACTTCTTGCTAATACTACTCTTCCACCAGATCTAGATTTCAACCCTTTTGTGGATCTATAGGCTCAATCGCGAGCCCACAGGATTGGCCAAGAGAAAACTGTGATTGTATATCAAGTGATTACAAAATGTTCAGTTGAGGAGAAAATATTGCAATGATCAAGAAGAAAATTGGCTATGGAAAATCTAGTTATGAATTCTATTAAGAATGAAACTATTAAGGAATTGCATGATATATTACTCAACAGTGCAAGGAATATTCTTGATGAACATGGGATTGCAACTACATCTATTCAATATACAGAGGAAGATATAGAAAATCTTCCTAATAGAGAGATTAATGTGAGAGAAAAGGACATTTCAAAAGAAAATGGTTATCTTGGTGCCATCCAAGGTATGCCCATTACTTAGGATGAAGAGACAAAGCCCACAGTTAATGGGAAAGAGTGGGAAGAGCTTCTTGGACCCATGATAGAAGTTACAGATAAGAAGGAAGAGATAGGAAGGGGAAAGTGATGAAGGAAAGAAGTAAGATATGTGTGTGAGCCTATGTCAGATGATGATGATGAGTACTCACCATCTGCTAGTAGCTCAAGTAGTGATAGAAGCTCTTCAGTGCACATGTACATTGACACAAAAAATTCAGATAGAGAAGTAACAAATGTTGTGGAATTATCCACAGAGCAATGTGAAATGAAGCCTCAAATTGGTTCATTAGCAGGCAAAGAATTTGGTCATGCACTTCATTCTAGCACCACAAATATTTCTATTAGAAATTCCTATTTGTCAATGGCCTTGCATTTACGGGACTTGGGCATTATCCTTGAAATGTAAGTTTATTGCCACCTTTGGCAAGGCAGTCTCACTCCTCATTTTACAACAAAGGGCAACCATCTATGGTCCAAGGTTTTAATTTAGCTGACAAGTGGTGAGCTTCTCAAGGTATTGATCTCTTTTATAGAGAAGTTCCTGATTCATCTCAAGGTTCTCGTTTAGGTGACCAACTCCTTCGAGGTCCACAAATAGACCCATTAATTTCACAAATTGGTTCATTAGCAGGCAAAGAATTTGGTCATGCACTTCATTCTAGCACCACAACTATTTCTATTAGAAATGCCTATTTTTCAATGGCCTTGCATTTACGGGACTTGGGCATTATCCTTGTAATGTAAGTCCATTGCCACCTTTGGCAAGGCAGTTTCACTCCTCATTTTACAACAAAGGGCAGCCATCTATGGTCCAAGGTTTTAATTTAGCTGACAAGTGGAGAGCTTCTCAAGATATTGATCTCTTTTGTAGAGAAGTTCCTGATTCATCTCAAGGTTCTCATTTAGGTGACCAACTCCTTCGAGGTCCACAAATAGACCCATTAATTTCCCAAATTGGTAAAAGGGTAGATGCAATTTTGGAAAGAGTGTCCCAATTGAAGAGAAATGGAAATTCCAGTGAGCATGAATTTATTGCAGATCCAATGGGTGTATCTCATCCACTGAAAAATATAACTACTTCTAGAGACTTGAGTTTAAATGGAGACTATCTATTCCCAAACATGCCCCAGTCGAGTAGATGAACTAGATGTTGCTTGAGTAAAGAAGATAGTGGTTTATTAAAGCATCTGCATTATCCCACTTGCTATTAGTTACTACTTTTTGAGCAGCTTGCAGCTGCTTCTATGTGGGATTTCTGTAATATATAATGTCCTCATGCAAGTACATGCCAGTTTTTGTAAATATTTTCTCTTGTAAAAGGTTAGTGAGCAATATCAAAGAAAAGGTTCTTGCATGGATCTGTAATGTCCCTATCCATGTTGAAGTGTCCCTCAAGGTCCCTTCAGTGATCTTTGCGGGGTCATATCTCAGATCTTGCGTGATGTAGATCAATCTGTTAGGTGCTACGAGACTGTGTTGTCGAGCCTACAAAAGCCTGTCTCAGTTTTCGGAGATTCAACTTCGTTTAAATTTGGCAACACATTCTCAGTCGATGTCATAACTCAAAGTGTTCCTTAGTTCAAATGAAACGTTGCGTATCTTTCAAACCGTCAGTTGTAGCATTGAACTGTCAATTCCAACAGCTCTGAATGGTCAGGTAAACGCTAGGGGTAACCTCATTCGGCACACGCAGTTGTTCGAACCCCATCGACGACTCTAGGCTGAATTGTCCCTCAAGGTCCCAAATGCATGAAATCAATGATCTTTGTGGGGTCATATCTCAGAGCTCATGCAAGGTAGCATTGATCTGTCAAGTGGTACATGACCGTGTTGCTAAGGCCTACAAAAGCCTATTTCAGTTTTCAGAGACTCAAGTTCGTTTAAATTCGGCAACACATTCTCGGTCGATGTCAGAACTCAAAGTGTTCCTTAGTTCAAATGACCAATGTTGCGTATCTTTCCAACCGTCGGTCGTAGCATCAAACCATCTATTCCAATAGCTCGAAATGGCTGGGTAAACCCTAGTGGCAGCCTTGTTTTCCATGCATAGTCATTTGAACCCCACTGATGACTCCGTGCTAAAGTGTCCCTCAATGTCCCAAATGCATGAAATCAATGATCTTTGCAGGGTCATATCTTAGAGCTCGTGTGAGGTAGCATGGATCCGTCAGGTGCTACGGGACTATTTTGGTGGGCCCTACAAAAGCCTATCTCAGTTTTTAGAGATTCAAGTTCATTTAAATTTGGCAACACATTCTCGATCGATGTCAGAACTCAAAGTGTTCCTTAGTTCAAATGGCCAATGTTGCGTATCTTTCCAACCATCAATTGTAGCATCAAACCATCTATTCCAACAGCTCCGAATGGCCGAGTAAACCCTAGTGTCAACCTCATTTGCCACACACAATCATTCGATCCCCACTGACGACTCCACGTTGAAGTGTCCCTCAAGGTCCCTTCAGTATGAAATCAGCGATCTTTGCGGGGTCATATCTTGGAGCTTGTATGAGGTAGAAATGATCCATCAGGTGCTATGAGACCGTGTTGCTGGGGCCTACAAAAGCCTATCTCAGTTTTTAGAGATTCAACTTCATTTAAATTTGGCAACACATTCTCGGTCGATGTCAGAACTCAAAGTGTTCCTCACTTCAAACGGTCAATGTTGTGTATCTTTCCAACCGTTGGTCGTAGCATTGAACTGTCAGTTCCAACAGCTCTGAATGGTCGGGTAAATGCTACGAGCAACCTCGTTCGGCACACATAGTCGTTCGAACCCCATTGACGACTCTAGGCTAAAGTGTCCCTCAAGGTCCCAAATGCATGAAATCAGGGATCTTTGCAGGGTCATATCTCAGAGCTCGTGTGAGGTAGCATCAATCCGTCAGGTGCTACAAAATTGTGTTATCGAGGCCTACAAAAGTATGTCTCAGTTTTTAGATATTCAAGTTCATTTAAATTTGGCAACACATTCTCGATCGATGTCAGAATTCAAAGTGTTCCTTAGTTCAAATGGCCAATGTAGCGTATCTTTCCAACCGTTGATCGTAGCATCAAACCATCTGATATGATAGCTTGAAATAGTCAGGTAAACCCTAGTGGCAACCTCATTTGCCACGCATAGTCATTCGATCCCCGCCGACGACTCCGTGCTGAAGTGTCCCTCAAGGTCCCTTCAACATGAAATCAATGATCTTTGCAGGGTCATATCTCAGAGCTCGTGTGAGGTAGAATCGATCCATTAGGTGCTACGGGACTATGTTGTTGGGGCCTACAAAAGCCTGTCTCAGTTTTTAGAGATTCAACTTCATTTAAATTTGGCAACACATTCTCAGTCGATGTCAGAACTCAAAGTGTTCCTCAGTTCAAATGACCAACGTTGCATATCTTTCAAACCGTCGGTCGTAGCATCGAACCGTCAGTTCCAAAAGCTCTTAATGGTCGGGTAAATGCTAGGGGAAACCTCATTCGACACACAGTCATTTGAACCCCATCGACAACTCTAGGCCAAAGTGTCCCTTAAGGTCCCAAATGCATGAAATCAACAATCTTTGTGGGGTCATATCTCAAAGCTCGTGTGAGGTAGCATCGATTTGACAGGTGCTACGGGACCGTGTTGCTGAGGCCTACAATAGCCTATCTTAGTTTTCAGAGATTCAAGTTCATTTATAT
This sequence comes from Chamaecyparis obtusa, assembly GCA_027943335.1. NCBI lineage: Eukaryota > Viridiplantae > Streptophyta > Pinopsida > Cupressales > Cupressaceae > Chamaecyparis > Chamaecyparis obtusa. The sequence goes on along the minus strand of BSBK01005144.1, from coordinate 592,584 downwards.
TTGAAAACACATTCTCGGTCGATGTCAGAACTCATAGTGTTCCTCAGTGGAAAATGGCCAATATTGCATATCTTTCCAACCGTTGGTCGTAGCATCGAACCGTCTGTTCTAACAACTTCGAATGGTCAGGTAAACGCTAGGGGCAAACTCATTCGGCTCGCACAGTCATTCAAACCTCGTTGACGACTCTGGGCTGAAGTGTCCTTCAAGGTCCCAACAACATGAAATCAACAATCTTTGGGGGGTCATATCTCAGAGCTCGTGCAAGGTAGCATCGGTTTGTCAGCTGCTACGGGATTGTGTTATCGAGGCCTACAATAACCTGTCTCAATTTTCAACAATTCAAGTTCGTTTATATTTGGAAACACATTCTCGGTCGATGTTAGAACTCATAGTGTTCCTCAGTTCAAATGGCCAACATTGCATATCTTTCCAACCATTGGTCGTAACATCGAACCGTCTATTCCAACAGCTTTTAATGATTGAGTAAATGCTAGGGGCAACCTTGTTCGGTATGCACAGTAGTTCAAACCCTACCGATGACTCTGGACCGAAGTGTCCCTCAAGGTCTCTTAAGCATGAAATCAACAATCTTTGCGCGGTCATATCTCAGAGCTCGTGTGAGGTAGCATGGATCCGTCAGGTGCTATGGGACCGTGTTGCCGAGGCCTACAAAAGCCTGTCATAGTTTTCAGAGATTTAAGTTCATTTATATTTGGAAACACATTCTCGGTCGATGTCAGAATTCATAGTGTTCCTTAGTTCAAACGGCCAACATTGCGTATCTTTCAAACCGTCGATCGTAAAATTGAACCGTTTGTTCCAACAACTTTGAATGGTCGGATAAATGCTACTAACAACCTTTTTTGGCACACACAGTTGTTCGAATGACGCTGAAGACTCTGGGGTGAGCAGTAGGATGAGTGCAAATATGTATTCTAGTGTTTGTCATTAACAATCAGTCAGTTAGGGGACAATTAGAAGTTAGTTTGTAAAAGCATAAGGTTGCACATCCACGTCTATCATAGTAATCTTATTAATAAAAGAACTCTTGCCAACATTAGGGTACCCCAAGAATCCTTATATTATATTTATACATTTCTGCATTCATTTCATTACTTTTGTTATTATTACAGTCAAGGAATTGATTGTTATTGAGGACAGTGACTAGCATTTGTAGCATAGTCATCAAGTTAAACATACATCGTTAACCGTATATGCATAACTATAAGACATGGAAAATTTACAAAGCATAAGACATCCACATAAACATAAATTAGTATACATCAATACACCAAACACATGAATTGCATACCTAAAACATAAAAAATATATATTCGTAGGGCATGAAGTCAAATATATATATCCAATAATGTCATAAATTGAATATATTCAATACAGTAAAACTAGCTTCCTCAAAGCCAAATGGATGTACAACGTATCACTTATACAATATACAAAAAATATGTCCACTAATGCCATATAGGCACACAATCCATTTCCCTAATCTAGTCCTTTCCCACTAGGGGAAGAAAAAAAATCCCGAGCTGTCTTCTATCGTCGCGTCGATGGAGATGCAGAGGATGTTGTAGTCTTTTAAGGGCGTTCACTCATCCTCCTATCTAGACTCTTCTATAGCTTGACCTAATAAATTTTTTTTTAGATAGAGATAACTAATATACATCAAAATTGAATTATACAATGACATAAAATTGAATATTCGCTTACTGCTAGCAAATAGTCACTATATTCATCCACCGAAGGTGGATGCTAGTGATCTGGAGTAATAAGTCCCTACAACAATGATCAAAATAATAATTAAAATACATACATGGATATCATTATAAAATTCAATACAAACTATTAAAATAATAATTAAAGTTAAGTGATCTCTTTCATACCTCAGTCAGTGCTTCAGAACTAGCTACTGCTACAACTACTCATCGATCTAAAGTATCACGGATAGAAGGAGGAGTCTCTGATGTCAAAAGCTGAAAATGAAACAAAAAAAGTAAATTATGCAGTTATCAAGATTACATATATTTTTTACAACCCTACTAATGAGTAAATGACACCTCTGTGAAGGTTCCACCGCGTCCTCCGGTGTGCGGTGTCGAAGTCGAAGCTCCAACATTAAACTAGTGCACATGTACATGGAAAATTATAAGATGACCATTCATATAAGAACATACTACTGACATGTTAATTATAATGCATTATTACATGTATACCTGTGGACTCAATGGTGACCTCACAAACCCAAGTGAAAGAATGTAATCATCGTGCTTCTAGATTTTGATCATAATTTGTCTAGTAATTTAGTCATTCATTAATTAATTAAATATAATCAAGTAAATCAAATTAATATGCAAATAAAGATACCTCAAGAAAAGTTGCACAATGCCCTTCACTGTCTGTTGTGAACGTCGATGGTCCACTAGTGAACGTCTAATGCACATGCACAATAAGTTAGAATACAATTATTCATATAATTACATAATAATCAAATATGTTAATTAAAATGTTTTATTCAATACATACTTGTGGAATTGACGACGATGTGTAAAAGGGGACATTAGGATCATTGCCACTTCCACTGCCACCACCACCGCCATTGACACTCTTGTCTTGAATTTTCATCATAATCAATAGATACTAAATTAAATAGTTATTCTTTTATAAATGAAATATGATCAAAGCAATTTAATGAACTTGGAAATATTTACCTGTGTGTCAATGCTAAATGTCGTATTTAGAAAGCTAACAGTCATCATTCCAGAATCCTCTTCCTATCTCTCACTAGTACCAAATGTGCACAAGCATCCACATGACCAACAAATATGCCCCCTCAAGGATTGACCATGGTCACCTTCAACTAAAGGAGTGGCACACTGAATGAGAGTCTGTGTCAGAGCACTAATCGTGCCTAGTGTGTCTGCCTCTACATGTTCCTTCACAACAGAAGGAATACTAACATGATACACCTGTGGCTTGCCAATAGCAGCCCTAGGTGTGTTAGGGTCACGATGTGCCCCCGCTCGATCAAATGATGACCCCCCTCCTCTACGCTGAGAATCTAGAATGTCAAAATAATTTGGCACCTCCTTGAGTACAAACTCGCAATAGAGTTTCCTCAAGAAATATATAGGAACCTCATGATTGTTACAAGGAGGCTAATCAAAGACCATCCACCATCTCTCCCAAAAATTATTTTTAAAGTCTTCATTTATGCACCAATGAATTGAGAACCTCTTTGTTGTAGTTCTAAGAGTATCTATGTCCCCTAGTTTTTTAAATAGCTTGCAAATGTCATCTTTTGCGATTTTTTTCTTTTTAATGTCCGTATAAAATAATTTATTTGCATAATATTGTTTTTGTTCTTCTCTTTTATCCCTCCATAAATTAATTTTCCCTCTAACCGTGCTTACGTGGGTCAAGATTGCTTCCAATGATTTTGCAAGTCTTTCCCTTCCGAGATTTGTACCACTAGAATCTTTTAACCTATTAATTAAAGATTCTAATTCTTTTTGCCCTCTTTCAATTTGGTTCATCAAATTTTGTTGTGTTTCAGGAGGAGGTTTCTCGATTGGTGGAGGCAATTGAGGTTCATTTTCTTCATTTCTTTCTTCATTCGGTTCTTCATTTGGTTCTTCATGAGAAGACAGAGGGTTTGGTGGAGATTTTGGTTGAGGGAGATTATTTCTTCCTGGCAATTAAAAAACTACATTTTAAAATATTCATTACACAACAAATTTAAACAAAAATAAATTTTGACAAAACAAATTGCAACAAAACTAAAATTTTAAAACAAATAAGAGGCATGGGCGGTAAAAACACTTACCTCTTCTTCTAGATCGAACTTGACGACACTGTGGAGCCATTTGATGGATGGGTGAATGAAAACAATCGGTTCACAAGCCAAAAGAACAGTGCGTGTGCGCTTTGGAAGCCCTCCTTAGTTGAAAACACGGGTTTAAAGAAAGCAAAATGAGCTTTCAAACCTGTAGTAAGCTTTAATAAGGCTTTTTCAAAGCACGTGCACGCTATAGGGTGTACACACTTTGAAAAACACTAAAAAGTGTTTTCCAAAGTGTGTGCACCCTATAGCGCGCACATGCTTTGTTTTGGATTGCCCGAGCCTAAGGCTTGGGCAACCCAAGGCATAGGGCATGCGTGCTATAGGGCGCACACCCTTTAGTGCATACACACTATGCATGATGGGGGACCAAAAAGAAAAGTGGCGTCTTTTTGGTCCCCCATCTTTGTGCACTTACCCTTGGGTTACGATTTCTTAATTCATGGATTAGGATTGTGCAAGTATTTAGTGGGTGATTAGGCTTGGATTAGTGGGCAAGTGTGAAAATTAGGAGGATGTGATGGGAGGAGAGAGAATGAGTGGAGGGTTATCTAGCTAGTTAAGTGTGATTAACCAGCTTAAGAATGGATTAACTTATGTTTGATGGGGTTGGGTTGTGTTAGAACCATGGATTAGGTGGTTGAAGGGAGGCTTGGTTAGGGGGTTAAAGTTAGAAGCCATATGCTTAAATTGGATTAAATATGATTTATTTACTTCAATAATAAAGGAAAAGGATAAATGAATTAATTAAACCAAATAAGGGCATTTCTTTTATTTAATAGAAGAAGGGAATTAATTAATTAAATAGCTAAAGTTGCATATTTAATTAATTGAATTATAATAAATTAATTCAATTAATTAATTAGGGGATCGACATAGTTTAATTAAAAAATAATATTTTAAAAATACCTAGGCGAGAGCTAAATTTAATTATGAAATTGTTAATCAGATTTAGGTGTCTACAAAATATAAACAGGATAAATTGTAATTAGATTAGCCAATATTACCTTAAATTAAGATTATTATCAAATGCATTTTTTTATATTATTATAGATAGAAATTTAGTTTGGAAGGTAATTATTTGATTAAATTAAATAGAATAATTTATAAATTCCTATTACCAATATAATATGGTTATTGATTTCTTTGAGTTATTTAATTAGTTGGTAAACACTACCTTAAGGTAAAGTTAGTAAGTGGTGCTCAAATTCAATAGTACTTAATTTGATTTTAAATAAAAGATTTAAATTTTTTTATTTTTTTTAACATTTTATAATTAGTGTAACATTAGTTAGAAAGTGATCTCATAGTTACATGGGTTTGTTTCTTCAGATGAATATAGGTAGAAAAATCTTTCATATTGACTATTTTAGATAGCATAGATTTAACAATGGTATTTATATATTGGTTAAGTGTATTCTATTGACTATTTTAGATAGTATATATTTAACAATGTTACTTATATATTGGTTAAACGTATTCTATTGATTAAATGATTATATTATGTTATAGTTACATATTTTTAATATAATTGATATTTGCTAGGTTAGCCCTACATTGTTGAGTAGCTTATTATTTTGATTTGGACTATGTCTTTGTTAGATATGGTAACCAATTTTCACATAAGGTAAAATTTGTATAGATTATATATTGAATTAATATTTCCTATTATTGATTATTCTAATATTGTATGTTGTATATGGGTGAAATTTAATTGAAAAATTAATGTTCTAATATGGTAGATTTGTTAGTTAAATGTAATCTAATTCAATCTACACATCCACATAATCAATTTAAATTATTTTACTATTAGCATACCTAATTTTTATATATTTTATAATTAATCTAATGTTCAAGTTCTATAATTACAATTAATTTTAAAACTAAAAGACAAGTAGGACCACTAATAGCACTTGTTCCTCTTTATAATTTCATATTTTGTCTTTGTCAATGTCCTTTGTCAATAGATCATGCAATATTTTCCTTTAGCCAATAAAAAAAGATACAAAACCTAACCCATCTCATTTCTCTTTCCCAAATTCATTTAAAACCCCAATTAAGTCACCTAAATCAACTAATCACTTCCATATCTTATATTTAAAAGATATGAAATTGCCTAAAATCGTGAATATCGAGTAACCCAAAAACTAAAAAATTAAATGCCAAATGACTTTTAAAACCATTATCTACGCTTGTTAGTCCCTGCCTATATATAGAGAGAGACTTATGTTTTCATGTTAAATATTTCTATTAGTTTGCATTTGCTTCTCAAATATTTGAAGTTTCTTCTAAAGTTATGTGCAATGTTTTGAGCACTATAATTTATATTTAAAAAAAAATACAAAATCTGAAATTTTTGATTGGAGCAGAACATTTTTGGTGGGGGTAAAAATAAATTTAAAATTAGTAATTACCAATTAAAAAGAAATGCTTGACAGCTGTATGGTGAGCAGTTGTTTTGTTCACATGGCTTTTGTACGAATTTTTACAGTTTATTTAAGAAAATGTGTACCAGTTCTGACGGTTTATAGATGATATCATAAGAATAAAAATCTCCGTAAATCAACTATTAAAGTTGGACAATTCAACTTTAAACTAAAACCTTGGCCACAGTTTCATGGAAACTTTCATACCCATTGTTTCTTCCCACTTGATTTTTTTGCACGAGGATGACCGTAAATAAGTTTCTTGCCAAGCATGTTATTTTCGTACGGCTATCATTCTTGCAGCATGTAGCAATTTATGACATTTACAGCACGTCTCTACATTGTGCTGGGGATACTTGAAGGAAGCTCCATTCATTGCTTCATACATTCTGTTAATTATACTGTGCGCGACTTCTATGTGTTCTTTCTATTTCTATGCTGAACATGCCGAGGCTGCACTTTCACAGGTTGAATGTACAATTTTTTTATGCTGTTGCATATAATTCATTGTAATTTCTAGACTCATGTTTTTCAATCTGTATAATTCTTCTTTGTTTTTCTGGGGTGTACAGTTGGAGCGTTAAAGACATTTGCAAGCAAACTGGGTAAAGTAGATTGGGATTTTAGTGGTGATCCATGCAGCTTTAAAGGACTCACTTGTGGTTCTGTCAATGGTTCGCATGTTACCAACATGTATATTGTTATTCCTGCATAGGTCATCATCTCCTCCTTTTCCTTTTAATAGAAGTAATATAAGGGCTTATTACGTTAGTATTTTGGTTGCAGAACACTTCCAAAATTCAATCTTGGGGGAGAGCTTTCACCAGAGTTAGCCAAATTGACATATCTTATAGAACTGTGAGTACAAAATGGGTTCAAATAATTACTTTGTGACTATGTTTCATTCATTTGACTCGATCTTCTAAAGGCTAATGTGATGAGTGAAATTGTGGATATACGAGAAATGTCTACCCATGAGAAATGGGTCTGTGAAGAAATGACCCCAGTACCCTGTTAATCCATAATAATGACATTCAATTAAAATATTGCTTCTTATAGCTGTTAAAATCCTTAATTTGATTTAACCGTGTAACAACAGCAGAGATTATTCTGCTTTAATCTTCGGCCTTCATGGCTATACTTCTCCCCTCTACTTATTTACAATTTTACTATGGTTTTCTTGACAGAGATCTGTCCGAGAACAGTCTAACTGGCCCAATACCTCCACAATTGGGATCCATGTCTTCCTTGATAAATTTGTATGTTCTCTTTCTCAGAGCTTCTTTGATAAATATTTCACTGCTTTTCATATTCCTGGAATCCCGTTCCACAAGGTGAGGGTTTGAATTCAGAACTATTGAGGAAAGCATATATCATTGTAGCAGGGCTATGAGAATTACACCCTTTTAGGGGTGCTTGTTTATCTTGTTTGTGATTGAAATTCTTGGCTGCCTCAGGACTCTGTCACGAAATCTTTTATCCAGTTATATTCCTAAGGAGATGGGAAATCTCACAAGCTTGGTTGTATTGTACTTCTCCTCTCTCTCTCACTCGCTCACACACACACACACACACATGCCCACACATGCATCCGGTCAGAGACACGCACTCATTTGGTTGCATATAATACTTATGCTTACTCCATCTCCATTGAAGTGTTAATTTTTTAAAATAAGCAGATAATAATTACGCTTACTCCAACTCCATTGAAGTGTGAATTTTTTATAATGACATTGTGTATGCTAATTAGGAACATTAACTCCAACCATCTTTCTGGTACACTCCCACAGGAGATTGGTGACTTGAAAAACCTGCAGCAGCTGTATGTATTTATCAACTTTTGGAAGGGTCCTTGCAATTCCCACAAATAGTCTATCCAGACACACTCATTTGGTTGCATATGAAACTTTTTTAAATAAGCAGATAATAGTTATGCTTGCTCCATCTCCATTGGAGTGAATTTTTATGAGACATTGTGTATGCTATTCAAGATCATTCACTCCAACCATCTTTCTGGTACACTCCCACCGGAGATAGGAGACTTGAAAAAACTGAACAGGCTGTATGTATTTATCAACTTCTGGAAGGAGCCTTGCATTTCCCATAAATAGTCTATCCAGACACACTTATTTGTTGCATATGGAACTTCTTCAAATAAGCAGATAATAGTTATGCTTATTCCATTTCCATTGAAGTGTGAATTTTTTATGATGACGTTATGTATGTTATTCAGGAGTATTTACTCCAACCTTTTTTCTGGTACACTCACACCGGAGATTGGAGACTTGGAAAATCTGGAGACGTTGTATGTATTTATCAACTTTTGCAAGGATTCTAGCAATTCCCATAATTAGTCTATCCGTTCATGTTTTTTTAGAAGATCACTGTTGAGATTTTGTTTGTTCTTTGTCAAGTTTGGAATTATTGGCTTAAGGGGATGACAGAAATCCATTTCAGACAATTATTGCCATCCTTTCTTACACAAGTATATATCTTCTAATCAGTTCATTGGAGAAATACCTCAAAATTTTTCCAAATTAGTGAGACTGCAAGAATTGTAAGTAGTTATTCTCTTCGAAATATATTTCTATATTACAATGATATATAAAATTAAAATATTATCAAACACAGAAATAGCTTAACTATATTTGTATGCTTTTCATGGTTGATACAGTTTGGCGTCTAGCAACAATTTTACGGGTAAAATTCCAGATTTTCTTGGAAAGCTTGTCTCGCTAGAAACATTGTGAGATAATCTACCTCCTCTATGAATTTCTAAAGTGAAGATAAATCCAATCAAACAACATAGTAATATGAGTGTAGCGTTCCTCCCATTTGTGCAAAATTTACTATAGTGGATGAGTCTGAGAAGGCTGGGGTGAAATGGTTTTGTTACAGGATGCTTCAAGGAACTTCTATGAGTGGACCAATTCCTTCAACTCTTTCAAGTTTAGCACAATTAAAATACTTGTAAGAATGTGTTTTGTTCCCATGGTTTTGTTTCAAAAAAATGACTGCATAAACTGCCAGCATGGTACCTATCTCTGTTGAATTCTAATCTATTTTGAACTCATTAAATCTCTGTTTGCACCTACGAATTTAATCCTTTATTTTCTTGTCCTTGAATGTCTCTAAATATATGTTGATTACTGATGCGATTTCAATCATATTTAAGCTTATCTATTTGATTTCATTAAGTCTCTGTTTGCACCTACGAATTTAGTCTTTTATTTTCTTGTTCTTGAATGTCTTTGCATATATGTTGATTAGTGATGCGATTATCAATATATGTTTGGTAGCAGGAATTAGGAAATGATGGATTTGATCAAATGCTGGAAATGGTCAAATCATAGATTTGATAATCCGATTTTTCATTTTGGAATTAATCTCTGTTTGATCCTACAAATTCAATCTTCAATGTTCTTGTCCTTGAATGTCTCTGCATATATGTTGACTAGTGATGTGATTTCAATTATATTTACACCTCGTACATTCACAGGAGGATAAGTGACATAACTCAAGGTGGTTCTTCTTTGGACTTCATATTGTCTCTGAACAATCTGAAAGAATTGTAAGGGGAAGAACATTCTTTGACTCCTTATTTGTTTTGGGGTCTATATGCCATTTATATTTCTGATGTTAATGCAAGTATGTGGCTTATCATAGCTGGGCTGGTTGCAGGGTTCTAAGAAACAACAACATCAGTGCAAAAATTCCAGGAGGCATTGGAGATAAGTTACAAAAATTGGAATCTTTGTAAGTAGACCTTACAGATGTGAGTTGATTAATATTAAAAGTCGTCATCATGTTAATATATTTTGTTAGATCTATTGTTTCTCATATTGATTATAATAAATATGTGAAAGATCAACTTATTGCATAAGACTTTTTGGCTTTTTTATTGTTAGTATTAAAATTTGTTTCTTTTGAGACATTTCAAATCCGAACAATATGTGAGGCAGAACCTTTCCTCAAAGTAATAAAATAATAAATAATAAATGATAAATCATGTCCGCCTATTGTAACCTTCCGGAGTCTTCTTGGAGCCTTTTATAAGGAGGTGGCTAGCATCATAGGAAATCATCGTGGAGTAATCCTTTCTTGTGAATATTCTATTCCAATTGGAATTGAGTTTCTGTGTGTCATTTCAGAGGTGGAGGACTCTCCCTAGTTTGGCATTTGCAGGGTTAGTAGGAGTGACTCCTCACCCTAGTTTGCTTGTTTATGCAAATTTGTAAAGTCTCCTTCAGAGACAAATTTGGAGATTATCTAAAAAATAAAGATATCTGCTTTGTTGAAGATCTATTTATAAAATTTATAATATTATTGTTTGTCAGATCTGTGTGCATATTTGTTATTGTTGGTTGTGAAGCCATCTCGTAATACCATAGATCAAATTGGAAGACTATGACAACATTGCCGAAGTTTGCCAAGTGTCGAAGGGTGTTGAAGGTGCCAAAGGTTGAGTGTCAGGTGCCACCGAAGGTTGAGTTCCAAAAGCCAATTCCCGAAGGTTGAGTGCCGAGTGTGACTTGTTGTATGGGTGCATTGTTGGGTGCCGAGCATGCCTTTCCGTACAGGTGTGTGGGTAGAGTGCCAACGGACTGTGTACGGTTGTGACAATAAAGCGTGGAATGGGTTGTCATTACATTTTAGTGCCAAATTACATTCGGTACATTATAGAAGCTTTGTGAGATTATAACTACTCTAGACACTAAGATATGGATAGAATATATAGTTATAAGTTTTCACACTATTCTCTTTATGGGTTTTAGCATAAAAGAAATAACTATCTACGTATATTTTTGCCTCGGACATGAGCATAAGATTGCTAATAACTTTTCCCTCATAAGATTTTATCGATTCAATGAATGAAAGCACCTAACTCTATAAGCATCATCATTGATAGCCATGCCTTTGTATTGACTAAAATAGATGACAACAATTGGGGTTGCTGTCATCTACAACCAAATCTACAACCTGGATAGACAAATATCACCAATACAAAACCTGACGCTATAATCTCGCCCTTTCCTTGCCCTGAAGTAGTTCTAAACTACACAACTAGACAAGTCTTTGTCAATTTATTAATACATTGATTTCAAATATCACTTGAAAATTTATTTCCCGAACATAAGACCTTATTTCGTAATATAAGGCAGGGACTCCTGCTGTGCACAGCTCTTGTTACATAATCAGTCTGCAAACATTAATTAAAATTTTCTAATTACTTTAATAACCCGTTTATTTTTGGCGCGAATGGGGCGTTGACTCTGGCGTGTAATTTACGTAAAATGTTTTATTTTATAGTGGGTCCCAATGACTGCCGTCTCAGCAATTTCCTCTCGGATTTTTACGCCGTAGGCGTTTCCATTTTGGAAAGCCTCGGCCTGTTTTTCCTCATCGAACGGTTGTAAGCTCTGGATAGCCCAATGACTACCATTGGGAGCGTTTTGGCGGTACACCTGTAGATTTCTTCGAGCTAAAATATCCGTGAAAACGATTTGTAAAAGAAACAACATCAAGACGAGCAGAAAAATCACAGCGGTCCATTTTTATCTTCTCACTGTAACACCCTTCTGTACGGCAAGATCGAGTCAAATTGACCTGCAGATAATGCACTCCAAGCTGTCCGGATTGAATCTGCACCTTTCATGCTTGCGATTGTACACTTTCCAGTATTGGCTGAGAAGACGATATGCGAGGGAGGGTTTATCTGTAAGTAGTTGCAGTCAGTGTACCCTAAAAATAATATTCCTTCATCGATGGCCACGCAAAATCGCAATTGATAAAATTCCTTTAATGGCTGTGTTATTTTCTTAGTAGTCGCAGTCAGTAAGGCTGTAGTTACTTTGTTTACTTGTACGGTGTGGCGGTAATTAAACAACATAAAGGATTGATTTCATTATTTTGTTGAAGAATTGCAAGCGGCTCTGTGCAATGAATCTGCAAATTATTGGAGCGCCTTCAGTGAAAGGAAGACCACAGAATTTGTGTTAGTCAAGGTCCCACAGATTCATTACGTGTTTAACTGTTGTGGTTAAAAATAAGTGTGTTTATAAGACAGTTATGACGAAAATGTTATTGTGGTAATCCCTTTCCACTTTTTAATAATATAAAACAGTTAAAAAGTGGAAAAACGGCCATTACGGCCATCAAATTCCAGACCTGGTTTCACTCATTCATGCCATTTCTGTTACGGACCACGATGGAATCATCTTAACGTGTGTGTACCAAGACAAACATAACTTCACCCAACAAAACAGATTTTTGACGAGATAAAGACAATGTAAATAATGTAAATACAATATATTGAAAGTAATTAAAATTTGAATATATAATTTATTTTCTATATATAGTATTTGTTATATATCATAATTTAAAAGAAATAAAAATATTTTAAAAATATTAAAAAGTAATTATATATAATTATATTTATTATAATATTAATTAAATGTTAATATTTAATTATTTATTCTAAATCATGTTTGTAAACTATAAAAAGTAAATTATATATATTTTAAATTTTTTAATGAATAGAAGTCTTTTCTATTAATAAAAATATAAAAAGTACAATATATAATATATTATATATTTTAAATTTTCAATGTATAATATATATTATTTGTTATATATCATAATGTAAAAGCTAAATAGTTAGCTAATATTGAAACTTATTAGATACTTAAAAAATTAGCAAACTAAAGGGGAAAAAGTGTGCATTGGGATTTAATTCGACAACTAAACATCGACCAATGTGAAAAACTAAAAATTACTGAAAAAAGTCAATTAACCAGTAAGATTTTTCAAATAGTTGTGCATTGGTTCTCAGTAAGTTTTAAGTGTCCATTTTTAAAATCAGGGCTAGTAAAAACTAATAAATTTTTAGAAAACATCGTAGCCATCCACATTCCACCTTTTGCACCACGCACATTATGTCCACCATCAATTTGTCTGTCTCTTTCCACTAGCTGGCAAATTACTTGTTTGCACCATAAGTATATGCCATTTTCCCATTTATTATTTGAACATTATTACAATATTAAAAATAGAATGACAAATGCAATGGCACACAACTGACCTAATAAGGATCCCTCTTCTTGAGCTTGTGTTTCATACTGGAAAAGAGGAAACATCAGTCAAAGAACAATGGAAGTAATGTCAAGGGTATAAATATCAACTTTTAGTATTATCATCTTGATCCCAATAGATCTTTAACTAATATGCTTTGGTGACAAATTCGAGTCAACCCTCGAGAGAGATGATCAAATGAATATGCTTCTAGGGACATTAATGGTGCGGGAGAACCTAGGTAAGGCTCATTAGTGACCTAGGGGTTTCTAATTAAGTTTTGGCTTGTAGTGGTTCTAGCCACACCACTAGTGGAATAATAGGACTAGATAGGTCCTAGGATGTGTAGAGGTTTATAGTGGAGGTCTTGTTATGTTTATGTGACCTTTGTGAAGGCAAGTGCCAATTTGTACCCAAGTTACCAATATTGTGGCAAAAGTGGGAATGAAGCATTTAGGGGTCAAATTGGGCAAAGAAGTGTAGAAGTGGCCTATGTGAGGTTTAAATAGCCTAACTAAGTCATGGTTAGGGTCTTATGGTGTTTGAACAACAAGTTTTGAACCAAAATCCCAAAGGTTGTAACAAGTTGTCAATGTTGTCATTAACAACATTGACAACATTTGTGCAAGGGAGCATTTTCAAGTAAGATGGTTATGTAACTGTCTGAAACCATCAAATTAGGGATCAGATCAACTATAAGAGGCCTCCCTCGACCTGTGCAAAAGGTTGGGGGGAAAAACATTTGGAATTAAAACAATACAAACAAAAAAAGAATTCTATTGCAAATAGCATTAGGGCTACTCATCACCCCTATCCCCCTACAATTGATGATTGGAGCTGAGCATTGATGCTAACATAGCCTATGAGCACAACATAAGGAATCAAATAGCTAACAAGTAGATGATTTAAAGAGTTTGCAAAAGGATCAAATGAATGGTTGATATAGAATGCAACATCAGTGATACTAGATATTCCACCACTCAGATCCATTATAGGCCGACTGAAATCCCTAGATGCTCCACCTAAACTTGTTTCAAAATAACTGCATAAAGATAAAAGATATCAGCACGTATGTGGGAAATCCCTTAAAGAGAACAGTCTCCATTCTGATTTGTTCAAATGATTCATAGTACATTACATTAATAAACAAAACTTATCAAGAAGAATATTGCCAAACTTATCATCAAACTTTGACTTCTTCTCGCTGGTGACAAGAGTGTAGTAAGAGCCTAAGGAATCCATACTTTTCCTCATTTAGTTCATCCTTAAATTCTTTAAAAAACTTAAAACATGGATATTACACTCATTAAAAGCATATAAATTCCATGGTGCAGGCTAACCTCGGGTGACCAAATTCCTGGTAAGCAAATTGAAGAATAATATCTTGGGCGAAGAATTATTAATCTAGGTGTAACATTAATCTAGGTGTGGATAATTGAATTATGTAAATTATATTTTTAATAACATTAATATTACAATACAATTTAATATATAATATAATAATGTATCATATATATAATTTTATTTCAATCATATATAATTAAAAAATATATTAATACAATAAAATTAAGATTAAGAAATAATACAAATAAAATTTAAATTAGCATTAAAATTAATTATAATTTATAATTTATTATTATTTTTAAAAATAATAATTAAAAAATGAAATTATTTATCATTGCAACTACACTAAAATAAATAATCATAATTATGTAAATTAATCATTAATTAAAATACATTTAATTAAAATTAAGATTATGGTTAAAAGGAAACACATAATACTTTTAAGATTATGATTAGATTTTTATTCTTATAATTTCAATTATAATTAATGCTATCAATATGATTCTACATTTAAAAAAAATTTAATTATAAAACATTATCACTTCTACTATAACTTTATAAAACATAATAATTAAAAAAGGGACTCTAATGCATATGCATTGCATAAGAATAGTATTTTACCACATAACAATTCTAATTTTGATGAACACCGTATTTATAAATGAAACACTTATATTTAATGATTATGGTAAAGTGATTCGACCTGAGGGTTGAATGGATTGGAGGACTTTTTCTTTGGATATATTTTTTTATGGAAAGTTTCAAATTCATGGGCCTAGAGAAGACATGTATAGAAAGGTTCCCTAGTGCAATCAGATTTTTTTTAAACTTGTGGGGATGTATTCTCGGTGTAGAGCTTCATATAGGGTCTACATTGCCTTCTCGCCACTCTTATTTAAGGTAGATATAGAAGCGATAGAGATAGAGATGGAGATGGAGAAGGATATGGAGAAGAGAGATATGTAGACAAGAAAAAGGATATATAAAGAGAGAGGAGGAAAGGGTATATATATATATATACACAGAGAGAGAGAGAGAGAGAGAGAGAGAGAGAGAGAGAGAGAGAGATGAATATAGAGTGGGGAAATGAGAGAAAAATAGATACAAAGATAGAGATAGATTGAGAGGTAAAAATAGAAAGAGATCTAGGGAGGTACAAAGGGAGATATATATAGAGACAGAGACAAATAGAAAGGAGAATATGGAAAGAGATAGATGGTGAGATATATTGATAGAGAGATATAAAGATATAGAGAGGATGAGAGAGAGATGGACAAAAAGACAAATACTTAGTTGACCTTCCATACCTCTACGGCGTACCCATTGCACACTAAGGTGCAATTGCTAGTTTTAATGCTGGCAAAATCTGTCCATTTTCTTCCTCTCCGTGTATGACGGTCTTTGAGCAAATTCCACGTATGCGTACTACATGCTTCCTCGAAACGTCTCAGCAAATACCGGTAAAATCTTTCACTGGAAATCGCTTAGAGAAAACTCCTGTAGTTAAATATGTGTGTATCCACACTTATTTCTACTGCTTTGATCTCTTCGCCTTACTACCTTCCATCTTTTCTAGCCCCACGTTCGATTCAATCCCATGGCCAGGACAAATGAGATTATGAATTCTGCCTTTGCTGAAATTATGTCCCCCTCTACATCTGCTGTTGCATCATCATCATCTTCAACTCCAACAAAGAGCGTGCGGTATGATGTGTTCATTAACCATCGGGGCCCTGACACCAAGCATACCCTAGCGGTCTCAATCTACCGTGCCCTCAAACTCATGGGAGTCGAAGTTTTCTTAGATGAACCTCAGCTTGATCTTGGTGATTCCATACCTTCTGAAATACAACATGCCATCACCACTTCTTTCCTTCATATTGCTATCCTTTCACCCAGATATGCAGAATCCACTTGGTGTCTCGAAGAGTTGTCTCTTATACTCAAAAGTGGCCAGAAAGTCATTCTTCTGTTCTACAATATTGATGTGAATGATATCCGTTGGATAAAAGGAAGGTACGCCGAAGAATTTTCCAAGCTTGAAGCCAAGAAGAGATATCGTCCAAAAAAGATTGAGGAGTAAGTGCCGAATACTCGTTTACTTCTATCACATGTTCTGAAATATATTTGTTCTATAGAATGGATTCTCATAACTTGAAGATGTTAATGTTTAACTTCTACATGTGACACGTGTTCTCCTCTGCATACAACCAGTTCTTCTTTTGTCTGAGGCAACAGCTGTTACAATTTTGTTTTTGTAATATTTTACCAATGCCAACATTTGATAGCTACTACTCTAATTGACATCTGTATGAAATCTTAGCAGCTGTCTCTGTTTAAGCAATTGTAAATATATTTGATATATCTCTTCTTTGGGGTGTACATAGAGGCTGAACTTTTATGCAGATTTTACTTGATCAGGCTCTATTTTTTCTAGCCCTGTTTTCTTTGACACTGGAGCTGTCAACAATCTTTACCTATATTCAGATATGCTCTGTTCTGTTTCTAAATTAGATGTTGTAATCATTTTTCTCTTTTCAGCTTATGAAACTTAATATACAGAGCACTTTTTGGTTCTTAACAGTCATGTATTTTTTATAAGTATATCAATGAAAGCTAATGCTTCTGTCTTGCTGTAGCAATATTGTCATGGTGTCTTGTTGTTGGTTATAATCTCTTTTGTTTATTTATTTAAAGTGGTGTTGAAACACTTAGCTTCTTGATTTTCTTTTGCTCCTCAAAATCTAACATAACTTACACAAAAAGCCATCCTTACATTCAAATTTTATAAACAATTTGCAAAACTATTTTGGTTTGTAAAACCTCTTCTCTCTAAGATGGAAAAGATTTTATTTCTTCACCTTATGAAAGTTTGTATGTGAAACGTGTCATTATTTTTATTTTTAACTGCATTCTTCATCCTAATATGTTAAATAAGTTCTATTAATTTGAGATTTGTTTTTAGAGAAAACTAATTTTTTTAAAATGTATTTTTTTTTTCTTAGTGATGAAGAAGCACTGAGGATTATTAGAAATTATGTTCTGAAGCATCCTAAAAAGACTGCATTTGTGGTGGCCCAACATCCTGTAGGTCTTGATAAAATTTTAGTAGACTTTGAAAGAAGTGTGATGAAATCTTCTCAAAATGTAAAAATTGTAGGGATCACAGGTATGGGAGGGTGTGGAAAAACCACACTCATAAAAGAATATTACAACAAGATGATACAGTCTTTCTATAGATGCAGTTTTGTTTGTGATGTATGAGATGTACAAATGAAAAAATTGAATGAAAAGCAGAAAAAAATGTTCCAAGACCTTGGTGGCTCAAAAGATATATCATTTCATAGTGTAGAAGAAGGAAAAGCAATCTTAGCAGAATATTTGAGATTTGTTCAGGTATTTATTATCTTGGACAATGTAGATCATCAAGATCAATTGGAATCTCTCTTGCTAACAAAAGATAGTCTTACAAATGGTAGTGTTATTGTGGTTACCAGTTGAGATCCTGGTATTCTGGTATCATGGGGGATTCCTTCTGATTCTATTTATAAGATGAAAAACTTAAGTCCCAAACATGCTATGGAACTATCTTGCTGGCATTCTTTCAAACAAACCTCTCTAAAAGAAAACTTTGAATGTCTTGTTAAAAAGTATCTAATAGTCTGCAAGGGATTGCCACTATCCATTAAGGTTTTAGAGCACTTGTGCATGGAAAGTCCAAGGAATTTTGGAATGGTCAGTTAGAGAAGTTCTCCAAATCATTGCACAAAGACATCAAAACCATACTTATGGTGAGCTTTGATGCACTAGATGAAGAAGAAAAGGAGATATTTTTAGATATATCCGTCTTCTTCACGGGAACAAGAAAGGTTTCGGCCATTGCAGTGTGGGAGGAGTACGGATGGAGTGGGGCAGGCAGTTTAGGAACACTCATAGATAAGTGTTTGGTTGAGGTAGATTGGCAAAACTTGAGCATGCATGATCTGCTAAGAGATTTGGGAAAGAGCATTTCAATGACATGGTCACCATACCGCCTTTGGTCACCGCACCAAATTAACCACATTGAGAATGAGGGGAAGGTGAGTTTAATATCTTGTTTTTTTTAATGTTATCTAATATTTCTACAAGCAATTGTTCGTTAATTAAATTGTTGTAGTTAGATGATTTTTAAATTTTTTTCATTTAGGAAAGCATGCCGATTCGGGGAATTAAAGTCCAAACAGATGAGTTTTATGAAGAATTTAAGGAGTTCGCCAGAGAATCGGGTAGAGGAATCAAGCGGAGGCGGGGCTTAAAAATTGTTGATGTTGAAAACAACTATTTTACAGAAGAATTAGCAGAACTATCAGAAGGCCTTGTCTGCTTGCGATGGGCCAACTTTCCGCATAGAGCTCTTCCATCATGGATTTCGTTGAAGAAGTTGAGAATTTTAGAGCTTCGTGAGGCTCCTAAATTAGAAGAACCGTGGGGTGCCGATGTAAGCATCTTCCTTTTCTTTACTGTTATTTATGCAACCATACCTCAAAATCTATATTAGTTGTTGAATGATCTTGCCTCCTCTGCAGTTGAGAGTGCTGAACATAATTAATGCCAGAAATTTTAAGAGATTTCCAAGGTCAATAGAATTTCTAAAGCATTTAAAAGAGATATATTTTGATGGCAAAGGAGCTCCTATTGAAGCTTTACCAGATGAGCTCTGCTGTCTCCAATCGCTGGAGCGCCTCGAGCTTGTTGATTGTCATAATCTAAAATCGCTACCCAGCAAGTTCGGCGATCTGACAAATCTGCACTGCAGCAAGTTGATGATCACGTCGGAAGCACTTGTGGAGCTGACTAGCCTTCAACGTCTGTATCTTTCCGAATTGCCCATGCTCACAGAATTTGTAATTGAGCGTTCTTCTTCGTCATTGTGCAGCCTCCAAAATTTAACATTAAATAAGTGTGCTGTGTCTAGGATGTCAATCTCTCCTCACTGTTGCCTCTGTCATTTTTTTACAGCAATCATGGTTTAGTAGAGATCAACAGCTTGCCAATATCTGTCAAGACACTTGAGGTGTTATCATGTTCAAGTCTGTCATGCATAAGCCTTAATCGTGGTCTGGTCAATCTCTGGTATCTGTTTGTTGAGGGCTGTGAGGAGGTTTGCAAAATAGAAGGATTAGAAAATTGCAGTTCGTTAAAGCAATTGTTGTTATACACTGATTGGGAGGTGCCAGTGATAGATCAGAATTTGGATCAGAATTTGAGGGTAACCCTCACAGCAGAATGTCACATATCAGAATTGGAACCTTTCCTCCAATATTTAAATAGAGAGGTAATAATAGTGTTTTGCATAATTGAGCTTTTTTATTATGTAATATAAGTGCTTAGTGGTTGATTATAGTGCATAGTTTGTGGCAGAAATGGCCATCCAAATGTGAAATATGTGTAACGGCAGAGCCTGGCGTGGAGGCGACGGTGGAGTCTTTTACTTTTCCTGGTGTCACTTCTATCTGACCGGCAGAAGACTTACATGACTAAAGAGAATAATTGTTATGCCTTGTTATAAATTCACGTGGCCATCATCATTTCTATCTGACCACAAATTCTGAATCAATCGATATACGAGGAGGAGAAAAGCTATACATAGGTGTTTTCCTCCCATCTTCACTGCAGGGAAGGGAAGTTTCTCTCTCTTCGAACATGGAGCGCTCCGCTAGAAGACGATCTGGTAAAGGTGGGGATATTAGTTATGGGCAAGGAAAATAGAGTTGTGGATGCTTTTTATAAATTAGTGCAACAAGCGGGCCAATTAATAAATTTGTAAAATTTGATTAATTGTAATGATCGTAAGTATTATAAAATATTTCTGAGATTCAATAATAAATTCGTAAAATCTGATTAATTATAATGATTGTAAATATTATAAAAAAAAAAATTGTGTAATTTATGTTATTAAATTCTTTTTATTCAAGAATATTTATGTTATCTATTTAATGTTAGTAGTACAAATATATGGAAATACGGTCATGAAATATAATTTTAAAGGTAATAAATGTTTTAACGGTAATATGGCTATTTATTTTAGAGTGGTTGTAAGAGAATTTATTTTATTTTATTAATAATAGTTGTAGAATATTTATACATTAATACAAATAATTTGAGCTTGTCTAATGATATAAGAGTTGCATTTCTTGAACACCGTGAGTAGGTAGTAACTTCTTCTATTTTATCTTATGATGATCTACAAAGATTTATTTAAACTATCACACTTAATCACCTTCAACAATTATTTAGAAGACGTTTTATTTAATAATCGACTTGCTCATTTTTTTTTAATTAACTATAAGGATATCAAAAATAAAAAAATATCAAGAGTATATTGGGAGAGGCCCAGCCTCAACCACACGAGTTCACTGAGAGTAAGAGAGTTAGTTACATAGCATAAAAGAAAAGATTAAGATAGAATATCATTGTTATCATCAACCCAGGCGGTCCAATCCCCAGGGCCCTCCATCCAGACAATATTTTTCTTGTCCTGAATTTGAAACAGCATGGAAATTTGTTGATCAGTAGCATTCCTGTTATGGTTGACTTCCTTGGTGAGCTTCTTCAGCATTTCTTCAAAGTTGGCAAAGTTGTCTATGTTGGTTCTCCAGTCATATCCGTCCTTAAGCTCATACACGAATGTATGGTAGCATGCCCAGCTTGAAGAAATCTTCTAAGTTTCTTTTTATCTAGAGTCATGTTCACGTTCACCTGCGAGGAGATTTTTAAATATGTGAGTTTTTGAAAAAACTCAGTAAGGGATTTGGGGGAGTCTTGATACCTTTCTTCATTCCTACACTCCCAAATCTGCCAAAGAATGTTAGAAGATAACATATTCCAGAAAATATTCATATAATTTTTAACACCATCAATATAACCAGTGACAATTTCAAAGATATTAACAAACATAAGATAATTGATACCAAACATGCGCCAAATATTTTTGGCAAAAGAACAATCAAAGAAAATATGTCTACTAGTTTCCAAAAGCCCACAAAATCTGTAGACAACATCATTGTTATGATCTTTTCTAACAAGGAGTCCGTTAAGAAGCAACAACCATTTGAAACATTTAATGTTAGGCTCAATAGGAGCCTTCCAAAGTTTGTCAAGATGCTTTTTCCATAAAATATCATCAAGATTAGAGTACCAGAGTCTGTTAATATGACCAGTAATATCATTTTTGGCAACAATAATTTTGTAGATGTTTTTAGCTTTTATCTTTTCCACAATGGTACCATCCGGCCATTTCATTTTCAGAAATCTATGAGAGTCAACACGACAATTCTTAGGCAGATCTTTGCTAGCTTTGATGATCATGTTGTAAGTTTTCTTTTGAGAAGGAGGGATATTGAATTTGGAGCTGATGTCCTCCTAGCTAATAAGACTATCATCCTCAAAGAGATAGATGAGTTGAGAAATTCCCAAATTATTCCAATACTTGGCAGAGCATCCTTGGGAGAGGGCAAGAGGTTTTCCAGCAAGATGCAAATTCTACCAAATTGATCTTTCACCATAGAGAAGTTTATGGTCAAATAAGGCTCTATTAGGAATGAACTTCTTAACATGTTCCCATGCTTTCCAAATATTTTTAAAAACTGAGGATCCTTGAACAAGAATAGGAAAGTCACCCTCAATGATATCACAAAAGGGGATGCTTTTCCAAGTTCTAGCCTTTCTAGGGATCCTTCTTTCAATATTACATCTAATAAGGACCTTCCAAGGCTCATCACCTTCTAGAGAGTGAAAGATCCATTTGGTGGCTAAGGCATCCCTTGAGTTTTAAGATCTTTTAGGCCCAATCCACCAAGGAGCTTGTTAGTGTAGCACTAGTCTCATTTGACAACATGATGCTTCTTGTTACCTTTACCATCAGACCATAGAAAGTTTCTGATGGCCTTCTGAATCTTAAGAACTTAATAATTATTAAACATCCAAGCAGAGGAATAATACACATTGTAGGAGGAGAGAATTTTTTGGCAAACCTGGACTCTGCCAGCAAGGGAGAAGGATCTATTATGCCACTTATTAATTTTGTTAAAGATTTTATCCTTAATCCAGAGCCACATATCCTTTAGGGAGGGTTCTATGGAAAAGGGGATACCCAGGTATCGCACAATTTTTTGCGGCCCTCCCCAAAGGAAACCAAATTTATTAAACCAGGCAGGGGGTTGATTAGACCAACCGAGGAAAATAGATTTAGTTTGATAAATATGGGAACTAGAAATGGAACAGAAGGCATTGAGCTTAGTTTGAAGAGCATCAAAGTTAGACTCATTGGCTTCAAAAAATAAAGAGGTATCATCAGCAAATTGGCAGTTAATAAGATCAACATTATTGGGGAGAGTTATGCCTTTAACAGCAGGGGAGAGGGAATTATTCTTAAGGATGTATGATAAGGCATCTAAGGCAATGAAAAACAAGGCAGGGGCTAGGGGACAACCTTATCTAATGGATCTACAAAGAGGAAAAGGTTCAGAGAGGGATCCGTTGACCTCCACCTGAGCCGAGGCGTCTCTAAGAAGAATCTTGACAAAATTACAAAATAGGGGGGGAATCCAAAAGATTCTAACATCATAATGATGAAATCCCATTCAATACAGTCATAAGCCTTTTCAAAATCAAGGAGCAACATAGCAGAGTTCTGATTGGAATTCTTGGACCAATTCATGGCTTCCCAGCTAGTAATCAGATTTTCAAGAATATACCTACCTTTGATGAAACCAGTTTGAGTAGAATTCATAAATTTGGGGAGAATAGATTCAAGTCTCAAGGCCAAAATCTTGGCAAGGATTTTATAAGAGACATTAAGAAGGGTAATGGCCTCCAATTCTTCAGGAGGGCTTTGTCTCCATCCTTAGGGATAAGTTTAATAATGCCTATGTTAATGAGGCAACCTAGAGTACCTTTGTCATAGGCATTAGAGTATAAATCATAAAGGTCCTTGCAAATCCAATCCAAGTTAGATTTATAGAATTCACTCGACAGACCATCAGGGCCAGGGGCCTTATCATTCTTCATAGATTTAATAGCCTTTTCAATTTCATCTATCGAAATATTTTTATTAAGCAAATCACCATCATGCCTGAAGATTCTACTAGGGATAAGATTTTTATAGTCACGTCTAAGAGCCTTAGCTTCCACTGAGTCCTCAGAAGTAAAGAGTTTACTATAAAAGTTAACAAAAGCCTCTTTTAAACCATCTTCCTCAGTGACCTCTTTGTTGTCCACAAGGATTCTATCTATCGATTCATTAGCTTATTTTTGTTTAAGAAGATTAAAGAAAAATTTTGATCCCCTATCACCATTTTGGATCCAATGAGCTCGAGATATGATCTTGGCTCCTTTGATTTTAACTTGCTGATGTTTTCTGAGATTGTTCCAAGCTTGAGCGACTTGGGAGCATAGAGTGAAGTCTTGGGGATCAGTTTGAACATTAGTTTCAACAAAATGAAGTTTAGAAGAGAGAATTTTCTCAGAGTACCTGTAATCCTTCGCTTTCTTTTGACCAATGGTTTTAAGTAAGTTATGACAGGCAGAGATATTCTTGTTCCACAGATCAATGGGAGAGAGAGAGGGGAGACTTTTATGGTTAATAATTCTGATAAGTTGAATGGTAGCAAGAACATCTTCGTCAAGTAGGAGAGAGTTGTTAAGGATGAATCTTGGATTAGCAGCCTTCTGGATAGTAGGGGAATCATTAAATCTAATACAGATCGAAATGGGGTGATGGTCAGATAGCGAAGTGGACATAACTATGACCATATTCCCAAGGTCATTAGGGAGGAAGGAAAAGGAGTTTTTATTAGCATAAAATCTGTCAAGTCTGGCATAAATTCTAGAAGGACTTTGTTGAAAGTTGCACCAGGTGTGCTACAGGCCCTTGTGATCATTAAAGTTGCTAGTAAGTGGGTCAAAAAGGAGCTTAGAGCATTTCATTCTGTTCCAATGAAGTTTTTCATGGTCCTTCTAAATGAAAGGGAGACCCCCAACTTTGTCTTCCTGATCTTCTATCATATTAAAATCACCCCCAAAGATCCAGGGGATATTAGGAAGGGAGGAGAGCCAGTCCTAGAGGTTCATCCGCTCTTTGTAATCATTGGAGGCGAAGATGGAGCAGGGACCAAAGGAAAGGGAGTTACAAGACAAGGTAGCCCAAACAACTCTATTGCAAGGAGACACACCTTTGTCTATAATAGACTTTGTGTTGTTATGACGATGAGCAATATTTAGAAGTTTTGAAGAAGAGTTTTGAGACAATTATCGATGGGAATGATAAAAAAGGGGAAAATTTGTTATTTGAAATTGCTATGATAGCTCAACCTTAGATGGGAGGAAGAAAACATTTATAAAAAAAAAGTTCTTAAATTGCATTTTAGAAGTTGGTTTAAAAGTTACATTATCTTAAAATCTATCTTGCCTTGAAACATTGATACAATATATTTTCAAGAACATACTGTGTTCTTATATAAAGTAACTTAAATTGATGGTACAATATGATCATTTGTAAACATGATGGTGACTTATAATGGAAAGAATATTGCCACATTTTTTTAACTACTATACACCATCTATTAATTTTTACTTAACACACTTCAAGAATTAGAAAAAAG
This sequence comes from Chamaecyparis obtusa, assembly GCA_027943335.1. Lineage (NCBI taxonomy): Eukaryota > Viridiplantae > Streptophyta > Pinopsida > Cupressales > Cupressaceae > Chamaecyparis > Chamaecyparis obtusa. The sequence goes on along the minus strand of BSBK01005144.1, from coordinate 567,247 downwards.
GACAAGTTTCTATCAAATAAGGAAAAAGTACAACCATGTACTAAATATAATAAATTTTTATCTTCTCAAGTAATCTTATCCTAAATGCATAATATAAAATAAAGTAAATAATTAAATACAATAAAATAAAAAATTAACAAATTTGGACACCAAAATTAGAATTAAAATTTCTATGTTTGAATGTATAGGGTCAATATTAAGAAACTTGAGATTCAATGTTGTTGGAAGGTTAACTACGCAAATGGTGCAAGCGGATTAAATCTTGTATTTTAGGAGCTTGTTTCTCTGTTCTAGTGAATTATGCCCCTTGTGGATATTTTTATTTGTCTTAAGGAATTTGAAAAGGAGATCCTTTATCTCCATTACTTTTCATCTTGATGGATGAACTCGATATGATGGGGGCTTATGATAGGGTTAATTGGTATTTTTTTATTAGTAGTTTTTAAGGTTTTTTTTTTGTGAGAAATGGTGCAAATGGATTAAATCTTATATTTCAGGAGCTTGCTTCTTGGTTCTAGTGAATTGTGCCCCTTGTGGATATTTTTCTTTTTCTCAAGGAATCAGAAAAGTAGATCCTTTATATCCTTTACTTTTCATCTTGATGGATGGAGCTTTAAGTGAGTTAATTAAAGTGGTCAACTTCTCTCCTCTTTGAAAAGAAATGTCACTCTCTTCATTCTGTATGCATTCATTCACTACCTTTTATAAATGATACCCTCTTTTTTGGTCAAGCTACCATGAAGGAACCATTGATTATTAAAATATTACTTCCAGATTACTCAGTTGCATCATCCCAGTCCATTAATAGAGAGAAATCATTTTTTCTCATGATTACCACAATGTTGGTTCTACAATGTCTTCCTTGTAAGTATATTGGGATGCCTTTCTTTTTAGGTAAATCTTAACACTCCATTTTGTAAAAGTGGTTTCTTCTATTTTTAGTAGAGTTTTCACTTAGAAATTTATAAGGTTTTCTTTTATTGTCAAGTTGACTATGATTCAATTGGTTTTGAGTGCACAATTATCATTTACCTAATGAGTGCACTCAAAATTCCTAAGGGAGAGTGGGAGTGATTGTCTCTTCAAGAAATTTATCATCCTCTCAACCACTATCACTTGATCTCTACTCTTAAATTATGTGATTCTCACTAATATTTTCTTAACTCTACAATATATTTTATAAACACTACCAAGCCCTCAAATTTTTCTCCAACCACCAACAAAATAGTTTTTTGTAAATTGCTAGTCCATGAATACCAACTCACCTAACCTAGTCTAAATTGATCATGTAAAAATGTTTCTTAAATTCTGACCATTTCATTTAGGGAGTAGGTCAGCCCTAAGACATTTGATAAAAGGTATGAAACTACCTTCGAGTTGATAAACTTTGTATATCAAGATCCATGTAACCTGTTGTAATTATTTTGCTAATTATGTTCATGACTTGTAAGGCATCTATGTTGAAATAAATGTGAAGTCTACTACCATGAATCAATCCAGGGAAGGCCATCTCTTTTCTTGGGAATGAATATTTTTGGATCCATTTTGAGTGAGAATTAATTAAGGATTATTATGTTGGATTGAGGATATTTCCCAATATATACTTTCTATGAGCATGCAATATCTCTTTTCTCCCATGACTTATCTAATCTATAAAATTGATTTCAATAAATGAGATTATTGTGTTTTAGAGGTTGACCCATGAGAGTAGCATTAGTGGTCCATCTTGCCTATTAATATGTTGTACAAATTTTCTCCCACTACCTAGAAGCTTAATTTTGGTACTTGTTCCCATGATTTTATTAGTCCTTATAATTAGTTTAATTCATTTCATTTATTTGTTCTTCTATATCATTGATTACAACAATACCACTTGGTGATTGTTTGAACTTTGGAAGGATAATCTCTTTGTCAAAGTGTTGAATGATTATGTCATTAAATGGATTCATGTTCAACCAAAACTAGAGTAATATTTTTCCAATCTTCTAATCCTGGTACCTTTGCCATTTTAGTGAATAAATGATTGTAGCCAAGAATTTGTACCCTTATTATTCATGACTTCCATTAATTTGTGTGAAGTTGCCACAATGACATCTCTATTATGGTTTGTGACAAGGCAACCTACTTTGAATCTTCTTAGGTTTACACAAGAAGATCCATCAAAATTAAACTTCAATAACCCCTTAGATTATGTGACATATTATATTTTGATCTTCATAAATTTATTTTTAAAACCGAGTGAATTAAAGAGGGATCTTATAGAAATGGTCAATTTTTTATTATTTCAATTTCCTAGATAAAAAGGGATATATTAAAGATATTTAACCTTATGAACAAAAATATTAATATATAGTCAAAATTATAAAAAACTTATAACTAATTATTAATATTTATATTATTAAAATAATCTTTTTGAAAAAATATACTAGTATAAAAAATAATACATATTATTTATAAAAAAACATTTAATAATTTAAATTTTATTTCAATATAAATATAAAATTAATTTTAAATTTTATAAATTTAGAATTTAAAAATTTTAAACATATTATATTAACATAAATTGATAATTATTCAAATTCATAATTTCTAATTTTATATATAAATTTTTTCAGCATCAAAATTTCATAGCCTCTTTCATAATATTCATATTCCACTACTCTGTTTCCTCCACTATTCTATTTCCTTGAAATATCACAGCAATTTCCTTTCAAATCTCTATACTGCTATCGAAATCTACACATACCTTTTTTGTGCTGCCTTGTATTCTTTTTCTTCGGAATGTCTCAGCAATTTCCTCCCGATTCGTTAAATTTCGCACATATTTTATGTGCTGCTCCATATTATTCTTCCTCCAAATATCTCACCAATTTCGTCCATATTATGCTGCCAAAGTCTGTGCTTTTCCCGGGTTACGTTGAACTATTTAGTCGTAACAATGGGATGTTTTCAGATTTGTAGGGGCCGCTTTCCACTCTCATTAATCTATAGAAAATGCATAAATCTGAGCCCACCTGTCTTCTATCCTTGGGCAACGTCTAAACATCAAGCTAAAACGTATATCTTACCAAGGGGGACACTTTGTTTTCTTTTTTTCAAACTTCTCTTATATATTTTACGTTTTATTTGACTATTTAGCCACTACCATTTGAGCGGAGCTGTTCGTTAATGGAGATTTTAAACATGTCACCCCAGAAAGAATGACAAGAAAATTAATTAGCATGAATGTTTCTAGGAGATGCATAGTTACTAGTTTAAAGTTGGGCTTTTTAAAAGTGTTTATAAATTCTATTAGCTGGCCAAAAAAAAAGAAAAGATAATAGCCTCCCAGCATTGTAGCATTTCATTTAGATTAGATTCGTATTATTTTAAAGATAATTTGGTAGCATTGTGCAAAACATTTTACTAGTTTTCTTGATCGAATTGATTTTTAGCACCGCAATCTATGTGGATTGGTAAGGTCAAGTTTGTTCATGAGATTGAAATCCAGAGGAACAAAATTGGCCATGAACTGAAAACACCTTTTTAAATTTTCATCTCATCTAACTCAATTTGATACTAAATGAATGTTTATTTAAATTAGATGTTGATTTAATTAAAAATTAAGATATATACATATTTTAAATTGAATATTGGTTATATATATTTTGTTTATACAAGCATCAACATTAAATCAATACAAGTTTCTTACGAGAAAGCACATTAGAAATAATCTATGGAAAACTAAGAGTCACAATTTAGAAGGTTTCAAAAAGAAGATAAATGCAAATAAATTATGTCTATAATAATTTAAAAGAAAAATATAGAAATAACACAAAATATACTTTAGGAAAACCCTTAGAAAAATGAAAACTGGACATTCATATCATACTCAAAATATTGTATTTTAAAAAACCTGTTACAATACACTTTAATTGCAATGCATTAATGGACACAAACACTTTAAAGTTAATGAAATTTTGATAGCATAATTTTGTATAAAAAATGACCATATAATTTATATCATTATCCCCCTAAATATGTAGATTTTGGTAGAAATAGGCTGCCATTGGATTTACCTAAACCAGTGGGCCCAAAGTCATGAGCGAATGCATAGTTAAATTGGTTTTATATAAACCCACGTGAGAGTAACTCTCAAAATATAAATAAACTCAATTTTTAGAGTGTGATCTTGAGCCAAGACAATCAAATTAGTACAACATAAACCTATGTGTCTTATTAGACTAACTTTATAAGTAGAAAGTAATTTTTGTGTAACTTTGAAAGTGCACAAAAACTAGGCAGTGATTACACATTCTTTTTTTCTCAAATGATTATACTAAATGAGACAAACATGCTAGATGTTCTCGTATCGAAACTATTCAATTTTTTACAACCATCGTAAGACAAATGGCACAACAGTGCTAAGTGGGTTGCATTTTCATTAAGGCACATTATTTTGTAATATTATCTTAATATAAATAATTGTGACAACATTAAGATTAGGACTTGCAATTTGTACAACATCTAGCCTTAAAATCCTTTCACTTGTATGCATTATGGGAATTGGAAGGGTTTCTTAAAACAGTGAATTAGATGTTAGGAGGAGAAGTAAAGTAATGGTGGGTTTTTGTTCTTATGTTCATAATTTCAACAATTCATAAATAATTTTGGAATTTAATTTAATAGATTTTTTTTTTCAAAATTATTTTCCATCAACATCTTATTATTGAAATCCAGAGTATTATATTTTAATGTTCTTCTTCCTCGAAATGTCAAACAATTTCCTCTAGGATATTTTTAATGTTTCCAAAATCTCTCCATATTTTTCCTTTTTGCATATGACAGTATTTGAGCTTGTTGTACACGACAAGCTTCCTGAAAATGTGTTGTATTTTAATTTTCTGCTTCCTCAAAACATCATATATTTTAATGTTTTCTTCATCAAAATGTCTCAGCGAATTCCTCTAGGATTTTTATATTGTTTGCAAAACCTGTCCACAGTTTTCCTTTCTGCGTATGACGGTCTTTGATTTTTTTGTACATGATATGCTTTAGTCGTAATGATGATATGTTTTGGGCTAAAAATGCTTCCTCGAAGACCTGGGTAGCTTACAATTTGGTTCTTGCTCCCAACTTTTAGCAAAAACTGTTTAGGTCATGTTTGGTTGCACAAATTAGAAATTGTTGGATTTGATCTTATGCTAGATTTGGTCAATTCAGGAAGTTTCCAATCTAGTTTTTTGTTGTCAGAATATACTTGGAACTGTTTGGTTGACCCGAAAGATGAAGGAGAAGATGCATTTTCTGTGTTTGGTTCCACACATTTGGATATGGAATTGGAATTTGAGTAAGGTTTTAGTTTATTTTTTAATTTTTAGTTTTTTAAATATTTTTGAATCTTGTAATTTATTTATTTTTTCATTTTTTTGATTAAAGTTAATTGTTATATTTTTAAATTTTCATATAGAAAATCATAAACAAGTTAAAAACACCAAATACTTTTTTTAAATTTTTTAATTTTTTAATTTTAAATTTTTTTTTCAATAAAGTTAATTTTAAATTTTTTTAAATTTTTATATACAAAATTATAAACAAATTAAAACCAACAAAATAGTCACGACATTACTAGAATTTTTTCAATGTATCCATATGAAATCCTAAAAAAGTTTCAGTCTTCAGAGTTTGTTCTCTCTCTCTTAACCACATTTACGCATATGGTCCCAATAAACTAGTGTGATTATCACACAAAGAAAGCATCGTAAAAAGATGATTTCTGCTTTCGCCATTGAAGCGATCTCGGTGACACTAGCTGCCTCTCGAGCCTTGCACAAGGTGCACTCATTTCCTACATCAGGTATAGATGTAGATGGGTATCATCGACCCATTGAAAGTATGTACATTCTTTATTTCTCTACAGTACCAAATCTACATTAGTTCTTGCTAAAATGATTATTTCTTACATTTTTTCTAAACATAAAATACATTTTCATTAACAACCTTTTCCTATTTGGGCAACACTAAAATTGACACCTAGGATTACTCGTGTGTGAGGTCTTCAACACACAAGGGCCAACACCACATTGACCCATAAGTACATTCACCAAAGCCATCAATGCTATATCAACAAATATTGCATTGTCATGCAACATATCATTTTATTTTGTTGATTATTTTGTTCATTCCTACTAAGAAAAAGTGCAAGAAAAAGAAACATACTAATGGACATAGCATCGCATATCAGATAGAAACATGACTATTGTCGATCATAGTACAAAATGAAAATGCTTCATTTTGATTATATAATGAATTTGAACAAAATGAAAATGTAAAGTGCAATTTGAACAAAACTTTGAACAAAAGTCCAAAATGAAGAAGTGCAATTCCTACTATAAGCCATAAAATAGAATGTAACATCTATAGCAAGACATAGAAGATGGGGAAGAATAAAATCCTAGAATAGAATGGTGGTGTGAAAACACATCGTTAAGTAAAAAAAACACAAGAGGAAACTAAGCCCTTTCATCATGCATTCGGCGAGAAAGCATCCCATATCATGCTCATTCCTAACCTCTTTATATTTAAATGGAATACACCAAGGAGTATCATCATAAAAATGGACTATAGGCTGTATAATTGAAATCATGAACAACATACAATCATCGGGCATCAGACATTAATATAAACATATGTGTAGTCTCAGAATTGTCCATTTTGAATTCTTCATGAACACATGTGTATATATGATGCCAAGCAAAAAAGTAGGTGTCGGAGTAATGTAATTTCATAAACTACTCCATCTTGTAGTTTTTGTAAATTGCTACAAAAAGTTAAACCTCTTTATATGAAATACCCAAAAAATGTACAAGCTAGAGTAGTAATTTCAAAAACAATATCTGCTATATATATGTGAACAAAATTCTAAAATACCTTTCTTTCTAATCATCAATGGTGATTTGGGCAAAGTGGCCATATGTGAACTATCATAATAGTTCTGAAGTCCTAGAAATGTATTGTTCTGAGCAATATAATCACGAATGGTGATTTGGGAAGAGAGCAAAAATATATGAAAAAATAATTCTAAACTACCTATCTTTATAATCATCACTAGTGATTTGGGTAGAGAACAACCATATGTGAACTATTAGAACATGTGATTTGAGTATCAACATTAGAATAGTATGTAAATATTATAAAAACAAAACAATGTCAAACACTAATATCATGAACACATGTATATATGATGCTAGGCAAAAAGTAGGTGTTGGAGCAATGTACAAAATCTGTACAAGCTGGAGTAGTAATTTCATAAACTACTCTAGCTTGTAGTTTTTGTAAATTGCTACAAAAAGTTAAACCTCCTTATATGAAATACACAAAAATTGTACAATCTATAGTAATCATTCCAAAAACTATATATCTGCTATATATATGAATATAAAAATCTAAAATACCTATCTTTCTAATCATCAATGGTGATTTGGGCAGAGCAGCCATATGTGAACTATCAGAATAGTTTTGAAGAACTAGAAATGTACATTTTTTAGTAATTTAATCATGAATGGTGATTTGGGAAGAGAGTAGCAATATATGAAAACAAAATTCTAAACTACCTATCTTTATAACCATCAATGGTTATTTGGGCATAGAACAACCATATGTGAACTATCAGAACACATGATTTGAGTATCAACATCAAAACAATATGTAAATATTGTAAAAACAAAACAATGTCAAACACTGATATCAACTGTATGTTGGTGATATAAAAAGTATCTCAAGGCTAACCTTGCCAATGTTTAACAAACTTATCTTGGCTAACCTTGCTAATGTTTACATATCAAGACTTAAACTGGAATAAAGTAAACTAGAGAGCTCTAAACTTCATTTCAATATACTTGGCTCTCTCCTCTTCACTCATTCTCAAGAACCCTTTGGCTCTTTCAGGTTCAACCATAAAAATTTCATATGCCTTCAGCATAGTACCTCGACTCAAATCAGGGATGGCTTTCAGGGCCTAATACACACTATCTAAAACATTATCTAAATCAGATTTATCCACTTTGATAATTTGAAGGATATTGAGGTCCTCATGTAGTTTTTTGATATTTTCACATATCACATCCAACAAACCAGCCATGCTTTCCTTCCTCCTCTTTCCGCTCCTTGATGATGGTGTTGAAGGATTTTGCCTTCCACTTGCACTAGATTGATTGGAATGATAAAAGTCATCATCCAAATCTATTGTAGTCTCAAGACGTGTATTGATAGGGATATCCTCATCATAATCCAGATCGACACCCTCATCCATATGGTGTCCTTCTTCTGTATCTTGAGCCATTGTAGTCATGGTACCTTCAGCTATATCATTACCCACAATAAAGGCTATGTCATTGTAGTATTGGAAGGGTTGTCTCTTATACACTTTGGCATTTTTGAATTCTTTTCTTTGCATGTTGGTATAATGACTGAATTAGATGTTTGTCTTTTATTACTAACTTAATAAGAAGGCAATATTATTTAGATCAATAGATTCTAAATAGTATGTTACCTTCAAAAGTTCATCCCAGACACTGTCATTAGCATCCATACATTGAGTACTCTCATTCCATGCAAAACCACTCATATTCCTCAACTCTCTCATAGTTCTCTAAAACCTTGCTTCCATGTTTTCAGCTTGTTCTTGAAATTTTCCTTTGATAGATTGAGGTTCATCTCCTCGTTGAACCTCTTCTCAATGGCGGTCCACACTTATTTTTTGAAGCCCCCTTCACCTTTTCTTCCTAGAGCTAAAATTTCTCGTGGAGAAAGTCTAGAAACCGCTTAGGCAAGCTTCAGGGCATAGTAACAATGGCATTGGAAGAAAATGCAATGTTGCAGACACTTATAGCTACCATTCATAAGACATGGAATTGAAAACATTTGAATTCCATCTCTCTTTGATTGATGACTACAACGATGTCTTATAGAGCACCACATGCATTGTTAATGACATGTAGATGTCAAAACTCAATAAAATTCCAAAGTACCAATTTCTCAATAAAACTATATATACAATAAATAAATAAAACATATATCACATAAATTAAAATTCTACAAAATCACACTAAGAATTATCATCAAAAAAAGAAATGGAAATATAAATGGAATACACCAAGGAGTGTCATCAGAAAAATGGACTATAGGCTTAATTTGTTTCAAAGAATTTGATATATGTGAACTATCAGAATACATGATTTGAGCATCACCATTAGAATAGTATAATTGATCTTCATCACTTGGTAATCCTTGGTGTATTCCATTTATATTTCCTAATGCAACAGGGCTAACAAATTCAAGAGGTATAGACAATAACCAACTAGGAATGAAGATACAAACAAAAGAATAATGAAACTATAATCAAATGAACACGCAGTAATAGGATTAACACTCAAGCCACTAAATTTGTACCACTAGGAGATTTATCTTGAAGTACAGATCAAAATGGTCATTCTAACTAATTTATGGAGGAGTGTTTGGACCAGGCGGTATAAAATAATCCATGCATGGAGTACTAAGACAACCATCAAGACCTTGTGGAAGTATTGACTTACTATCTCTCCTGAGTGCCCAAAGTTATGGGAAATCCTACGATTCCTCAGATTTGTCCAAGGGTGTGGAGGAACATCACTAGTTATTCTTCTAACATTATGTTTATCGTATCTTCCATGCTTCTATTTTGCCTTAGAATATTGGCTAGCTGAAAGAAGGCTCCTTTAGTCATGCGAATTTGGTCATGACAATCCACCTAATTGGAATGAATAACATGTATATAAAAAGAAATTTCATCTCTTTTTTTCTTATGCATTTTTCATCTAGCTTCTTGTGCAGACACTGCTTTAGCTACTACAAGGAAAGCAAGAACAGCTATGAGAAGATGAGTGATTGTTGTCTTCCCAACTATGTGTCCTTGAACGTTTATATTGTTGGTAAGATCCATCAATGACCTGAAATGTGGACGTTGACAAAGATTCCAGATACAAAATAGCCACTAATAGGTAGCAAGAGAGAAAGACAACATAAGAAATGCAACAACAGGATTTTGTTCCATGTAATATGTCTATTGTGTGTAATATGATTCTTTTGTTTGTATCTTCATTCCTAGCTAGTTATTGTCTATACCTATTAAATTTGTTAGCATTGTTGCATTAGGAAATCAGTCAACGTTATATTGGTCAATGGTGATTTGGGCAGACCATCAAATCATAAATGGAGCAAATATAGTTTTTGTATATTACTACTCCAGCTAGTACAATTAATGTAAATTGCTCCAACACCTACTTTTGCTTGGCATCAAATATACACATTTTCATGAAGAATACCATAAGCCCGCCATTAACAATATATACCTATGAAGAATATCATAAGACCATCATATATACCTTTTGAATTTGTTAGCCCTGTTGCATTAGGAAATTTAAATGGAATACACCAAGGAGTACCAAGTGATGAAGATCATAAGCCCACCATTAACAATGCATCAACTTGATCATTCAATCAAATTTATATTGGTCAATGGTGATTTGGGAACTATACCATCTAATCATAAATGCAAAGAATCTAATGGCTTCTCTTCCCAAATGACCTGTGATGATTAAAAAGATAGGCATTTTAGAATTTTGTTTTCATATATAAATGGAGTTGATAATCCTTCAACTTGTCTTTGTAATCATCAATGGTGATTTGGGTAGAGCAACCATTAGATACCCTAGAGATGAACATGCAAAAGCTTTATCCAATTCCACTTTTTCATAATCCACATTTTATAAAATTTCGGGTACGTATGGCCATTGATATTCATCACAACATTTTCCCCTCTTTTGCAAAGCATTTGTGCGGACGATAAAAGGGTTTTGCATTTTTTCAGATTTGGTGGTAAATAATTTTCCTATTTTCCTTGATACTCCTTGGTGTGTTCCATCTAAATCTCCTAATGCAATAGGGCTAACAAATTCATGAATGCAAAGCATGTAATGACTTCCCTACCCAAATCACCACTGATGTTTAGAAAGATTAGAATTTTTTTTTCTAAGATCATCAATGGTGATTTGGGAAACTTGAAACAACTCAAAAGATCTATCAGTTGTACCAGTTGTGGACATATCCTACTATCATTGAAGACCAAGAAACCTCTTCTCGAGTAGGCATTTTGTCAAATACATTGTAGCATTTGAGCATCTAATCATCAATGGTGATTTGGACAGAGCATCCAATCATAAATGCAGAGCATATAATGGTTCATCTGCCCAAATCATATATAAATGGAACTAATAAGTCTACATTTGAGCATATAAGCATCAATGATAGCAGGATATGTCCACAACTAGTGCAACTAATGATAGTAATTATACCTGATATTAAAGGGGTCTTATCAAAGGGATTAAAAGTAGAAGCTCTTAGTTGGCCTATTCATAGTTATTAGCAAAGGGGTCTTATCAAAGGGATCTGATTGATCTTATTTTATCAAAAAATTGCACTTTCTCTGTTCTCACATTGGCTATAGGCAAAACTGGCTTATTTTCTCAAATTGTTAACTAGAAGGTGTGGTCTTATGAGTATCTTGTCATTGAAAAGTCTCTATATATATGACTAGTGTCAATGTTAATTGACTTCAATATCTTGTCTGATTCATTTTGGATCACCATTCTCCCAATGGTGACTACCTTAGTTCCCCTTATACCATGGCTAATTGCAATAGTCAAAAGGAATACATGATATTTTACACATAAGTCTATATTACAACATTTAAGAGTCACCAGATGAAATGTATATTAAATCATAGATATGTAGATGTATATAATTTTGAATGCATATAAGGATATAAGGAAGTACATTCACACATCATTGGGTGAATATGATCATTTGAAATTGGAATATTTTAGAAGGAACACTCTCTTGGCAAATAATTTTATGCTCAAGCAGGAACACACAAATATAGGAACAAAAGGTTTGGATATATGGAAGAATTTTCCCAATTTATGCTTTGAAGATTAATAGGTAAGAATTTATTTGCGCCAGATCTATGATGATTTTATTTATCTTGATCAACCTCATAATATTACAAAGGAAACTATCATAGATGTTACTAGATTATGCTCCACTGAAAATTTACTTGTATTATTTAGTCCATAAAAATGAAGAGGTTATAAGACTCATTGGAACTAGGTCACATACATGAACCCTAAGCATTGATGAAATTATTGATCCAGGGTCTAGTATGCCACAATGGGTATTGTATATAAAATTTATTTTATAAATATAGAGGGGCATGCCACTGCTACTACCATCTTAATAGCCTATTAGACGGTGAAGAAAGGAAAGGATTATGATCTCTATAGGCTCATGCCATAAAAATTAACATAGAATTTGTACAAGACAAAGGAGACTAGCCACCCTTTCTATTATGGTATCCTAATTGTTTGTCTTTGCTTCTATTTCTTAAAAAAAATTCTTGATCTGAAAGGTATACTCTTAAGAAAATATATTCCAGTAACTATAAAAATAAAGGATTGCATGCAAAGGTTTTTGGATAATCAACAATGTAATACTTGTTTCTCCTATCCTTGTTCTTGTCCTTGATTCCCAAATACTAAATAGTTTAAGTTTCAGATGCATTTCTCATTCAAGTACTTATAATTGATTACTTGGCACTTGAGAACATTTGACATTCAGGACATGGCAGTGATTAGTTTGCTACATGAGACACATTTGATGCACGTTTTATGTTTGATGCATACCTTTTAGACATCCAGGCAATCCTACTACATGATATTGATACTTGATATGGTAATTTGACATATTTGATACATCATACTTGATGACATAGTTTGACCACATGGCATGCATGTATATTGGTATATACATTGGCAATGGATCTTCTTATACATGATGGTAAGCATAGTTTGGTTTACATTGTCATATTCAACTTTGTGGTTTATTAATGACAATGGGATACAAATTGTCATAACATGATTAGTATAATTTAAATTGGTTCATACTCTTTGTAAAAAAATGATATTGATCTTGATCATTCATTTACTATTGTGCTACACTGATATTATTGTCTTGGTACATTAGCACTATGATGTTTATCCTTGAAAAGAAATCCTATACAAAGGTAAAGATGAACATAGTTTATACGTTGCAAGAATACTCTTGAGCTTCTACATAACAAAGAGATTATAAGGATAATAAAGGTGACAAAGTTATTTATAATCGAATCCCATGTTAATGAACTTTGTATATTTTTGCATATTGTGGTTTTGAAAAGACATAACTTTGGGGTGCTTTTTATGAATGCCAAAGAAAAGATATTAGTGCTTTGCAACACATTGTTTTTATAAGACGTATATTTTTCTCATCCTTAAAGCCCTAGATGATAGGGCACGATTTGGGGATGAGAATGATTTTAGGGGCATCACAATTATTTTGGTTTCAGTTGCCCTTAGATGGTGGAAGATAGTTGATACAAGTAGATCGAGGACCGTTTGTTGATTGTATAAATTAAGAAAGATATGAAGGATTGTGTTGGAAGATTTGGTGAGATTACTAGGAAGTTGAATGACATTTTTTCTTTAACAAGTGCTCTTTTTGCATTTACTTTGCAAGCATCCTTTCTCCTTGTTTAAATTACTTATTTGTTAAGAGTTAGTAATCTTTTTGTTTGGCTTAATTCTTGTTCATAACCCATGTAGATAAGTTTGGTTTTTTTGTTCCAAACCTTAGTCAAATCATAGATGGAGTATTTTTTTAAAGATTGGTAAACCCTAAGTAGGGTTTTATGTTTTTTAAGAGTTAGATATTTTTCTTGTGGTTATTTATATTTCTTAAGTGAAGTTATTTTTGTTAAACCCTAGTCAAGGGTTTCATCTCACGGGCTCATGAGTCTTAATGAAACTTTGTATGGTCATGTTGTATTGTGCTTATTGAGTCTTATGATTGTCAGGATCTCATTATTATGTGATTAAGAGCTCTATTTAGACACCCCTGTCAGATAAGTAGCACACAACTCAAGTCAAACAACAATCAAATCTGATCGCATTTGAGTATGATGGGAAAACATCACAAAATTGGTTGTCAGTGTTAACAAATATATCAATCTCCCAAGAAAAGGTCATTAGCATCCCTTTAGTAGCACAATAACTGTATAAAGAGAGATCATACCGGTGAAACTCAAGAAACTCCAAACTAACAAATCCCAACTAAGATAGAATGTAAAAATATCAAATCAAGAAACTCCAAACCAGTATTATGAATTTGTGGGTATGCAAAAACAAATTCTAGCAGCCAGCTCAAAGATCATAGTAGCACATAACATACCTTTTGAAATGTAAAACCCTTTCAAAATGCAAAACCTTGTCGTCGTCCTCACAACAACAAACCCTTTCGTCATCCAAAATGCAAAACCATGTCGTCGTCTGCAGAAATGCTTTAAAAAAGAGGAAAAAATGTTTCAATGAATCAAGCATACGATCCCGAAATTTTAATATTTTTGCAGACGGACCTGAAACGTTATAAAATGTGGTTTACAAAAAACTAGAATCAGAAGATGTAATTCCAATTCCACCTTTTCAAGTGGAATATGTATATGCTCATTTTGAACCAAAAATGAAGATATACATCTCCCAAACCGATTCTGCTTTGCTCTACCAAACTACAAATTGAACAATTTCTGAATTAAAAATACCAATTCCGCCTCAATTCCCGGGGCTTAGAGAAGACTTCTGTAGTTAAATCTGTGTGCATCCACACATTATTTCTACTGCTTTAATATCTTTGCCCCTCTGCCTTCCATCTTTTCTAGCCCTGCGTTCGATTCAATCCCATGGCGACGACAAATGAGATTACGAATTCTGCCTTTACTGAAATTATGACCCCCTCTGCATCTGCATCTGCAAAGAGCGTGCGGTACGATGCGTTCATTAACCATCGTGGCCCTGACACCAAGCATACCCTAGCCACCTCAATCTACAATACCCTCAAACCCCTTCGAGTCAAAGTTTTCTTAGACGAAAAAGAGCTTTAACTGGGCGATTCCGTACCTTCTGAAATACAAACGCCATCACAACTTCTTTCCTTCACATTGCTATTCTTTTATCCAGATATGCAGAATCCATTTGGTGTCTCGAAGAGTTGTCTCTTATGCTCAAAAGTGGCCAGAAAGTCATTCCTCTGTTCTACAATATTGATGTGAATAATATCCATTGGATAAAAGGAAGGTACGCTGAAGAATTTTCCAAGCTTGAAGCCGAGAACAGATATAGTCCATAAAAGCTTGAGGATTGGAAGTCAGCTGTGCAAACAGTTTCATACCTGAAAGGCCACATCCTCAACAGCGAGGAAAAAGTGCCGAATACTCGTTTACTTCTATGACATGTTCTGAAATACATTTGTTCTATAGAATGGATTATCTTCTCTTTTTAACATATATCGGAAATATAACTTACAAGATAAAGTCATCCTTACAATCAAAGTTTTGAAATTTTTTATAAAACTATTTTGATTTGTAAAACATGTGTATTTTTTTTAGTCAAATTTATTGATCCATATTTTATGAGTAGTAGTTCACACGAACCCATCTCTCATGAGAATAAATGGTACACTTAGCACTCATTGGATCTAGGTGATGCTCATAGAGTGCTCGAGCTGGAGCAGTACTGAGATGGGTGACCTTACGGAAAGTCCCAATGCTTAGCACTCATTGGATCTAGGTGATGCTCACAGAGGTAAAGCACTGGGACTTCCCGGAAGGTCACCCATCTCAGTACTACTCCAGCTTGAGCACTCTATGAGCATCACCTAGATCCAATGAGTGCTAAGTGTTCCATTTATTTTCATGAGAGATGGGTTTGTGTGAACCAGTACTCATGAAACATGGGTCAATGAGTTTGACTCAAAAATTGAATCCTGATAGCAATATCAAAACCTCTTTTCTCTTTGAGATGAGAAAGTTTTTATTTCTTTACTTTATGAAAGTTTGTATGTGAAACATGAATTATTTTCATTTTTGACACATTTTTCATCTTAAATTAATTTTTAAATAATATCATTGATGCAATGTAGAGTTGATTCAACACTTTTTGAAAATTTATTTAGTGATTTAATAATTCTCTTCAAACTCAAAACTAGGATAGAAAATATAGTGGGTTGATCTTATAGAAATAACTTGACAAATGGATTTTCATCTACTGTGTGAGATTGATTTGATAGAATGTTGACTCTTATAAGCTATGCAACTTAATCAAAGATTTAACGATGTTGAATAGCCAAGATGGCGTTTGTAAACATCTATATAGATTTTGTTTTGGCTTGTATTGATCAAATTCTTTGAAGTTAAACCTCTTTGTAGGGCTATTCAATGGTATTGGTTAAAATCAAGGGCATCAAATATAAATATATAGATAGTTTAAGATGGTAATGCAAATTTAGATTTGTTTATAATCTCTTAAATCAAATTTTTCTTTAATGATTTTTCTTTGGTTTCTTATCTTGTGCAAGGAAAGGTACAATGTGTGTCTTTAAAACCCATGACTAAGAATGCACCACTTAAATGTGTGCCAAATTAGTTTAAAACAATTAGGATAGAAATTCGGAATTTGAATTTAAATTTTTGAAGGTAAGAAGCAAGGTCCATGCAACTTATGATCAACCTAGGTCAATCCCATGAACCATAAACCTAATTTGTGTGTATTTAAATTTTTATTCTTTTATATCTCAAAAGATAACATTATTCTTACAATCAAAATTTAGAAGATATTTAAATTAATTTTTTTTGTTTTGTAAAGCCTCTCCTTTGCTTAAAATATAAAAGTTATTATTTCTTTACCTTATGTTTTTCAATTTTATTTTTAGATGGTGTCAGTAATATATGAAACATGTCATTAGTTTCAATTTTAACAACATTATTTCATCTTATATAAACAATTGATATTTGTCTATTAATTGAAAATATGTTAAATAAATAATTTTAATTTAAGATTTTTTTTGAGAAAATTAATTTGGATGAATTTAATTTGAAGATGCATTTTTGCACAGTGATGACGAAGTGCTGAAGATTATTACAAATTATGTTCTCAAATACTCTAAAAAGACTTCATTTGTAGTGGCCATACATCCTGTGGGTCTTGTTAAAAGTTTTGGAAGACTTTAAAAGAAGAGTATTAAAATCCTTTGAAAATGTAAAAGTTGTGGGGATTAATGGTATGGGTGGGAGTGGAAAAACTACATTGGCAAAACAATACTACAACGAGAAAATACAATTCTTTTATAGATGTAGTTTTGTTTGCATTGATAGAGATCTCTCAACTAAAAATTTATTAAAACATTTAAAAGAGATGTCCTTTCACGGCGGAAGAGCTCCTATCGAAGGTCTACCAGATAAGTTTTGCTGTCTCCAATCGCTGGAGCGCCTCGAGTTTGTTAAATGTCATAAGCTAAAATCGATGCCTGGTAAGTTCGGCGATCTGACAAATCTGCAGCGTCTAGCTTTGGGAGAATGCAGTGCGATTGAAAGATTACCAGAAGAGTTTGGCTGCCTTCAATCGCTGAGCGACCTCTTGTTATGTCAATGTGATAATCTCAAATCATTTCCTTGCGAATTTAGCGCTTTGACAAATCTGGAGGAATTACAATTATGGAGATGCAGGTAATAGCAGCAGCAAAAAAGGGTGCTGATCTTATAGAACAAAAGAATGACTATGTAATTAACAGAAAGTTAACCACCATAGAAAGCAACATTAAGTTGATGATCTCGTCAGAAGCATTTGTGCAGCTTACTAGCCTTCATAGGTCACTCAGGATCGTTGCCCAGGATCCACGGAATTTGTAATCCAGCCGGGGTGCTCATCTTCTTCATTCTGCAGCCTCAAATATTTAACATTATGCGGTTGTCGTGTCTTTAGGATATCAATCTCTCCTCACTGTTGCCCCACTCTGGAAAGTCTATTAGTTAGCGGTAATCATGATTTAGTAGAGATCAATAGCTTGCCAGTATCTGTCAAGATAGTTTCGGTGAATGCATGTTCAAATCTGTCGAGCATAAGCCTTAATCATGGCCTGGTCAAGCTAGACTATCTGCAAATGTGGAGGTGTGAGGAGCTTGGGAGAATTGAAGGACTGCGAAATTGCAGTTCGTTAGAGACATTGCTGTTAGAAACTTATGGGAGGTGCCCGTGATAGAGAGTCTGAAGGATATGGAGAATTTGAGGCGGGTAAGGCTCACAGCAGAATATCACATATCAGCATTGGAACCTTTCCTTCAATCTTTAAATAGAGAGGTAATAATAGTTTTTACATAATTGAGTTTATTATTATGTAATGAAGTGTTTAGTAGTTGATTATAGTGCATAGTTTGTGACAGAAATGGCCATCCAAATGTGAAATATGTGTAACGGCAGAGCCTGGCGTGGAGGCGATGGTGGAGTCTTTTACTTTTCCTGGTGTCACTTTGGTTGACTCGCTCGAGAGGTGGAACATTGACTTGGCTGAGGAGGAGGACTGGAGTGAGGAGGATAATTGTGGGGAGCCGTGTTTTTGTTGGGAGTATTGCTTTTCAGAAGAGCGTTCCTCCAACGTGGCCGTGATGATCTGCCTTGTTATAAATTCAGATGGTGATATCAGTCTGACCATAAATTCCAAACATATGGTGCTGCCACAAGGAGAAACTCTATACATGGGTGTTTTCCTCCCATCTTCACTCCAAGGAAGGGAAATTTTGTTCAGTCTTGGAAGGCGCTTTGGTTCCTTAGAAGATGATTTGGTAGAGATGGGAATATTAGCGATGGGCAAGGAAAGTAGAGTTGTGGGTGCTTTTTATGATTTAGTGCACCATTTGGGAAAAACGAGCGATATTTGTGAGACTAAATAATAAATTTGTACTAGCAGTTATATGTTTTATTTTGTGTGCAATCAGTTGTCAATAGACAGTCAATTTTGGAAAGGAAGAAAATGGCATGTATACTAATTTATGGAAAAAATTTAATTAGTGAAAGCAAGATTATATAAAATATTTATTATTTTAACATATAACTATTTTATTAGGAAAGAAGTGTTTTTTTATAATTTTGACTATATATTTATTGTGTACATAGAAAGGGAAAAGAATAAATACAAAATTTTGCAAAAAATTGTGTGATTAATTAATCGAATATAAATCTTTTCTTTTTATTGAAAGAATGCAAGTTACAGAAATGATTGCAGTAAAGAAACTACAAGAATAGATGACTGAAGACTCGGCTAGATTACAAATATACAGTGCCCAACAACATCAATACAACAAGAGCGGTCATTACAACAGTGTAAAGAGACCAGTAACATCAATACAATAGTTGATACATGAGTAGCCACAACAATAAAACAAGAGAAAATACATTTTATATAATGTACAACTCGGGCAGAAAGTAAGATGAACAATTGATTATTTAATCCCAGAGCAAGACAAAGCTTTATGTTGATGAAGAGCTCATTCACTTGGCATTTAATGCTTAAAATCTGGAGTTCCAAATTCAAATCCTTTATAGCAGCTACCTAGAGATGCGAGAAAAGAGAGATCGGACAATAAAATATGTTTGAGTAAAACTTTAGAACTGCAACTTCTTGGTGATTGTTCTCACTGTTATTGAAGAGTGCTTTACATATGTTTCTCCATAAGTGCAATAAGATAACATGTTGAACTGTAACATCCCCGCCAAGGAACCCAAAAGGAAAAGGTCTAAAGTACAAGAAGAGTAACTAATTTTTTTTTATATATCATTACTAAGAACTAATTTGATAATCCTACATATGAACATGTCCTTAAAAGTTCCCTTAACATTTGTTACTAATATTAAAACCACTAATTCAATTAACAAACTTATGAATTCATTTTCTTACCTACTTTACATAACATTTACCTTTTAGAAAAGAGATAGGAATGAATAACACATTACTTCCTTCATAAATTTATGTACATTTATCCCTTCATCTTTCTTTCTTATAACCATGTCCTACACATAACTCATTTGTGCTTAACAAAACATAAATAAAATTTGCAATTTAGAAATCTTTACTTTTCAATTTATATTTCAAGATTCATAAGAGAAATAGGGTAGAAATTACACAATTATAAACCTTTATTACAATATTTCAAGTTACCAATAAACATTCCCTTTTTGATATTCCTAAGACTACCCTTCCCAATTACATTTCCTTTCTTTCAATTTCAAATACAATTATATCAAATTGCCCAAAAAGCTTACAATAGATCTTTACATTTTGAATTACAATAGATAGAAGTACATGATACAAAAGTGGAAATCTTTGTCACCATCCAAATCTTGAATCCAAGCCAAAATACGAACCATGAACAACACCTCGAAAAGATTTTCCACCCAACCATGTGGAACTTATGAATTCCCACCCCCCGTGCTAGGAGATAGAACCAAGATACTCACAAGGCATAAGGAAATCTAAGGCAAATGAAACCATTCACTCAAATACCAAAAGAACAAGGCAAATATATATAAAATATCATCACTCTACAACACAAAGGTTAACGTTCCGAAATACCATCTAGGTGAGTGTAATCACACAGCCTATGTATTGGGATCCACCCTAGCAACCATGTAACCCCAGTTCCCTCTTATGTTAAGGATCCACCCTAGTAGTTGCCCATGGTCCTAGTATTCTAACAG
Organism: Chamaecyparis obtusa; assembly: GCA_027943335.1. NCBI lineage: Eukaryota > Viridiplantae > Streptophyta > Pinopsida > Cupressales > Cupressaceae > Chamaecyparis > Chamaecyparis obtusa. Next base: position 546,560 of record BSBK01005144.1, on the reverse strand, counting down.
GTCCATGTGGACTATAACATTACATATCTTTTATTATCTTTTAGGAACCCCCCCACCCAAGTTTATTTAATGATTATCACTAGATTAAGAACCCACCCATAGGATCTCCTAGCGGCCACTTTGGGCCCTAGATCCTATGGTGAGCCACTCACCTAGGGTACCTAGTTCCCTACCCAAAACATGTCATAAAAGAAATGAAAACACTTCAAGTAATCTATTCCATAGGTTTAGGAAACTCTCATGTGTACTCAGACCCTCTAGATGAGTCCTAACCTTAACCGTATGCAAAATGAGAGTAAGAAAAAAAGGATGTCAAACACTAGAAACCTTAATCATAGCTTTATGTGATATTCTCTTGCAGTATAATGAATATTCAGAGAGATAAAAAGATGCAAACAAGGATCAGGACCAAAAACTAAGAGATGCAGACCAAAATCCATGCCATAAAGTGCCCAAACTAAACCCTATGACTCTTGATTCCCATACAAGTATTCTCATAGATTGATACAAGTACTCCCATAGGGTGGTATGAGTACTCATGGCCAAACATCTTTACTCGTATGAGATCCTTCTTAAAAACTCTCAGAATTGCTCCCAAATTGATTTTACGGCCCACATAAAGTATGAAGAGAGTTTGGGGAATGTTTTATGAGATAAACCTAGTTAAGGTCTTGTAGTACCACATCCAAATCCCATCTCCAACTCACAACGTCCCTCCATTTAATCCAAAACTAAAACTATGTACAAAACATTGACAAAAAATTGCATAAAAGTTTAAAAAGGAAAATCACTTGCAAAACTTCCTAATCCTTTCTAATCCTTCCTAAACCATGAGTATACAGATAAATGAAGTCTCTTACATCCAAAATGTCAACAATAAACCTCCCAGGACGGAATTAAAAAGAGTAATTCTACTAACTATTCAACATTTTTCCAGAATATCCCAAACACAGTTCCAAAATCTATTTCCTGATAAATCATCTTAATTTCATAATAGATAAAATATAGATACATGTCCATATCACATTTTAAAACACACACACACACACATTTGTATACATTTAAATATTCTTCCTAGTTCCAAATCCTCCCTAGAGTCCTGCGGAGAAAACTCTTTAATGTTGAGCAATCCTCAGCTTCCCATATGAACCAACACCTTCCTTCAAAGCTTTAGGATGATGGTTGTCTTCCTGGGAAACACTTCTAACTCCTTCTAAGACCAAACACCTCCTTTCTCACTTAGATTCTCCTAACTCCAAACTATATCCTTTAATCTAAAATCTCTTCTCTAAATCAATCTATCAACTTTCCTTCCTGAAACCCCAAATCTATCCAATTTTCTTCTAATCCCCAAATCATTTATTTTCTATAATACAAATAGCCAACCATATGGTTGGAGGAGTTGCTTTACGGGAAGCAACTACTCCAACTACTATAGTTGGTTCCCAAAAATTAAAATAACTCTCGTACATTCTTGTGAACCTTAATTAAAGGTTTTATTTTTAATTAACTTATTTAACTTTTCCAAGACAATAATTATGTTCAAGGTAAATAGAATTCCCAAGTAACTCATATATCCCATTAGTAAACTAACTAGCCCAACTCCTAGGAGGTATCAGGTACAAAACTCCTAGGCAAGCTAGTTTTACTAATTAAGTGATTTATTACTTTTATTTATTTTATTTTATTCTATAAATACCTTATTTATTCTACAATCATAAAAATACATTCACACCTACAAAAACACATATCTATATATATTTATATACACATAGGTATATATGTGCGCACCCATACATACATACACATATATAACAAATTAAACCACATAATCTAATACATCCAAATTATATTCATCTAAAAGATTGAGAAACATAACATACATATAGGAATAATGAAAACATACTCTAAAACATGAATCTCAAAATCAACAAAATAATAATACTGCCCAAACCCCCAATTAAGGTGATGTCCTAAAAATGAACTTAAGTCAACAAGGGTTCCTTGAGAGTATCTTGGTAATATCTCCACACAACAACGTTTGAAGATTTGAAGCCACGCTCAGACCTATGTAGCCAGGTGAAGTTGATGTCTGGTACCTACATCTTGCATCATCATGTGGATCTCCCGTAGAAGTGACTACGATTGTCTCCCCTCATCCCACAAGCACATCATACAGTATTGATATCAAAACATAATTGGATTAGTATGGTTAGCTCCAAAATAATCATAAGTCCATAATGTAAAACAAGAAATGAGTCATCTTCATAAACAATATAATCATGTTTATAAAGAAAATGTCATGCTAATACTTTAAGTCATTTACTAACTTTCATTAAATAGTTTTATTATCCAAACATATACTCAAAATATCTCATCATCTAATCAAAATAAACAAAACATAGAGTCCATAATACTCAATGTAATAATCTTATCAGTCCAAAATATCAGGATATCAGGGTGGGCATTACATGAACACCATCAGCAATAATATTATTATGAAGTCCAACCCCAAGAAAGGTCACTTTCCAATTGAGTTTATGTTAAAAAATGGAAGGCAAGTCATGATACAGACAATTCCAATGTTTCTTTATAAACTAGCAACCTTAGAAGGCATGTTTAATATATTCACGCCTTTGGAAAAAGGGACAATTAAAGGGTTGGATCATAATACACTTCAGTATGTCACCAATGGGTAGTTTGCAGTGTAGAATATTCCAAGGCATTAATTGGGTCGTAGCATTGAATTTTGATTTCCATATTTAAGCTGAAAGTTTTGCCCAAAAATTTTCACTAAATTTGCATCCATTTGATATTTAATCAAGATTTCAAGGGAAAATCAGGCAATAGCTGCAGATACACTTTCTTTAAAGGAAAAAATAAAAAAGGATAAACTGATAACCATAGCCAGTCTTTGAAAAATTGCATTGAATAGGAGTGCATAACTTCATAGATAATTCCAAAGGCACCAATGACTTCACAAAGATGAATTGCTTGCCTTGGGATATTGTGAAATCTCAATCGAATATAAATCTTTTATCTTTATAAGAGATTGTTGTAAGTAAATTTGAAGAACCAAGAAAGAAAAATTAGAAAGTTAGTATAGACAAAAAATAATGATTTGATTGGGTTTCTGAATACAAAGTTTGAGTGAAACAAAGTTTAAATTTTGAATTGAAAAATTAGATTTATTATGTAGATAATTTGTATTTGTCTTGTTTTGTTTTAAACATATCTCTATTCTCTAGTCTTACAAGGTGTAGTATTATTTAAGATCTCAATGTTAATATAATATTTAAAGAGTAATTTTTATTTGAACTTCACCATAATGAAAGATTGCAATAAGGGTCGTTAGAAAGAAGAAAGGAGAACATTCATACACATAAACAAAAAAAAAGTGTGGCATTAAGGGAAATCAGATTAGAATGATATAACACATAATTAAAAGCTATTACATATAAGATATATAATATAAGATATATTTTAGGTGATTATTTAGATGTCATTAATAGTTGATATTTTTATATGAGCTATACATTTTTGTTGTTGAACTGTTGTTTTTGTTGTTGTTGTTGTGGTCTATGTGAAAACTTTCATTGTGGTTATTTTTAATCATATATATTTTTTACGAATAGACATGCATTTACTATATTCAATTATTATAGGGTTCAATACTCATCCAAAAGAAAGTTGTGATTGTTAACTTGTTCCATCTAAGACTTATTTCATTGATTTAGTAGAGACGTGGATTAAGATAATTGTGACGGACATGAAATTTGAAAAAGTGTGACATAACTCTTATAATAATAAATTGACTCAAATTTTAATTGTTGTAACTTTGTTTAATAATGTCCATACATTTTATATCACCTTTTAATTTATTGAATATTTGTCTAGAGATAATTTATATATTTATACCAAAAACAATTATGATGATGACAAAATTATCAACATAAGATTAAACTTATCGATTGAATTAGTTATTTACTTTTGAAATATACATAATTAACAATACTTAAAAATCTATTACATTTGAAAGGAGACCTCTATAAAGACACCCATTACACTTTCCCACGAGCTGCACATGGCAGTCACTTTGGTTGACTTGTTTGACGGGTGGAACATTGACTTGTTTGACAAGGATGATTTCAGGAGCAGTATTATATTTGGGAGTATTTCTTTTCGGAGGAGTGTAATGCCAACACGACCGTGATGATATGCCTTCTTATAAATTCAAATGGCGATGGTATCGGTCTCAGTCTCACCGCAAATTCAAGTATCGAAGAAATGATGCTACCATATAGAGGTGAAAAAGGAGAAAAGCTATACATAGGTATTTTACTCCCATCTTCACTTGAGGGAAGGGAAGTTTCTTTCTTTCTAGTAGCATAGTTTGGTTTGTTAGAAGATGGGAATATTGGCAATGGGTGGGGAAAATAGAGTTGTAGATACTTTTTATGAATTAGTACGTGTGTATATTTGGGAAAAGCCAACGATATTTGTGAGACTATATAATAAATTTTTTTAATTTCAATTATTATAATGATGGCAAATGATATAAAATGTATTCTGTAATATTTATGATTAATTATTTCTCAGTAAAAATATTTTTGTCATATATTTAATGTTAGTGGTACAAATATGTGAAAATATAGAGATAATATAATTTTTAAAGTAATAATTTTTTAACTGTAGAGGGTTATTTATATTAGAGTGGTTGTAAGAGAATTGAATTTTTTGTTGTTACTAATGTTTGTAGAATATTTATACATTAATATAAATAATTTGAGCTTGTGTTAATGATATAATAATTACCTTTCTTGAACATGGTGAGTAAGTAGTAACTTATAATTTATGTTATGATGGTCTACAAAGTTTTATTTAAAATATCACACTTAACCAACTTCAACAATTATTTAAAAGTCTTTTTATTTAATAAATAAGTTGTTCATTTTAGATTGTTAATTTTATGCTTATTCAAGGAGCAAGTCATGTGAAGACAATATGTTACAAAGGAAATTGAGTGCCTCATTTTTCAAAATAAATTTGTCTTTTATCTTACAAAAAATCTTAAAATGAATCTTGTTATGACATGTCAGTGTTGTTGTTGTTGTTGTAATAGACTTTGTGCTGCTAGGATGATCAATATTATTTAGAAATTTTAAAGAAGAGTTTTTAACAATACTAGAAGGAAATGCATATTGTTTTACAATTATTGATGGGAAAGCCATTACAAACAAAATAGACATTAAATCAAATTGGAAATGAGATGGGTATGCCAATTTCTCCATTACAATTTTACAAGTTAAAGTTTGGTAAGAAAGGAATGCTTCATACTTATTATATTCAATAGATGTAATTTACAACCAAGGAACTTTAAAATAAATGTATATATTTTCTATAATGGAGTATATGACCTAAAAAACTCAAGCAAAGTATGTTCATGTGCTATTTGCACTAATACCAGTCTTGATATTATATTTTAATAGAGTTACAAAGGGAATCAATGAAAACGTCAAGCAAGTAAAGAATTAACTAAACTTTAACATGTGGAGATATATATAAAGAAAAAATTAGAGATCTCCACTAGCATTCACTAGCCCACCCTACTCTATCGGATTCATTTGTGTGGTCATGGAAAAAATATGGCTATTAGAAACTTTACAAGAGTGCATCTATTGTCAATGTAGTCAAATGGTCCAAAGTTGAAACAAAATTTAATATTTTCTATGGTCAAAAGATGATAGTTATCATCTTGTTAGCATAAAAAGGGCATTCCTCTATGTCATGCATTCGAGAATCATTGTGCCAACTTTTGACATTTTCCTTGTATTAGTTCTCTTATGAGACTCTCGTGATCCAATGCAACCTAATAGGGTTAGGAGGCCTATTGAATGAGATGAGGCTCCCAATAGCATTTACTAGTCCACCTTGATGTGTTGGAACTCTTGGTTTTGTCTTACAAACTGTGGAAAAATATGTGGATATTTACAACTTATAAAGCTTTCAAATGAGGAAAGATTGCAAGAATGCATTCATCGTTGACATAGTCAAATGGTCTATAGTTAAAAATATTTGACATAAGATATTTTAGGAAAACCAAAAATCTATCTATTGGCACAAACGTGATATTCTTAGCTATCACTCATTTTCAATATTAATTATGTCATTGAAGTTTGATAATTTTTTACTCTTGAGTCTCTTAAGAGTCTCTCTCAATGTAATGCATCCCATAATTATTGGAAGACATATCAAATAAAATGAGGCCTCCACTAGCATTCACTTCCCCACCCTAATGTGTTAGCATTGTAGGCTTGGTATTAAAAGGTGTGAAAGAAAAAAGATGGCTATTTGAAACTTGTTATTGTTCTCAAATGAGGCATTTTGCAAGAATGCATTCATTGTTTGCATGGTAAAATGGTGTAGAGTTGACAAAGATTAAGATAGAAATTTGTAAATCGGGTGAATTTTATATATAGGTAAAAATGACATTCCTAGGTGCCACAAACTCTAAGAATTTTCATTTCAAAGTTTGACAACTTTTTTCGAGCACAAAGGCTCTTAAGAAACTTTCACATCCAATGCAACTCAGAAGGATCAAGCGAACTAGGAAACAAAATGAGGCCTCCACTAGCTTTCATCAATACACCCTAGCACGTTGGAACTATTAGCTTGGTCCCATGATGCGTGGAAGAAAAATAAATGGCTATTTATACCATAACGCAACATGCCACTGAGGCATTTTAAAAAAATATATACATTATTGATATAACCAACTGATCTATAATTTATTAAATTTGAGAGAGGCTATTGCAAACAATCTCAAAATCTACATGTAGCTACAAATGAGACATTCCTATGTGCCTCCAATTTTTAGAATTATTATGTCAAAATGTGCTATACTTTTACTCTAAGGTTTCTTAAGAGACTTTCTCAGTCCAATATAGCCTAGATCAATTTTTTAACATTAATGTGGGTAAGTGCAAGAAGTTGGGTACCAATTTGGCAGAAGTCTTGTAGAATTGGAAGATGTCACTTGAAACGGGCACCCATTTTCAAAAAATGGGAACCCGATTTAGGTTTAGGAGCCAGATCCGAAATTCAAAAAATGGGTGCCAGTTTTTTTTCAAAATGGGTGCCCGTTTCAAATTTTTTTTTTTAATACTAAAAATGCATTTTAACACTTCAAAAAAAAAATTTAAGAAATGGGTGCCTGTTTTTTGAATTTAAATAACGGGCACTCGTTTCGTAAGACATTAGCGGGAAACACAAATCCGCCTTGAATTTCATTTCAAAATAGGTTTAGTTTAGGCTTGTGGAATGAAGCCTATACCTTGACCTCCAAAAATTTGGTTAAGGCAAAGGAATGCCAGATATCTACCTTGTCATAATTTTTTGAGGGCCTTCCTGGTCGTATTTTTTTATGAAACAAAAACCCATTAGAGTTCTCTGTGTCTTCATTTCAAAAATGTAAATTTTATAGTGATATGATTATTTTTATATTTTTCATTATATATTAGTTAAAAGTGGTACCTAAATGTAAAATAGTGAGGTTCACTAAAACTTTAATAACTTTTTTGTTTTTAGGTATTTTGGAAAATAAATTATATGACATCAATCTACATACAATTATCTTGAAGATAAAAAAAAATAAAAATTGAAAAAATATGAAATTTTCATCAAATTATGTTGGTCGTACACCAAAGGTGTTTTATAGTCAATTGAAATTTAATTAAAAAAATATATATACTAAATAAAAAACTAAGGAAAAATATGCTCATCACTCTTTGGTGTCTTAGGTATATTTTCCCAGAAGGATTTGCAAAAATTCATTTATTTAGGTCAAAATATGGTGGTCGTACACGACTATGGTATGGTCTAGAAACAAGCATTTTGAAAACATGGGTTTTAAACATTCCTACTAAAAGTAAATTTATACAATGTGGGTATTTAAATAAATTATATATTTGAAAAGTAGACTCCAAGAGCTAGATTTTATAGTACTAACATTTTTTGAGATTCAATCTCTAAGTGCCTCAAATTTAGACATCAATTGACAAGAAATTTGAAAAAAAAAGGGAAAACACTTCTATTTTTGTCCAAAAGTGGGACTCAACTTCTTGCAGCCACCCATGTTACATATTTAAAATGTAAGATGAAAACTTAGCTATGATTATCTTACTAAGTCTAAAAGTTTCTATATCAACTCTAGTACTATTATATCATGATTCTTATCAGACATATCTAAGCATCTAATGCATGCTATGAGATGTTAAAACTAAGCATTGATGTAGTCAAGGTTGGGGAATCCAATTAAGGACTGTCCGACCTTGCAGCCAAACACCAACACAGTGGAAAACACAATAAGAAACCAGATCTAAAAGATAACAGATGTCGTTATTCATCAATTAACTGAATACATGCAATGTGCCGAGTTGTAAGGCCTTCCCGGTTATGGCCAATTACAATGCAAGAAACAATTCTACAAGATCATGCAGGATCCAACACACTTCTCCTCAGCTAGCCTAGGTCTGCAACACCACATGACACTGGTAGGCACTCCAAGAAAGATCTAAACCTATACTCGAACTTCCAATCAATCTTTCTACTACCTAAGGTTGCAAACTACTAACTCTGCTTTCACAGATCCACTACCATCTGCTACTACCTAGGAAACTACCCAAAAATCTTCTTAAATACTAATTACCAGCCACAAGTTGTCTTTACAACAATTAAATCCCAAAAGCCAGTCGACTTCCAAATATACAAATATTAAATGCCAAACATCAATCGACTGTCAAATAGCCTTACAAATGAATAAAATCTCCAAGATGGCCCAAACGGTCATCATATCCGCATAGAAGAATGAAACACACCAGATCTAGGTCCCCACATGTCCAACGGTCAATTCATAACTCGAGGAGCATGACCTAGATTAAATGCACCAGTTGGCCAAGCTGAATCTCCAAGAACAACCGTCGGTAATCCAAACCACCTAGCATCGGGAAACATACCAAGCAACCATACCAACTGAGCTCCTCAAGCATTATCGAGCACTAGAAATGCTGAGTCTCCTTCAATGACCGAGCTCCCTTCAACGACCGAGTCCTCCAGCGATCGAGCCACTTTAGCGATCGAGCAAGAAGCCATGATGCCACTGCATCAGACTCCTGAGGTACAAAGAAAAGTGTGTCCCACACTTTCTCACCAAAGGGAACATCTGAAAACCACCAAATCCACTTCATCTTCACCAAAGGTTTACATTCCGTCATAGGAAAGAGAACCAATCTGCAACTCAACCAATCAGCATGTCCAACATCCTGAACAAACCAAGCCATCAATCCATCACCAAGGATCAAGGAAGAATCCCATCTCAGAATCCCATCACCAGAGTTATCACTGTCAACTAGCAACTCAAGTCCGCAACCAATAAACAACATTTGCACCACAACACCGAACAAAAGCAATTTGGTAATACCAACATCACCAAGGTGTTCAACAATAGGTGACTCCATACCAACAAAAATATGATCAAGCACAACCAGATGCTCTGCAATTTCCATGTCAGGCACAACTGACTAAACATGAAAACTAATCTTCTCACCAACCTCAACAAGATCAACAACATTGTCAGTAATCATAGGTAACTCAGCAACCAGCACAAGTTGCTCTACAGGGTTGATGTCAGACTCCACTAAGTGAACACCAAAACCAATTTCGCATACCTCTTCAACCTCCAAACTGTCACAGGAAACCTTGTCAAGATGTCTTCTCTCACGAACCAATCTATGGACCGGCCAAACAACTTTCCTCCGAATCGGCATACTCCAACTCCGGTAAGCTTTACAAAGGTCAACAACACTTTCTCTCACAAGGTTCTTAACTTGGTTCTCCACGCGGTTCAGCAAATCCGCTTCCAATCAAGAAAACCTCTTAGAAATCACATCATCAAGGTCCAATCCTCTCGGAGACATTTCCAAAGATCTTCGAAAACCTTCTGCAACAAACCCTAACACTGACCACATTGTGACAACCTCCAAGTTGTATGTAAGTCAGATCACAACCTACCACCATGCATGAACAACTAGGGCATGATTTCACAAGTTCAGTACCATGGATCTGCAACTTAGATTGGGCACAATCTCTTTTCCAACAAGATCAACTTTGAAAGATCAACCTATCTAGGTTAACCTTCTACTCCAACAAGATCAAACTCTCGCTTTGATACCACCTGATGTAGTCAAGGTTGGGGAATCCAATTAAGGACTATCCGACCTTACAGCCAAACACCAACACAGTGGAAAACACAACAAGAAACCAGATCTGGAAGATAACAGATGTCATTCTTCATCAATTAACTGAATACACGCAATGTGTCAGGCTGTAAGGCCTTCTCGGTTACGACCAATTACAATGCAAGAAATAGTTCTACAAGATCATGCAGGATCCAACACACTTCTCCTCAGCTAGCCCAGGTCTGCAACACCATAGGACACTAGTAGGCACTCTAATAAAGATCTAAACCTGTACTCAAACTTCCAAGCAATCTTTCTGCTACCTAAGCTCGCAAGATACTAACTCTTCTTTCATAGATCCACTACCATCTTCTACTACCTAAGCAACTACCCAAACATCTTCTTAAATACTAATTGCCACCCACAAGTCAGCTTTACAATAATTAAATCCCAAAAGCTAGTCGGCTTCCAAATATACAAATATTAAATGCCAAACATCAGTCGGCTCTCAAATAGCCTTACAAATGAATAAATTCTCCAAGATGGCCCAAACGGTCATCAAATCCACATAGAAGAATGCAACACGCCAGATCTAGGTCCCCACACATCCAACAATCAATTCATAACTTGAGGAGCGTGACCTAGATTAAATGCACTGGTTGGCCAAGCCAAATCTTGAAGAACAACCATCAGTAATCCAAACCACCTAGCATCAGGAAACATACTGAGCAACCATACCAACCGAGCTCCTCAAGCATTACCGATCTCCAAAAATGTAGAGTCTCCTTCAATGACTGAGCTCCCTTCAGCAACCGAGTCCTCCAACGACCGAGCCACTTCACTCACCGAGCAAGAAGCCAGGATGCCACTGCATCAGACTCCCTAGGTACAAATAAAAGTGTGTCCCACACTTTCTCACCAAAGGGAACATCTGAAAACCACCAAATCCACTTCATCTTCACCAAAGGTTTACATTCTATCACAAGAAAGAGAACCAATCTACAACTCAACCAATCAGCATGTCCAACATCCTGAACAAACTGAACCATCAATCCATCACCAAGGATCAAGGAAGAATCCCATCTCAAAATCTCATCACCAGACTTATCACTGTCAACCAGCAACTCAAGTCCACAACCAATAAACAACATTTGCACCACAACACCGAACAAAAGAAATTCAATAATACCAACATCACCGAGGTGTTCAATAGTAGGTGACTCCATACCAACAACAATCTGATCAAGCACAACTAGATGCTCTACAATTTCCATGTTAGGCACAACCGATTGAACATAAAAACCAATCTTCTCACCAACCTCAACAAGATCAACAACATCATCGGTAATCACAGGTAACTCAGCAACTAGCACAAGTTGCTCTACAGGTTTGACGTCAGACTCCACTAACTGAACACCAAAACCAATTTTGCATACCTCTTCAACCTCCAAACTATCACAAGAAACCTTGTCAAGATGTCTTCTCTCACGAACTAGTCTACAAATCAGCCAAACAACTTTCCTCTGGATCAGCATACTCGAACTCTTGTAAGCTTTACAAAGCTCAACAACACTTTCTCTCACAAGGTTCTTAACTCAGTTCTCCACGCGGTTCACCAAATCCGCTTCCAATCGAGCAAACCTCTCAAAAATCACATCATCAAGGTCCAATCCTCTCGGAGACATCTCCAAAGATCTTTGAAAACCTTCTACAACAAACCCTAACACCGACCACCTTGTGACAACCTCCAAGTTGTATGCAAGTCAGATCACAACCTGCCACCGCACATGAACAAGTAGGGCACGATTTCACAAGTTCGGTACCATAGATCTGCAACTTAGATTGCGCACAATCTCTTCGCCAATAAGATCAACTTTGAAACATCAGCCTTGCTAGGTCTGCCTTCTGCTCCAACAAGATCAAACTCTCCGTCTGATACCACCTGATGCAGTCAAGGTTGGGGAATCCAATTAAGGATTGTCTGACCTTGCATCCAAACACCAACACAACAGAAAACACAACAAGAAACCAGATCTGAAAGATAACAAATGTCATTATTCATCAATTAACTAAATACATGCAATGTGCTGGGTTATAAGGGCTTCTCAGTTATGGCCAATTACAATGTAAGAAATAGTTCTACAAGATCACGTAGGATCCAACCCTCTTCTCCTTAGCTAGCCCATGTCTACAACACCAGAGGACACTGGTAGGCTCTCCAAGAAAGATCTAAACCTGTACTTGAACTTTGAAGAAATATTTCTGCTACCTAAGCTCGCAAGCTACAAACTTTGCTTTCACAGATCCAATACCATCTACTACTGCCTAAGAAACTACCCAAACATCTTCTTAAATACTAATTTCCATCCACAAGTCAGCTTTACAACAATTAAATCCCAAAAGCCTATCGGCTTCCAAATATACAAATATTAAATGCCAAACATCAGTCGGCTCTCAAATAGCCTTACAAATGAATAAACACTCCAAGATGGCCCAAACAGTCATTAGATCCGCATAGAAGAATGCAACATGCTAGATCTAGGTCCCCACACGTCCAACGGTCAATTCATAACTCAAGGAGCATGACCTAGATTAAATGCACCAGTCAGCCAAGCTGAATCTCCAAGAACAACCGTCGGTAATCCAAACCACCTAGCATCAAGAAACATACCGAGAAACCATACCAACCAAGCTCCTCAAGAATTACCAAGCACCAGAAATGTCGAGTCTCCTTCAATGACCGAGCTCCCTTCAGCGATTGAGTCCTCCAGCGACCGAGCAAGAAGCCAAGATGCCACTGCATCAAGCATTCATGTTATAATTAAGCTAAGGACAACACCATTTGGTATATATTTTATCCTAAGCCTTTTAAGATAATCTTTTCGTTTGATGTATCTTATAAGGTATATAATCCATAAGTCAATGAATAATACCTTGTCTAGTGATAAACCTCCCACATCAAAATTTTCACATAGTCGACATTGTACCATGACATTTTTATTTTTAAATTTTTACTCTTGAGACCCTAATATTGTAACATATTAACTTACTTTTTGTAACAATTTATCATTTCCCAACATGATAAGATCATTTTTCTTTGATGAAAATGATTAGATAATTGTTTAGATAATAAATTACCCAAATATAGGAATAACTAGGATGGTCATGTGTGCCACAAACTATGCATACCATCTTGTCAAACAATTTCTAGCCAATATAGAAATATTTGAGAGGCATGAAGTGATCCCACAACTTTACATTACACTTTTTTGTACATCTTATTTTTTGTTTAATTCACACATTTTTAAGAAAAACTAATGACTTAAGCCTTGAGAGGCCCCATTTGAAGGAATTAATTGAAGAGGGTTAGATCAAAATCTCTTTGATAGAACATCTCTGCTCTTAAATCATACCTATAATGGGGTCTTCTTTGCACTCATCAAAATGTTAACAAAAATCACTTTGATATTAGCTTTTGGGGGATCGAATAAATTTATTTAAAAGTTTTGTTTTTTAATTATTTAGTTCTTATTATTAACTTTTCAAACACTATAACATTTAATATATTTAATTTCATTAACATTTTTTATTTATTATGAATGTCAGTTTTTCATCAAATATTTAGGTCTTTATTTCGCACGTGCAAAATTTTAAAAATAGAATTAAAAATATGTAAACAAATATCTCTTGTCTAGGTATTCATATCCTCATTCCAACACAAAAAAGAGGTTAATTTGAATAAAAAAATAAAAAATAATTTGTACACCCAAGACTCATTGTCCTAGGGACAAGATAGACATACAACTCTTCTCAATCTAGATAAGAAGTTCTCTTGATAATGCAGTTATTTTGGAAAAAAAATTCAAGATCAACAACATACTGCCTCTGTCTTTACTTCTTTGCAATAGTCTCAAATAGCTACCACATAAACTAAACTCAATTCTTCCAAAACTCTACTTATAGATCTCAACTTACTTGCACACCACAATCTTACATACTTTTCAAACCCTATACTCTACTTATATACAATATAGGTCATTGGAATTACAACAAGGTTGAACATGCCAAAATAAAATTAAAGAAAATTATAAGTCAGCTATGTCAACAACAAATTACAATAAGATCATAATCCAAGAGAATCTAAACCAAAACATAGGTCACACATAATATTCAAACCCATCAGAATAAGAGATAATGATTAAATGCAATACCTAGACCTAAAACATGAAGCATGATCCACTCCAAGAGAGAGACTGAACCATGGACACGTTACACATTTCCCTTGATACTAGATCCAAAATCATTGGAATAAATTCCATAGTCATCTAAAACATGTAGCATCATACTTCCAAAGAACCATGCCACTTGTTGGTTATATTTAAACCTCTACACGCAATGGAGAGATCCACACTCCATGTCAGATTCCATATCACTTGCCAGATGTCCACATCAAAAGTCATCACAACACATTTATGGACCAAATCAATAAACAAGTGCATCACTTGGTAATATTATTTTCTGATCACCAGGAATAGTTTCTAGATCACCAGAAAACACCACAACCAAGACCAATACCAAAATAAAATTCAAATCACATCATCTACATATATCCAACCTTTATTTCCAAAGAGAAAACCTTTCTTAAAAAAATTTGAATAATTATCATCTTCAATTGTATTTCTCTAATATTGAACCTTCAACTATATATCTTTGATACTACATGTCACTAATCTCTAGACCTAAGAATATAACATTGAAGCACTGGCAAACACCATTCCATCATGCTCGTGCATGATCTCCAGAATACATACCTCTCTTCCACTATTCTGTAGCATTGAATACATACCTATCTTCCACTATTATGTAGCACTGAATACATACCTATCTTCCACTATTATGTAGCATTGAATACATACCTATCTTCCACTATTATGTAGCTTTGAATACATATCAATCTTCCATTTTTATGTAGAACTAACATGTCCAACACACAACCTCACTCCTTCAACATCCAACTTTTAAACCAACATCCAACTTCTAGACATGTCTGGACTGCCAGATACACTTCAATACGCATTGGTAAAAATAATTTTGGATCACAGTGTTTGAGAAAACAAAAACACCTTTGAACCTTAGTGTTTGGCATCAATGACAACCAAAAAATCACACCTACACATATTTTCAACAATCTCACCCTTTTTCATTTATGACAAACAACCACCAAAAATGTTTCATAAAGATATCAAAGACTATCAGCTCCCCCTAACTGAAACAATGAAACTATTATCAAACCAAAAACAAAAGTATCTTTCTCCCCCTTTTCCATCAAGGGAAAAGGCCAAATACATACTTACCAAAGCTCCCTCTGAGAATAACCACTAGCACCAATCTAGAAGCTCCCCTTGGATAGATGTTGCACTACTCTGATGCATTTAGTTAGATGAAGGAGGGGAAACAACCCCAAGCTTCTCCTAGAGAAACTCAAAAGTATCTTTCGCCAAAGATTTAGTGAATATGTTTGCAATTTTCTCCTTTGTAGAAATGTATTATAACCTTACTTCTTCAAGTTATGCATTCAAAAAGGTTGGTTTTATAACCATTTGATATATCTTGAAATATTTTTTAGAAAAAAAAATCAAGAAACATCCTTATAGCTTCCATCCTAGCCATCGAAGAAAATTTTTCTTCAAAATCAATCCCTTTAACGTGTGAATAGTCTTTACATACTAGTCTAGCCTTGTTTCTTATAACATGTTCTTGTTTATTTAGCTTGTTTCTGAATACCTATTTGGTTCCTATCACATTATTGTCCATTGGTCTAGGTACAAGTTACCAAGTTTCATTTTTCTCTATTTGATTTAGCTCCTCTTACATTACTTTAATTCAGCTCTCTTCCTTGCTTTCTTCTCCATAGTTATTGGGTTCAATATATTGATAGAAAAAAATAGTTTACCTATTCTTGTGATCCAACAATCCTTCTCCTTGTTTGGACACCCTTATCTTTATCACTAATTATCTAATCTTCTATGTGATTCTTTTGAACATATCTAGCACTAGGTGTATTCACAATGAATTTTGGTTCTATTTCTTCAATAATGTTCACAATAAATTTTGAACATACCTTGAGGGGGAGAAAGAGGTGAGATGAGGGAAGGGGGAGGCACAGAGGGAGAGAGGAAGAAAAAGGAAATACCTATATAGATGATATATAAGGGAGAGGGAGAGGGAGAGAGAAAGATAAATATCAATATAGGGAATATCCTAAACTGTGTACTATTAATCTTTCACCCTAAACCCTATGCATAAAGGAAGAGGAAGAGGTAGAAAGGTGATGTGAGAGAGAAGAGGAGGAAAGGGGTAAGGAAAAGGGAGATGGAGGTCTAGAGGGAGGGAGAGAACTAGAGGGTGCAAACTGAGAGGCAAGAAGCCTAGAGAGAGAGAGAGCTGAATGGGGAAAGAGGGTTGAGATATATGGAGAGAGACATATAGAGGTGGATAATGAGATAGAGAGAGGTAGCTTCTATAAAAGGGGGGTGTGAGAGGTAGAGAGGGGATAAAATAAAATAAAATGATAAAATAGAAAAGAGAATAATAGAGAGTGGGGGAGGGTGATAGATATAGTGGTAAGGAGAGAGGGTGAAGAGAGAGAGAGAGAGAGAGAGAGAGAGAGAGAGAGAGAGAGAGAGAGAGAGAGAGAGAGAGAGAGAGAGAGAGAGAGAGAGAGAGAGAGAGAGATAGGAAAATACCTAGAGAGGAAGAGAGAAAATAAATATGAAGAGAAGAATACACATAGAAATACCCTCAACCCTATGTTCCCTAAAACTTGTACCATCAATATTATACCTTAAACCCTCTACCAATATCCTCAACCCTAAACTCTATATCATGTGCCCTATTTCCAATAAACTATATCATTAACAATTTATGCACCCTAAACCTTGTACCTTATAGATGGGGGAAATTACATAAAGGTGGGAGGGAGGGAGTATAGGAGAGACATAAGAATAAAGAGAGAGTGGAGTAAGCAAGGATGGAGAGAGAGAGATAGACATGATAGGTTTAGGGAACTATGGAGAGAGAGAGAGAGAGAGAGAGAGAGAGAGAGAGAGAGAGAGAGAGAGACCTAGGGAGGGAGCTATTTATGAGAGATAATAGAGGGAGAGGCAAAGAGAGATAGAATATGTATCAATATAGGAAATGATAGGGAAGGTGAGATAGATAGGGTGAGAGGGTGGTAGAGACCTAAATATTGGAGAGAGATGTCAGAGAGAGATCAAAAGGCCCAAGAGAGATAGGTCTAGTATTTTGGGTAGATAAAGAGATTGAGATACCAAGAATGAAAGCATACCAATAGAAGCATGTTGATTGTTTAAATTTGACTAAGTCTAAAAATTTATATGATCGTCAAAAAACTAGAAATGACATTATAACTCCTACAGATCTAAAACCACTCTCAAACATCCTAACAATATATACATGAAATATAGCTTAAAGTATAAGAAAGAAAACCACATATTAATATGTGACTTATACTTAAATGTTATATTTTATTTGTATATTTATGTTAGGAGATTAGTTGTGGCTTGATAATAGAAAATTGTATTTGTTACATTTGGCGCACGCCATATATGGTGCACGTCGTATGCAGAGCATTTTCTACATATGAAGCATGTCATATATGGCATGCACATTTTTAACTTCTTTGGGAAACATCAGGCCTAAGTCTTAGATTTTTCTTGTGAATCCAACCCAAAGGCTTGGACAATTCAAAACATGTCTAAGATGTGTTTTCTAGCAAACATGCAAAAAAATCACATTTTTTGTCTATGCTCCCCATTAGGTTTCATGTGGTTCAACAACAAAATCAAACAACAAGATGTTATAGAACTCTCTATTATCTATCTAACCATACAATTTATTTTGAATTTTGATTATGTTAAGCTTTTCATCTCTAATTTCTTTTGTAAGTATGTCTAATTTTTGTCAAAAACCAACATCTACTATTTTGGGCATAGATTTTGACTCGTTCGTCGGATTTTGAAACAAGTTACTTTTTTAGAAACTAGACTCTATTTTATACACTTTAAAGAAAAAATAATTTTATCTTCTATTATTTTTTAATGATTTGTAGGGGAGCATGCTTAAATTTCATGTTTTTAAAATGTAAGCACTTCATAAATTCATATAAAATCATACTAATCAAAAAATTAATAGAAAAAAATCTAGGATAATCTGTGTGGTATTAGTTAACTTCTCACTAGAATGATTTAAAATTTTTTTAAAAAAAGTTAACATTTTAGGGGAAGCACACCAGACGCTATGTTATGTTTTCAAAAAAAAATAAGACCACTTTTTCGTGCTCCCATTTTTTGAGGATCTTAATCTCCACCATTTTCAAAATAAATTAGTAGTTTAGAAACTAGATTCAAAGTACTACAACTCTTATTCTTATCTTATCTTTAAATTTTGAGTCTTTTCACATTAAAGTTCAAAGTTTGTTGATTTCATGAAGAAAATAAAAAGTGGCATCTTATACCTCCTTTATGGTCCCACATCTTTGTGCGCTTATATATATATATATATATATATGAGGAGGAGGAAAAAGAGGTAGATTTTTAGATTTTTGGATGAAGAAATGAATCATTCAAATTAAGTCACTTTATTTGAAACTTTGAACATTCAAATAAATGCTCTTTCTAAAAATAATACTACAATATCATCCTATCAAAAATTAAAACTAATAAAATAAAATAATCTAAAAACCATAATTTTTATATATGCTTATATAATATTATTTTAATTATATATCAATAAAAATATTATTTAATAATGTAAATCTTATAGTAAACCTTAACCCTAACCTTAACACAAATAAAACCCCTCATCCTAGTTGAAACCATAACCCTAATCCTAATTCTAAATATAATCATAATCCTAACCTTATCCCAACCCTAAATATAATCTTAACCATAGATATTATTCTAAACCTATTCATAATCTTGAGCTAAAACATATCATAATTGTTATTTTACCTAAAAACACTATTTGTAACTTTAAACTTACCCCTAACCTAAGTCTAACATAAAAATGACTCTAAACCTAATCATATCTCTAACTAAAAAGTTAATCCTAAGCATAACAGTGACCATAATCCTAAACCCTAACTCTAAATATAATACTAAACCTAACTCTAACCATATAATAAACTCAGAGATATATATTTCATGTATTTAATGTCACAGAATTGATTTTGAGTCAAATTATAGTTTGTCATAATAATTTCATGTTTGATATCACTTTTATATTATTAAACTTTTAGTTTGACACTATCTTATTTTTTTACATATGTTATAGTGTGGTTAGTGCATATTCGAATCATACTAAATTAAATGATTTGAATAATGCATTCACTAAGTTTTGAAGTCAACTACCTTTTACTATATATATCCATAATATTATATTATTTAAATCATTAAAAAATAATTTAAATAATAAACATTTATTAAGGTCAACTCTGATTTACTCTTATTGGCCTTTGTGATTTTCTAATGGATGTCAAACCTCCTTGTGGGCTTGGCCTAGAAAATTTCATTCTTAAACAATTTTACCATAGAATTGGCCTAAAATAATCTTGTGTGCATGTGGAGCAAAATCATGATGTGGGTAGTCATTGAAATTTTAAATCTAACATCTCCCCATTACAATCAAAATAGGCCTTGTAGCCTCCAAAATTGTCATAGAAAACTGATTAGACATTCTTTTGGGGTCACACATATGCACAAACATACTTACTAATGATATAGGAATTAGATTACCAAATGGTGTTGAATGACACAATCCAAGTTGCCAAATATTAATAGTCAAGCTGGGGTTCTCAAGCATTTTCAGAAAGTGCAACTATAATATCCCTTCCAAACCTCGGTAGATCGGTACCTTGTAAAAATATCAAATCTCTTCCATGGAGGCTACCTCTAGGTAGGGAAGTTCATTGAGGTCAAATGAGCATGAGCGCCAAGGGGATTTTCCTAACTCCATCTTTTGTAAAAAATGTTAAAGGTCAAAGATGACCCATCTAAAACTTTCAAGAACATGGAGATATCAAACAATACTAAATTTCATTTTCTTTTGGCTTTGAAAAAATATCAAACTAAAACCTAGGGCTCTACAACTAAGCAAGGGAGTACATGAACATCTAGAGTATTACTCAAACCAATCAACTTCACTTGATCATCACCCAACTTTAAAATATTGATTAAAATAGGGGACAACTATGGTAGACACAATAATATGCAGACAATAAATCTCTGTAAATTCTATGTGCTTTTGACCTAGAAAAAATATTAAACGAAGTGCTAAGGCTTTGAAAATGGACACAAGAGTATTGTGAGCACCAATTGGTTTGACATGACAATCATCTGACTCTAAAATATTAATATCTAAAGTGGGCTACTCAGGCAGATACAACAAGGTGCAGAAAAAAAAACATTCTAGACCCTTCCAACCTTGTCCATTAAAAATACATCAGATCTAGTTTTAGCAGTGCAAGAACAGTCATGGACACTCATATGTCCCATGAGTACGACCATCAAGTGGATTTTCATGACACGTAATTGGCTTCAAGTTATTAACCCTCAAAGTTGGCTAGGCACTCCCAATTTTGAAAAAAATATGGAAGTACCAATAGTAGCAAATCTTGCAACCTTACGACAATAATGTACGTATTCAAAAGTAGGATGTCTAGAAAAACAATGTCTGCAACAGAGTGAAAGGCTCTCATAATCCAATGGTTTTCGTCACTTCCTACCCTCAATGTACAAGATGACCTCCCCATTAAGATACTTTGAGATGTCAATATACACCAAAATGTGAGCAAACATGAAGTGGTCCTTGTTAAATGTAACACTATCCACCTCCATAAATAACCAATAGCATCACCAATATCCTCAAAACTAGTTTCTCCCCAAATTTTAAGAGAGAGATTGCCCCTACTGCTCTTCTGTGCCTACAAATTTATTATAAGTAAATCTCTAGTCTCATAGGCTATATACATCTACAAGATGAAATAATTACTTTATTTTGCAGTTGTTAAAAATCAAAAAATGATATATTGGTTAGAAAGGGTGTGATCATGTCTTGTTGCGATGGAGGCCTTCGCGGGGGCTAGGGTCTATCATGGTCATTGTCGGTCTCTTCTTATTGTGTGTGTGGTGTGGTTATTGGTGTTGGGTGGGGTGTGGAGGGGACGTGGTCTCTTTTATTATTGTTTCCTTTCTATCTATGATACTAAGGTGAGCGAGGTGTTCAGAGAGAGATTGCTTGGTATCAGTTACTTTTTTGGGGGTTTTGATTTTGTTTTTGATATTTATGGGGGAGCCTCGAATTTCCAATTGCCTTGTGGTTGTTGTCTCTGTGTCACCTCTTGGTTCTTCCTTAGGTGGGCATGCAAAGTAGACTAGATCCTTTTATGTGGGGAAGAGTTCTAAATTAAAGAAGGTGAATGGTTGTCTTCCTCACAACCATGATTATCCATTCCTGGTAATTCCTCTTAAATTGGTTATGGAGGGTGTGGATTATTGGAGTTGACATGCACTGATTTGTAATTTTTTTGGGATTTGTATCTCTTTGTTGACACTAGAGACATGGATTATTTGTAAATATAAATTTAAAGGAGATATGGATATCATGCTAGCTATAAACAGCTATTTCATTATTGTATTTACCAACATGGAAGACCAGAATCAATATTTTTATGGAGGCCCATATTTTAACAATCATGTAGGTTTGCTTGTCGAACCTTGGCATGCGGGTTTTAATTAAGTGGAAGAATTTCCTTCCAAGGTTCTTGTGTGGGTTCATTTTCCATGGCTCCCTCTTGAGTTTTGGCAAGAAGATATTCTGAAACAGATTGTTGGTGTGCTTGGGAAGCTCGCTACGATTGCTCAGCAAACCCAAGATAAAAATGTAATTTCTTTCACTCACATCTATGTTGAGATTAATTTAAATAATCCATTTCCATATTTTTTGAAAATTTGTTTGGGCTCTTTATCATGGATGTAACAACTTGGTTATGAGTACCTCTCTTTTCATTTTAGGTTATGTCATGAGTATAGTCATCTCCAACCCCAATGTCCTCGGTTTAACAAGAGTTTCGGTTCTTCTTTTGATGGCTCTCCTCCTCCTTCAGTTCCAAAGGCCAATAAAGGGGACAAGTCTAAATCCCCTATGAAGGATAATAGCCCAAATAAGGATGGTTTTATCTCTATTAAGCCTCTATCCAAGGGGAGATGCCAAAAAATATCCTTTAAGGATAGGCAGCCTAATGAAAACTTTAATCGTTTTGAGGTGTTGGACAATTTGGCCTTGGAGGAATGGATTCCAGTTAACGCTTCTTCTGTGGAAGGTACAATGGGTATGCATATTATGCAAGATCATAAATTACCAGTTTTGAGTTAGCTTGTTGGGCCTTAATAGGATGGTTCTTCTATTCCTGCATCAGGGAATCCTTTTGATTCCATTGACTTACAGGATGATATTGTTTTGGCAGATTTAGCTATGGCAGTGCAGTTAGTTGGTAAAGGATAGGGGTCCTTGTTGGGTTTGGACTTGTAGAAACTCCCTCATAAGAAATTTTCTTATGATACTTCTTCAACTAAAGGTGGTCATAAAAAATGACACAGATCAAGGTGCAGAGGATCCAATTAAGGACAATCCATTTTTGCATCTTCAGAACAACACAACAGAATAACACAACACAATAATTGTTTCAAATCAAATTTTCCATTAACATGCCCGGTTGTAAGGCCTTCCAGGTTAGGGCTAATTACAATAAAAAACAATTTTGCAAGATCATCAAGATCCAATACAACCCTAGCTAGTTCAACTCTGAAAACTATCAGCAACTGATGGAAACCCCACTAGTACATTAGACCCACTTTTTAGACCAACATTTCCGACCAAGCATTAAAATGGTTTTCCTTGGTCGGTTTATAGAAGGAAAAAATTGATTTTTTTTAATCCATTCCCATGTTGGTCAGAATTTCGACAACCATGACAGGTTGTTGAAATTCTGACCAACACGGGAATATAACCTAAAAAAAAACATAGGGATTTCATTTTATATTCCGTGCGTGGCAAAGCAAAGGTGAAAGAAAAGGGATTTTATGTCGATCCACTGTGTATGCATCACCTAGCCTCGACTCCACCTGTAAGAACCACTCTTCATCTGTAACAAATACACTCATCTCTGGCTTTTTAATCTTTGAAAAAGTTCTTGTGCTACATTTATATTTTTTTGCATTCAATTTGTAGCATTTCTAGGGTTCAAAAATTTGTAGTCACTATTTATTCGTGCCTTGTCGGTCTTCCTAGACCCGGTTTGAATTCTTTCAACTTGCAGGACTATCATTGTATACACACATTTATTATGCCTTTCCCCGTTTCTATTTTCAAAGGCCGAGTACAGTCATAAGAGTCTTCGATATCACCTGAATCTATAAACACAAATAGCCCCTTCTTGGTTTTCTTTCAACATCACTATTGATACATGACGCGGGTCTGTTGACGCTATACGAACAGACATATATGTGATAGTCACCTCTTCCTACCTCCAAATGCCTACAACAACATACACTGTCATTCGAAGACCATTCTGAATGGTTCTACCAGTGTTCCAACTCAGTCTCCTTTGAATATGACTATCATCATTTTCCAATCGAGACTAGGCAAACCTGAACACATAAACAAGATATCTTTTCTGGTAAAACTTAAGAACCTGATACATCTATTAGCCCCATTTCACTGTAGGTATTCTATCATCAAAGATTCAAATCCAAGAAATAACTATTGAGTTCCACCACCATTCGCATATTAAAGAACGTGCTCGTTCTTGAAAACCATTTGGGTAGTAGATTGTAATAATGAACAAGCAAGTCTAAACAAAATAAATTACAAATCAGTGAATGGAAACATTTAGAAAAACCAAATAGTCACAGAGGGAAATCATATGAAAATATCAAATGTATTTTATTCATCTCTTTGTACTACATTGACATCCATATCTCCAAGCCTTGTTTTGGTCTCTGGTTCAATGGTTGTATGCACGAAGAATCCATACATTTTGTTCTACACTGGCAATGACCGAATTAAAGGGTTTTTGTAATGTCCCATTTTAGGAATATGCAATATAGCTATCAAATTTCAATGCTCGGGTACTTTTGTAATGTTCCCTTAAGGGATTTCTAAGGATTTTGTCTATATTTTTACACTTCAAATTGTAATATTTTCTGGAGTCCAAAATCATTATTTCTAAGCCTTACCCATACTTTATAATAGTGGATATAACATTGCCTCTCCTCATAGTTACTGATTTCACATCTTGAGCACATCTTGACTACTACTACTAGCTATTGGATGATCTCTTTCATCGAGACTCAATCACAGTGCTGTCCTATTCGCTTATCCATCATAGTGAGGTCATTTCATGACTTATATCTTCCCTACAAGACTGTTGGTGTATATTGCACCAGAGTTCTATTATCCATGATTGCAAAATTGTCTTGTGGTAGTGAACACATCATTAGAAACAAAATACATATCATTGCCTCTCCTCTTGAAAACATCTCTATATCTTATATTGACCATTAAATCACTTCTCTAATTGTTCCCTTTACCACTGATACTCCTTTATACATAGTCACCATGATTCCTCATGCTTGGTATGGTTTGCCACTTCTTTCATTACATTGGACATTGCTTCCTTGTAAGATCTAATGTCTTCAATCTTTTTTTATCTCACAACTCATAAGGATTGATGTGATGATAGCCTCATGCTCTTCATTCCATGGTCTAAAAATTTGTACAAAACATGCACCTCTTGATGCTACTACCAGCTTTTACTCTGCTCTTTGAATTTTACTCTGCTCTTTGAAAGACAATATGACACCTCTCATTACATACACTATGGCCCTGTAGCTGACTATCATATCAGTGAGTAAGATTTACATCTTTTAATCTAACCATCTTTTCATCATGTAGTCATTATGAAAGTAGTAAATATCATCCCTCAAGCATTGAATAACATTTTTTTGAGGCACTCTTCTTGAACATGAATATTTTCTTTCACAACACTGTCATTCTATTTTGTAGAAACACTAACAATAGTCTCTTTATGGCATTGTTGATCACCGCAGCTTCACATTCATGAAAATATATTAATTCTTGCATCTTTGTCATGATATAGTATCCTCATTTCAATCTTTGAATATCACTACCTTTTAGAAATTGTCCCTCTTTTGATTTTTATGACATCATTCCTTATTGTGGCTATGATCCTTCATAACAGTGTCTGTTCTTTATTAATTGTGCTTTGTAATCATGCACGCATGACCTCTATTATCTCTTGATGACTATTATAAGAGTGTCTTTGTGACTTATCATAAACCATATGAATCATTTTTTTTATCACTTTATACCACTGTGATAGTGGATAAGCATTGAAGAAGAACTTTCTTTAAACATTTCTTATCCACATTATTTTGGCATCTTTTTAAATCATGAATTGTTACACTTATCGTCACCTCATCAAGCCTATTTGACATTCAACCTTGTCTATAACTAAGAACTCAAAAGTGTTTTTTTTCATTGGGACTAATCTTTTCTTACAAATTTGATCACCATTTATTGACATCCTTTTGATAGTCACTTCTCAAGACTCTTGGATGCATTTTTTTCTTTCGTTCTTACTATTTCTTCACATGACCGATCATCTTTTGTGCTCACTGTCATGAGGAACTCTATGACACTCTAAAAGTGCCATTCCAACTTCATCAACATTGTCTTTTCCATTTGCAGTGTATACCACTACTTTTGATGCATGTTGAATGCCCTCCCATTTAGCTAGTGTCTCCTCTAATAGCATCTTTGAATTTTGGCCTTTTCTCTCTACTTTTGTAGACAATGCCATTATCTTCCTTATCATCTATGTCTACTCTTTTCTTTGGCATACATTCTTGGAAGTTACTTTGAATGTGGTGGATCATGTGTTCTACATAGTATCATTGCCTGCTCTTCTCTTTTATAGTTACTGTCACTGTTCTTCACAAGAGTGCTTTTGTCACTTACCATGACTGCCAGAGATCTAAGAATTCAAAACTCTTAGAAACCCTCCTCAAAATAGTAGATATTTTATTTTCACAAAGCAAAAGATGTATCTCCCTATGAACCTCAAAACCATGAATAATCCCTTGAAGACAATAGATGCAATATCTTAAAGAAAATCATAACACTAAACAACTGATGCCTCTATCAGAAGTGTGAATATATGTTTCAACATAGTGAATGCAAGATCATTGATGGGAGAAGTAATAAATCATTAGAACATGCATTGTTAGTTAAATATCCATTCTAGATGCACAGAACATGAAGTCATGACAGTAAAACCCTTTTTACAAATGTATAGCCTCTCATGATTCCTTGAATGCAAGATAATGAAAACATAAATGTAGAGTGGAGTAATCTAGACAACACATTTATCTCTATAGTAAAATGTCATTCAATTTAACATTTAATGTGTAGTCTCTTTGAATATCACTTCCTTTTAGAAATTGTCCCTCTTTTGATTTTTATGACATCATTCCTTACTATGGCTATGAGCCTTCATTATAGTGCACGTTCTTTATTCATTATGCTTTGAAATCATGCATGCATGACCTCTATTATATCTTGATGAATATTACAAGAGTGTCTTTGTGACTTATCATAAACCATATGAATCATTATTTTTTATCACTTTATACCACTATGACAGTGGATAAGCGTTGAAGAAGAACTTTCTTTAAACAATTCTTATCCACATTGTTTTGGCATCTTTTTAAATCATGAATTGTTACACTTATCATCACCTCATCAAGCCTATTTGATAGTCAACCTTGTCTATAAATAAGAACTCAAAAGTGTTGTTTGTCATTGGGACTAATCTTTTCTTACAAATTTGATCACCATTTATTGACATCCTTTTGATAGTCACTTCTCAAGACTCTTGGATGCATTTTTTTCTTTTGTTCTTACTATTCCTTCACATGAATGATCATCTTTTGAGCTCACTATCATGAGGAACTCTATGACACTCTAAAAGTGCCATTCCAACTTCATCAACATTGTCTTTTCCATTTGCAATGTATACCACTGCTTTTGATGCATGTTGAACGCCCTCCCATTTAGCTAGTGTCTCCTCTAATAGTCACCTTTGAATTTTGGCCTTTTCTCTCTACTTTTGTAGACAATGCCATTCTCTGCCTTATCATCTATGTCGACTCTTTTCTTTGACATACATTCTTGGAAGTTACTTTGAATGTGGTGGATCATGTATTCTACATAGTATCATTGCCTACTCTTCTCTTTTACAGTGACTGTCACTGTTCTTCACAAGAGTGCTTTTGTCACTTACCATGATTGCCAGAGATCTAAGAATTCAAAACTCTTAGAAACCCTCCTCAAAATATTAGAGATTTTATTTTTGTAAAACAAAATATGTATCTCCCTGTGAACCTCAAAACCATGAATAATCCCTTGAAGACAATAGATGCAATATCTTAAAGAAAAGCATAACACTAAACAACTGATGCCTCTATCAGAAGTGTGAATATATGTTTCAACATAGTGAATGAAAGATCATTGATGGGAGAAGTAATAAATCATTAGACCATGCATTGTTAGTTAAATATCCATTCTAGATGCACACGACATGAAGTCATGACAGTAAAACCCTTTTTCCAAATGCATAGCCTCTCATGGTTCCTTGAATGCAAGATAATGAAAACATAAATGTAGAGTGGAGTAATCTAGACAACAGATTTATCTCTATAATAAAATGTTATTCAATTTAACATTTTGCATGTTAGTTTTTATTTTCTGATTTCTTCAGATTAGGCCTATACATTCCAAGCATTTCTCTTCTTGCAACCGTTGTGTTGAGAAATTTGATCACCACTGCCCATGGATTTCTAATTGTGTTGGCAAGGTGAGGTTCAGGTATAGTAAAAAAGTTTCTAACTGGATATTTTGTCATTATCCTCACAATCTTTTATCTTTATGAGAGTTAATCTATTTGTAGACTTACCCAGGATATTAGAGAACATAACTTAGAAAGTACTTAACAAGTACTTGAATTCAATGCAATCTTTATGCTATACAATAGTCAAAAAATTTCACCCTACCAAAAGACATCTTCATAAAATCTATGCTACTTAACCATATTCTCATTTCATGATAGCTTACCCCAAACACATTATATAAGGTAGGAACTTTTACGCTTGTGTCCCTTGTTCTATTGGGTCACTCACAGATTTCTATTTTAGTTTCTTCTTATCTTTAAATTTTTTTGATGGATTTGTTTATAGTAGACATACACTATCAAGCAAGGAAGAGGTTGTGATCAAGGATACACACCTCATCCATATAGACCTACATTTCCATTGTAACACTTAGTACATATAATTGAAGGCTATCATTTGGGCCCTACAATCTTCCCTTAAAGGAACAACTATAAGTGAGGGGTAAGAGGTGAACTTCTCAGTTTTAGCATAGGTATCACTTTACCTGAAGATGGTTGTTTACTGGCTGCCCTTCAATAGGACACTTGACTGTACCTATTTGAACATAGTTCAAATCCCAAAAGTCTGCATTTCTAGGACTGTTTAGCATTGTCCTAGTCAATCCATGTGTGTATGCTTTCTGCCCATACCAACCCGTATCACCTGCAATGTTTCCTTGCTTATGAAGAGGAATAGTATCACCAAAACACATTATTATCTTGTCTTTATCCTTGCAAGTCAGTGGTATTAACTAAAATTTCCCTTTTCCTTTGTGAACAATATATGTATTAGAGTAGCCATCATGAATTGTCCTTCTCATACATATTATATTTTTTACTTAGCATTCATATTTGCCTAAGCAGTACTGTGAACTTTCCTCGAACACATGTACTATTGTGAAAATCATCACAAGTTCATTTGTTGGAGGGAAATTCATAGTACACATGTTTGGAGGTTTGAAGGAAACAAGAGAATTTGAAGAGTCATGAGTGGTGAGAAGATTCTTTTGAATAGAAGCTTTGGAGGCACTGTAGATTAGTCCATATCTTTGGTCACAAATGTATATAGGCAATGCAGATCCTACATACCAAAATTTCATCTTAGTATTGATTTCCTTCTGTTGTGAAATTCAAACCCTATAATTAGGAAAATGTCAACCAATGCAAGGAGTGCAACCAAAATTTGGAGAATTAATCAAATGGACACAGCTCAGAAATTACAAACATGGCACAATCTTCAGGTAAAGTGATTCTTATTAGGGGCACTGTCCGTCCACATCTGAACATGCTTGTTTACTAGCTTCCCTTCAATAGGAAATTTCTCTTTTCTTTTGTGAACAATATATGTATTAGAGTAGCCATCATGAATTTTCCTTCTCATACATATTATATTTTTTACTTAGCATTCAGATTTGCCTAAGCAGTATTGTGAACTTTCCTCCTACACATGTACTATTGTGAAAATCATCACAAGTCCATTTGTTGGAGCACTACTCAAAGTACACATGTTTGGAGGTCTAAAGGAAACAAGAGAATTTGAAGAGTCACGAGTCTTAAGATTGTACTTAATATAGCCAAGCTTCATTCAATGGTACATTCAAACATGAAGCAAACCATTCTTAAACCAGATTAAACTAGTAAACCAAAGGACATACTGATTATAAGTAAACTAGTAAACCAAAGGACATGCTTTTACTACTAAGTCTCTATTTGTTGGACATACTGATTATAAGTACTTGACAAATATCACAAATCTTGCTAATTAAGGTTGGCGGGATGATTACGCATATCCTGAAAAAAGATTGTCAAATCATTATGCTTTCAAATCAATTACCTATCGACATATCCCTTGTGAGGGAGAGAAGCCAAACACATAAAGAACAAGCACATAAACACAGCAACTGAAAAACTTAAATGGAATACACCAAGAAGTACCAAATGATGAATGCTCAATTGTTGTAATGGAAAAGCAATATCAGAACCGTCCATTTCTAGAACTTGATTTTTCTATAGTCCTAATGATTTTTCTTATTTCTTGTCTGTGCTTGGTGACAGGATTTTGAACATTGCTGACATACTTAAATGGAATACACAATACCAAATGATGAATGCTCAATTGTTGTAATGGAAAAGCATCAGAACCGTCCATTTCTAAAATTTGATTTTGTATAGTCTTAATTATTTTTCTATAGTCCTAATGATATTGAAAATTGTTGACAAAGAGTGTTTCTTTTTTTATTATAGTATAAATGATTTTCTATAGTCGTAATGATTTTTCTTATTTCTTGTCTTTTGTCCCTTTTTTATTTCCTATGTCTGTGCTTCGTGACAAGATTTTATCACCTTCTTTTGATAGTATATTTCAATCACTCTATATATGGAATACTATTTTGTTCACTGTTTTATTTTAGCGTCATATTTATTTCATTTTTCATATACACAGAGACTACACATGCTGATAAAAAAATGAGCTATTTGATTTAGGTTTACTTTTCATTATTGCAAATGGTTAATATTTCTGATGGTACTCCTAGGTGTATTTCATATAAAAATAATCATATAAAAATAATAAATGTAGTAACGATGGTGCGGTACTGTATTGATATAGGCTCAATGACTCTTGTCAATGTGCCAAACTGTCAGTGTGGTGGTGGGCAGTGTGTGTTGAAGACTTCACGGACACTGAACAACCCTGGATGACCATTTTGGTGCTGCCCAAATATAAAAAAGGTTGCTAATCTGTATATATTTAATGTTTCTAATGTAAATACTATTCATTATAATATAAGAACTAATGTAGACTGGGCATCACAGGGAAATAATGGCTGTGGATACTTTAGTTGGGTCGATGAAAACTCATCTACATCTCTCTGCCCATCTCCACTTATCTGAAATGAAGGATTTGAGTGCAAAATGTGTCAGGCTAGGGCAAATTTTGAAATTATATTTTTACGGTGCCTTCTCTGTATTGTAATCGCATATCTTTGTTGCGACCATATGCAGAGATGAACTCAGGAATTAGTTAGTTTATTATTTTCATATTGTAACTAATATTTTAATATGGATATAAGGTAACTTCTCTTTGCCTCAAGTGCACATATATATGGTTTACATATTTTTTTAGAATAATTCTTCATGTTTATGGCTCAGGTGAGCCCCAATCTGCTATCAATCACATGATTTAATGTATAGTGTTTTCTTGGTTATTCCATTTGCTCCTTGACCTTGACTATGGATTGACTATCATTTTCAAGCTTGAGCAAGGCTTCGACCACACACCGTTCGCAGATTTTCACGCAACACTGATTTACGAACATAAATAATGCATTGAATGTAATATGTGAATGCTGCATGGTATGAAGTCTCATTGAAGTTTGAGCGTCCTCCCTTTATTCTAGTGAGGGATTGGAATGAGTTCATTTTGGATGCAAAGGAGAAAGGGGATACTCAAAGAGGAATTACACCAGCAAATGAGAGAAGGTATAAACATTTTAATAGATTTTTATTATTAAATAATGAAATTTGCACATACTAGTGTTCTAAGCCTCCTCATTACATGATTTAAGGTCTTAGTCCACAGAAAAATTAAATTAGACTTACTATCCAAAACACATAAAAAACATGCACATAAACATGACAGCTGAGAAACATAAATGTAGATTTCACAATAACTTAGAAACATAATTGTAGGCATCATAGTCACAATCTTTTGGAGACAACATAATTGAGTTGTGTACCCAAGTGATCGAGAGCAACTTCTGCACCCCTAATTCCAAGTTGAATACATCTGTTGGAGGACCTTGTATTCATGAGCAATAGATGTAGTCAACTTGGAATCGGAGGTGCAGGAGTTGCTCTCCATCATCTGGGTATACAACTCAATTACGTTGTCTCCAAAAAATTGTGACCAAGATGCCTACAATTATGTTTCTTAGTTGTGTCCTAGGACCCCTTATGACCCTTTAACCATTATGATCCCTAAGAATACATCTTAGAGGTCTTAAAATGTCGTAAAGGGTCATAAGAGGCTCCTAGGAGGGGCCAGATGAGCTTCCACCTTCATGTGGTCGGCCCTGTTAAGTAGAGAATGTTATACTCTTCTCGAAACAAAGAGAAGCTCAATAATTTAAGGTCTCAGTCCACGGACAAATTAAATTAGACTTACTATCTAAATTGGTACATTGATGAGAATCAATGATGGGCCGAAGTTTTTAGATTCTGAGAAGACATATATGCAGTGGAGGCCAAAAGGGATTTTTGTGGAGATTTTCTAGATGTGGAGATTTTCTAGAGTGGCTATATACATACAAGGGTTTCCAGATTGAGTACCAGTGCAGAGATAATGATTCAGTAACCTATGTCTATAAAAGAGCTCTACCTTGTCATACGTGATGGAAATGGCGGGTGGTGGAGAGTGGCAGTCCGAGAAAGCCTTTCCAAAATAGTAAACCATAACGACATAATATTGTTGTGCTTAATTTGATAATATATATATATATATATATAAAATTAAATTATCCATCACTTTTTCGACCAACAAAGAATAGGTGGATTGACGAGAAAGCTATACAATTGACATTTATTACGACAATTGTACGTCGCACTTTCAACCAACATTAGAATGATATAACATGCAATTCTTCTAGGTTGAAGCAATGATTTCGACGTCATCTCCGTCGATAATTCAACCACTTTTGACGTCACAATTTTGATGGACACTTAATGTGTTGTAATATCGACTAAAAAACTTTGATGGCTATTTTAGTCGATTAGCCGACCAATGGGCATCTTATAATCGACTAATCCTTGTTGAAAAATAGGCTAAAATTTACTAGTGCCCTAACGCAGATCTAAACTTGAGCTCATAAGCCTCCAAGCAATCTCCTCACTAATACATTTGGGGGCATTTTGCGACGGCTATGTGTCACAATTGCGATGGCTATGTGTCGCAATAGTGACACCCATAGACGTCGTAGTTTTTTAGTCACAAATTTCGATGTCTATGGGTAGCTGTAGGAGTATTCAGTCGTAAATTGCGATGCCCTAAGTGTACATTATCATGTTGTCTTTAGAGTGACTATCCTCATTTGTTGAAGAAGAAAAGCATTAATGTGGCTGAATAGCAATACATTCAAGTGGCAATTACACAAGGGACAGTCACTGTGAGATGTCCTCATTTGTGACTATCCTTATAGTGAGTGTACATTATCATGTTGTCTTTACAATGAGTGTACATTATCATGTTGTCTTTACAGTATCAATAAATGCATTATTACTTAAACTGAAGAGTACTCTAAAAAATATGTCATTGTGGAGTTCTGATTGCTTCCAATTTGATATACGCTTGTTCTACTTATGTATCCAGCATCATGTAAGAAAAGTTGATGCTTTTAAAATAGATTAATTTAGCCATGAAATGCCTGTGCATGTTACATACAAGATTCCAAGGCCCAAAACTGATTACTCATTATAATTCATGTACAGAATGATAATCAACCACAACGAGGCATGCGTAGGCGCTGCTTAGATTTTGAGGCATCAGAAGCTCGCAAAAGAAACTTGACCAATGGCTCATGGAATGCAACAAACTTATTGCCTAAAACAGGAACATTGGTAACCACAGATGATGGTTCTGAAAAGAACACTTCACCATCAATGTCACGTGAGGGAACTGCAATTTCTGATGGCAAGAAACTTGTAGTATATAAGAGAGATGCAGGTACAGATGCTGGGAGAAGTTCCCAATCTTTATCTGTTGGACAGTTTTCATCTTGCTCTTATAAAACATCTGAGGGTAACTCAGACAAGTTTGACAGCTCACTTAGAAATAATGGGCATTCTTCTATGTCAGTGGGTATGCCAACTGGGATTGGTTTGCATTTGCCTCTTCAATGTCATTAAATTGTGGAACTGGGCTGCTAACAACTTCAAAGGGAGCTACTGGCATGCAGGGAATGCTGACTTTGTCTAGAGTGAAGGAGGCTCCTGGTGACAGTCGAACAAGTTCTTTACTTCCTGTAAGCTCAGGTGGAAATATTTCAGTATCAACAAATACAAGCATGGCTCCTGGAATGCTTGTGTCAGTTGTGGAAAAGACTAGAATTGATCAACAGGAGGTGCAGTCTTCTAGAAACACACAGATTGGAGTCACAAAGTCCACTACATGTTTCTGATCCCTAACAGTTGGCATAAAGCCATTGCAATGTAGGCAACCTTTTAAAACTAAATATATGAACTCAAGTCCACTTGATAAGAAGAGGCTAGTGCTACAAGATATTTCTCGACAACCTGGATTTGGTATAGGGGAAGAGTATAATCAGAGCAGTCCTAAGAAGAAAAGGTAATTGTAGGATTTTATCAACTTTACAGAGATTTGTCTTCATTTGTAATGCTTTGTTGTCTGGATAATTTTGAATTCACTTTTGCATCCTTTTCTTTAGCTTTGACTTTTTCTTTGAATGCCCAGAAGAAAGTCTGCCATGACTGGGGATAAAGAAGGCTGCAAACGTTGCAATTGTAAAAAGTCAAAATGCCTTAAATTGTGAGTCTTTGTGCACTAGAGTGGGTTTATTATTTGGTTCCTATGTCTTTTCTATTTGTCTTGGAACTTGAACATTGCTATGAAGGTCTATGTGTTAGCACTTAAGAAAAGCAAATTGCAATCCAGAACATTCTACGTACCTCTTAGATGCAGCAGATCAGATAATTAAATAAATAGATGTTTTTTGATTTTTGCATTTCAATTCATGTATTGACATGACTAGATTTATAGTTTTAATTTAAATGAAATTCTTACTAGTACTCTTGCAGGTATTGTGAGTGTTTTGCAGTAGGAGTATACTGCGTTGAGTCCTGCACATGTCAAGAGTGCTTTAACAAACCCGAGTATACAGATATGGTTGTTGGCACACGCCAGCAGATAGAATCACGCAATCTACTTGCTTTTGCTCCTAAAATTGTTCATGGTGCTGACTCTCCACCAACTAATGGGGTGAGAAAATACTGAGAGGTTTTCCTTTGTTCTAGTGTTTTCTCTTTATAGTATCACTATTACTTAACTATCTATGGAGAGTTCTTATCTTTCTCGCTATCTTACTTCAGTAGAGAGAGTGCACCGAGACTCCAGCATTGGCAAGGCACAAAAGAGGCTACAATTGTAAGAAATCAATGTGTCTGAAGAAATACTGTGAATGCTATCAGGTAGATATCTTCAATTGATTGCTTAATTTAAGGTTAAAGGCTGGAGAGTAGTTTATGTGTATTCTGATTAGTGCTCGTATCTTTTATTTTAGGCAGGGGTTGGCTGCTCAGATGGCTGCAGATGT
The DNA here is from genome assembly GCA_027943335.1 of Chamaecyparis obtusa. Lineage (NCBI taxonomy): Eukaryota > Viridiplantae > Streptophyta > Pinopsida > Cupressales > Cupressaceae > Chamaecyparis > Chamaecyparis obtusa. Next base: position 510,912 of record BSBK01005144.1, on the reverse strand, counting down.
GAAGGTTGTAAAAACACGTTTGGCAAGAAAGAAGGTATCCGGTCACTTTTTTCAAATATCGAATGCATCATATTATCTCAATATATACATGAACGATAATACAAATATTGAATGCATTATATTCTGTCATTCTATACATGTATTCTGTCATTCTATACATGTACGACGATTCAAATATCAAGTGCATTATATTATCTCAGTCTATACATGAATGATAAATTTCATTTGCAACTTGTATAGGAGGATCAGATGACACAGAAGACAAAGAATCTCAGGATGAGGTATGGGAGAAGGCTATATCAGAGGAAAAGCTAGGGCTTTGTTACTGTCCCTTGTGACAGTAACAAAATTTGATGAAAATAATTTTTGTTTCACTCAACTTTGACATTCACAACTTCCTCTTTTATTATAATAAGAAAAAATATAGTGACTTTAGAGAAAATAATGAAACTAATACAATTGCAATACAGTGGTATTTAGAACAAACAGAGCTTCACAACCATCAAAGAAGAAAAAAGCACATGCATATATCGAGTACTCCTCAATCAAAGAGATAGAGAAGAATTCAAAACATACCCAGACTGAACATGGCCATACCAAGACCAGCATCAGACAATATTCTTATTGACTGCTCTAGGATAGCTAGCATTTCAACTTTCCATCTGCAAAATAGATTATAAAAACATGAAAATATATCAGAGATGTTTGATATTGATACAAAACAACACAGATTCATTTCTTCGTACACCTGTATATCATAAAAATCCTTGCACACTTCAAAAAATTGTATTGCCTTTTACTTACTCAAAAGTAATTTACATAAAGCAGTCATTTGATTAACATGGATCCTAATATTCACAAGTACATGGTCATGTGCTCCATCGTAGCATCTTATAGATTTAGATATGTTCTCTGAAATAATTCAATGTTTTGTTTACAATCCACAAAAGAAATATTTTCCCTCGTCTACTTAATCCTAAACAAAAGGCCATATAGCAATATAGATAGAACTATATAACATAAACCATAAACAATGGTAACCTTAGCAGTAGCAAGAAATTGTTGCAAAAACTTTACCTTATCATACCCAGATTGTTGCTTTGCCTGGCAGAGGGAAATTTGATCAGTAAAATTGACACAGAGTATGCTGTCTCCATTGTCATGCTGGATAACAAAACACCAACTTTAATGGGCATGTACTGTCCCTTGTGTAATTGCCACTGGAATTCATTGCTATTGAACCACATTAATGCTTTTTTCCTTCAACAAATGAGGACAGTCACTGTAAAGACAACATGATAATGTACACTCACTGTAAGGATAGTCACAAATGAGGAAATCTCAGAGTGATTATCCCTTGTGTAATTGCCGCTTGAATACATTGCTATTGAACCACATTAATGCTTTTTTCCTTCAACAAATGAGAACAGTCACTGTAAAGATAACATGATCATGTACACTCACTGTAAGGATAGTCACAAATAAGGAAATCTTAGAGTGACTATCCCTTGTGTAATTGCTGCTTGAATACATTGCTAATGAACCACATTAATGCTTTTCTCCTTCAACAAATGAGGACAGTCACTATAAAGATAGCATGATAATGTACACTCACTGTAAGGACAGTCACAAATGAGGACATCTCACAGTGACTGTCCCTTGTGTAATTGCCACTTGAATGTATTGCTATTCAGCCACATTAATGCTTTTCTTCTTCAACAAATGAGGATAGTCACTCTAAAGACAACATGATAATGTACACGGGCTGTAAGTGTACATTATCATGTTGTCTTTACAGTGACTGTCCTCCTTCAAGTGGCAATTACACAAGGGACAGTCACTGTAAAGACAACATGATAATGTAGAGAAACATTGTCATTTGTATTTTCAACAGCGCCGAGAGAGATTCCCTCCGTGAAATCACAGCTACAATTTTTGAGTACGTTGGGTTTATTTTTCTTTTGTCATTATTATGTAATCTGGTATTCAGCTGTTACAGAGCTAAAATACCCAGAAATGAGGACATATCTGTGTTGAATTTATTGTTAGTGGCTTTGGTTATTTAGAAGTTTAATTTTATTTGTTCATCTTTCAAGCACAAATGTTTTGTGGACTGTAACGTCTTCATTGTTTCAGGTATGCAATGAAACAGCCCTAACTTGCGACTACCTTCACGGTACTTGTGTACATTATCATGTTGTCTTTACAGTGACTGTCCTCATTCAAGTGGCAATTACACAAGGGACAGTCACTGTGAGATGTCCTCATTTGTGACAAGGACAGTCACACATGAGGACATCTCACAGTGACTGTCCCTTGTGTAATTTCCACTTGAATGTATTGCTATTCAACCACATTTATGGGCCCATTTGGACCACAGCACATAGTAGCATCTACAGAGAAGAATATCCCAGGTGTAACAAGTTGTAAGAATATACCAACAGTTCTAAGAAGTTCCCTAGCACATAGTAGCATCTACAGAGAAGAATATACAACATGAGGGCAGCCACTGTAAATACAACATGATAATGTACACTCATTGTATGTGTACATTATCATGTTGTCTTTACAGTGACTGTCCTCATTCAAGTGGCAATTACACAAGGGACAGTCACTGTGAGATGTCCTCATTTGTGACAAGGACAGTCACACATGAGGACATCTCACAGTGACTGTCCCTTGTGTAATTGCCACTTGAATGTATTGCTATTCAACCACATTTATGGGCCCGTTTGGACCGCGGCACACAGTAGCATCTATAGAGAAGAATATCCCAGGTGTAACAAGTTGTAAGAATATACCAATAGTTCTAAGAAGTTCCCTAGCACATAGTAGCATCTAAAGAGAAGAATATGGGTCAACGAGGTTGATTTCAAAGCCATGCAATCTAATGGTAATAGTAATATCATAATTTGACATACTATCAGAAATACTTCCTAAATAGACTATTCAATCTTATAAGAGATGGATTCATGAGAACTATTATTTATGAAATATGAGTCAATGACTTTAATTAAAAAAATTCAACAATCTAATTCTTGTAAAAATATCAAAATTTGACACATTGAAAATACCTTCCAAAAGTATCATTAATTGATTAATATGAATCACTACTCATGAAATATAATTTTATAAACCTAATCTAAAAACTACACAATAAAAATCTTAATAGCAATATTGTAAGAAACTATTCCCAAAAGCAAGCCTAACAAAATTTGATGAAAATAATTTTTGTTTCACTCAACTTTGACATTCACAACTTCCTCTTTTATTATAATAAGAAAAAAAATGTCTTTTTAGATATACCTCATGAACCATACTCGAATAATCTATCATTTTTCTTCTCAAAAACATATTTGCAGAGCCTGCTTCTTTTACTTGTTTGTACTTTTATCTCTCTGATGGAAAGGGTTCCTTCAGGACACATTTTTCCAAGTTCACTGCTTGAGATATTTGAGGAGGGTTCCCCTGCTTGAGTATCCATCCAACCCATATTCGAGTAGTTCTACAATTGCACAGTCTAAATTAATAATACTGACAATTGAATGACGAATGATGATACATAGAATTGATATAAACTAATCCTAAAAACACTAAAACATTATTAATATATTTATATTTCATAAATAAAATTGATATAAAAGATCTGGAAAGATACATTAAAAAATAGAAAAACAGTAATTTATAATAGAAGGAAACTTAAATTGCTATTTAAAAAAAACACAAGTCTTAAATCTTATCATTTTGTTTCATTATCATCCATAAGTACACACCTCTAGCATAATAATTATATTTTACCACCCATAAAATGAAAAAAAGATTTTCACAAGAGAAATTGAAGCTAGATTATAAAAATGAACCATCTTATTGGAAACTGGAACTGTTATCATACCCAAAAGGACTACAAAATTTCACCTTATCATACCCAGATTGTTGCTTTGCCTGGCGGAGGGAAATTTGATCAGTAAAATTGACACAGAGTATGCTGTCTCCATTGTCATGCTGGCTAACAAAACACCAACTTTAATGGGCATGTACTGTCCCTTGTGTAATTGCCACTTGAATGCATTGCTATTTGATGCAGGGGCATCCCTAATGCAAGCCAAAGACACCATGATTGAAGGAAGTTTCCATGAAGCCAAGGAGTCAAATCCTATCAATTGGAACATAAGATTTTCACCTTGGAGCTTTGAAGGATTGACTGGTGAAAGGTCCTTTTGATTGACAAATCAGAGTCTTTTTGAATGACAAATCAGAGTCTTTTTGAATGACAATAAATTAGAATAGGATTTTTAGATGTTTTCTTGGTTTGTAATAAATATTAAGGATTGATTTTATCTCCTTATAAACATCCACTTGTTGCACACAAGACCCCTTGGTGACTTATAAACCTTGGGCATCTTTTGAGTCCTTGGATGAAATGAGCATAGTAAGTGTTTATTAGGTGTCTTTTAGATGTTGTTAAGAAGTTTGAAGGTCCAAAATAACTTTAATAAGGTTCCTAAAGTTTCACAACACATTTTTAACCTTCTCGGTAAAGTTGTTTGCAAAGTTGTAATGCAATTTTAAAAGTTGCTTAGCAAAGTTGACATTTGTTGGATAAACTGTTCTAACCACCTAGATGGTTGAACCAACATTTGGAGAGCCTATTTTAGGCTTCAAATGGTCGAAGACAGACAGAGAACTAGTATTGTAATCATTTTGCTTTCATAAAAAATAAAAATAACCCTGTTTTAGTGCATTTCTGGTGAAAAATGAACTCTGTACGGCTGTACAGATGGTGGTTGGATGATAAAATTTTCCTGGAAGTTGTAATAGTGACATCTGATGCTTTGGAAGTTGGTTTGATTGATTCTCTTTGTTTTATATCTAAGTTATTTCAAATTTTCTATGCATTGTTTACAAACCCTCATTTTTAGGGTTTGACTGATGTAAAGACCTTAACTCACGTTTCAACCATTGGAATTCCTTCTTCCTTGGTGGAATGAGAGTTAAGGATGTATATTTGTATATTCTAAAAGCCCTGAGGCAGGGGGTTGCATCTGCATTTGTTGAGAGCGAGCCCTAGATCAAAAACTACCATGTTTTTGGCTGGGAAGATGGTAATCAGATTAAAATTAGAAGCTTGCATCGTATTGAGGACTTGAAAACTTGTGCATTCTTATTTATCTAGATCAGGAGAACACTCCAAAACTCTGATCTTGGTTTCATACACCCATTTTTAATGCTTTATTTTGGAACCCACACCTAAAAGCATGCATTAGGTTTGCGGACTCAATGAAGACATTGATATGCTGGAGTGGAGTCAGGGTCTGGGAGTTGGTGGTCTGTTAGAAATCCAAAAAGGATACTCAGAAAACATATAACTTCTTAGAGTCCTTTGGCAAGTTGCAGAGTTGTGGCTGCAGAGCAGGTTTGGGAGACCTACTAGGGTCACTAGGTTAGTTTGTTATTTTGATGTCTTGGGTTGTTTAGATCACAACCAATGTATGATTCTTGTTATTTAGATGATATCTAAGGGGTTTCTAAGTTTTGCTGCAGGAAGTAAGATCTAGAACCTTAAAAGTCTCTTTTGATAGAAAATCAGGGAACTTGTCCCTATAAGGAAATTTGTTATTGAATGGGATTGAGTCCATAAGTTGTTGTGTGATCCTTGAAACCTTCAAATTCATTACTTTACAGAGTTTAAACATTAACCTATAGAAATCAGAGCCTAATTGATTAGTTGAGTCATTTTGGTGTCTTGAAGTGGGTTGGGACATAGATCCAAGTTTCTTGCTGACTACTCTGCATCACTATTGAACCACATTAATGCTTTTTTCCTTCAACAAATGAGGACAGTCACTATAAAGACAACATGATAATGTACACTCACTGTAAGGATAGTCACAAATGAGGAAATCTCAGAGTGATTATCCCTTGTGTAATTGCCACTTGAATACATTGCTATTGAACCACATTAATGCTTTTTTCCTTCAAGTGGCAATTACACAAGGGACAATCACTGTGAGATGTCCTCATTTGTGACAAGGACAGTCACACATGAGGACATCTCACAGTGACTGTCCCTTGTGTAATTGCCACTTGAATGTATTGCTATTCAACCACATTTATGGGCCTGTTTGGACCACGGCACATAGTAGCATCTACAGAGAAGAATATCCCAGGTGTAACAAGTTGTAAGAATATACCAACAGTTCTAAGAAGTTCCTTAGCATATAGTAGCATCTACAGAGAAGAATATACAACATGAGGGCAGCCACTGTAAAGACAACATGATAATGTACACTCATTGTATGTGTACATTATCATGTTGTCTTTACAGTGATTGTCCTCATTCAAGTGGCAATTACAGAAGGGACAGTCATTGTGAGATGTCCTCATTTGTGACAAGGATAGTCACACATGAGGACATCTCACAGTGATCAATTGTCCCTTGTGTAATTGCCACTTGAATGTATTGCTATTGAACCACATTAATGCTTTTCTTCTTCAACAAATGAGGACAGTCACTCTAAAGACAACATGATAATGTACACTCACTGTAAGGACAGTCACAAATGAGGACATCTCACAGTGACTGTCCCTTGTGTGATTGCCACTTCAATGTATTGCTATTCAGCCACATTAATGCTTTTCTTCTTCAACAAATGAGGATAGTCACTCTAAAGACAACATGATAATGTACACTCACTATAAGTGTACATTATCATGTTGTCTTTACAGTGACGGTCCTCCTTCAAGTGGCAATTACACAAGGGATTTGTGTTTTCATTTTTGTTTTCAACAGCGCCGTAACCCTCCGCGAAATCACATCGGGATATAAGGGCAAAAAAAACAAGAACGTTGTCATTTGTATTTTCAACAGCACCGAGAGAGATAAACAAACTTAAAACTCAGACTTAAGAAAGATGAAGGCAATGCTTCAAAAGGTCGATGCCCTAAACACGGGAAAACACAATACCACCATTAAACGATGCCCTAGTCACCGTATTAATGCTGCCAGCTCTGTACCAGTATGTTGACTGCTCACTTTCATCCTGTGATAAAGGTAACTTCATTAATCATACTTGAAATGGCAGCATACGAACTAAAGGTATTGTGTGTCGTGGTCCAAACGGGCCCATAAATGTGGTTGAATAGTAATACATTCAAGTGGCAATTACACAAGGGACAGTCACTGTGAGATGTCCTCATGTGTGACTGTCCTTGTCACAAATGAGGACATCTCACAGTGACTGTCCCTTGTGTAATTGCCACTTGAATGAGGATAGTCACTGTAAAGACAACATGATAATGTACACAAGTACCGTGAAGGTAGTCGCAAGTTAGGGCTGTTTCATTGCATACTCGAAACAATGAAGACGTTACGGTCCACAAAACATTTGTGCTTGAAAGATGAACAAATAAAATTAAACTTCTAAATAACCAAAGCCGCTAACAATAAATTCAACACAGATATGTCCTCATTTCTGGGTATTTTAGCTCTGTAACAGCTGAATACCAGATTACATAATAATGACAAAAGAAAAATAAACCCAACGTACTCAGAAATTGTAGCTGTGATTTCGCGAAGGGAATCTCTCTCAGCGCTGTTGAAAATACAAATGACAACGTTTCTCTACATTATCATGTTGTCTTTACAGTGACTGTCCCTTGTGTAATTGCCACTTGAAGGAGGACAGTCACTGTAAAGACAACATGATAATGTACACTTACAGTGAGTGTACATTATCATGTTGTCCTTAGAGTGACTATCCTCATTTGTTGAAGAAGAAAAGCATTAATGTGGCTGAATAGCAATACATTCAAGTGGCAATTACACAAGGGACAATCACTATGAGATGTCCTCATTTGTGACTGTCCTTACAGTGAGTGTACATTATCATGTTGTCTTTAGAGTGACTGTCCTCATTTGTTGAAGAAGAAAAGCATTAATGTGGTTCAATAGCAATACATTCAAGTGGCAATTACACAAGGGACAATCACTGTGAGATGTCCTCATGTGTGACTGTCCTTGTCACAAATGAGGACATCTCACAATGACTATCCCTTGTGTAATTCAAGCGGCAATTACACAAGGGACAGTCACTGTGAGATGTCCTCATTTGTGACTGTCCTTACAGTGAGTGTACATTATCATGTTGTCTTTAGAGTGACTGTCCTCATTTGTTGAAGAAGAAAAGCATTAATGTGGTTCAATAGCAATACATTCAAGTGGCAATTACACAAGGGACAATGTCATGAGCTGTGACATATTGAACTTAGTATAATAATAAAATGATTAGATGATATATAATAATCTATTATTAACTGTATATAACAATAATATATAATTATTATCAAAAGATAATAATAATATATAGTTAGCATAATAAGTAATATGTTAATTAAATAATATTAAAATATTAATAAATAATATAATTATGATTATAATTATAATATAAATTAATAATAAATAATTATTAATAAATTATATATATTATATTATAATAATATATTAAGTAATAATATTAAATCAATTATTGATATAATAATTTTAATATATAAATAATATTAATAAACCTCTCAATATAAAACAATATGTTATCACTATAATAATATTTATTATAATATTATTAATATTACTAACATCATAAATTATAATATTTAATAATAACAATAACATTAATAATAATAATAATAATAATAACGTTTAAAGCAATATCGAATATCTGTAATCGATATACATCTACATTAAACATCTGCATTATCTATCACGATGAGGAATGAAGAAGTGATACAACAATCACTAGTCATTACACATCGATACCATGAGAGGATGATTAATGAACCAAATACTATGAAGTCAAGATCAACATGATATGAATAAGGGATAGGTCGCTATGTGTTTCAAAAGATGTATTGATAAGCAAGAAGGATAACCATTCATATATTATAAATAATCATTAATTGCACAAGTTTAGACAATGACATATCCGATAAAGCAATATCAAACATGAAGACCCGCTAGCAAATATGCACCATCACTTCCTATGTTATCATGACAATAACATAAACTAGATTGAATTCTACTATCTATATCAATAGACACCACATAGGAGGATATCGACTAAAGGATTGAAAGATTATCGATTGTCTGAGATAAACCACATCTTGTAGAAACACAAAAGCATCAGTGATTATATCACAAGCTATTGATGAATGAGGCATCAGTCATGGATAATAAGTACAATGTATCCTTAAGTATTAACAGGAATGGAAGTCAATTTGAAGATCAAACTCCATTACCAGCAATCAACCAATAAATGGACAATTATCAGAAAATGATATCGACTTATATCAGAGTAGAAAGATTGGATATAATCATAACAATATGGGATAAGGCAAGAGTTAATATCGATTGACTAAATACTAATGATAGTTAGACCAAACTAATACAAACACAATGGATGTTAACTACTGGTTGCACTACCAATTAGGGAAGATTACCTTCATAAAAAGATTTGATATTGAGTCAATCTGGGAGTTATCTATGATCAGAAAATAATGAAATAATATTATGTGAACTGTCGGATTATGGAAAGGTGTGATTAACAAAGGGACATGGAGGAAGAAACAAGACACGTCTCATTCATAGCATCTCTTCATTTGTTAAAGACAATATAAGAATGCATTCTCGTCAGTCACTCAAGGCATCATTAGAACTTTATTTACTTATCCATATTTGGATATACTCAATAGAGCATCTGCCTTTGGCAGTTTGGTTTCAAGTTTATCATTGCAGATCAGAGACAGCACCATGATTGCACAGATAGAAAGGATAGTCAGAAACAACATCAATATTTGAAGTTGCAAGCATATAATTCAGAATCTGAAATAGCAACATATCACTCATAGCGATATTACACATTTGCATAATTACATCATCATATCAGACACAGCAAATACATTGCTGTAAGAAATACTTATTGATTGTATATCGATATTGTTTATATCAGACATAGCATCATTATACTATCACTATAAGTGATAGGAAACATCATATTCATAGCATATTTCATATCATTATATCCGACAGTGCTATTAAACATATTGGTATCAATTTCATCTTGCACACATATTGTGATTGAATCTAAAATAGCAGTTGATATCTTAAGTAACCTCCATTACTTAGTTTAATTGTAAGTATCTGATAGAGTAAGTCTGAGAAGTGGAGTAATTGTTCCTGTTTTCCAAGTTAGCCAAAAAGGGGACATTATAGACAATCACTGTGAGATGTCCTCATGTGTGACTGTCCTTGTCACAAATGAGGACATCTCACAATGACTGTCACTTGTGTAATTCAAGCGGCAATTACACAAGGGACAGTCACTGTGAGATGTCCTCATTTGTGACTGTCCTTACAGTGAGTGTACATTATCATGTTGTCTTTAGAGTGACTGTCCTCATTTGTTGAAGAAGAAAAGCATTAATGTGGTTCAATAGCAATACATTCAAGTGACAATTACACAAGGGACAATCACTATGAGATGTCCTCATGTGTGACTATCCTTGTCACAAATGAGGACATCTCACAATGACTATCCCTTATGTAATTCAAGAGGAAATTACACAAGGGACAGTCACTGTGAGATGTCCTCATTTGTGACTATCCTTACAGTGAGTGTACATTATCACGTTGTCTTTAGAGTGACTGTCCTCATTTGTTGAAGAAGAAAAGCATTAATGTGGTTCAATAGCAATACATTCAAGTGGCAATTACACAAGGGACAATCACTGTGAGATGTCCTCATGTGTGACTATCCTTGTCACAAATGAGGACATCTCACAATGACTGTCCCTTGTGTAATTCAAGCAGCAATTACACAAGGGACAGTCACTGTGAGATGTCCTCATTTGTGACTATCCTTACAGTGAGTGTACATTATCATGTTGTCTTTAGAGTGACTGTCCTCATTTGTTGAAGAAGAAAAGCATTAATGTGGTTCAATAGCAATACATTCAAGCGACAATTACACAAGGGACAGTCACTGTGAGATGTCCTCATTTGTGACTGTCCTTACAGTGAGTGTACATTATCATGTTGTCTTTAGAGTGACTGTCCTCATTTGTTGAAGAAGAAAAGCATTAATGTGGTTCAATAGCAATACATTCAAGTGACAATTACACAAGGGACAATCACTGTGAGATGTCCTCATGTGTGACTATCCTTGTCACAAATGAGGACATCTCACAATGACTATCCCTTATGTAATTCAAGCGGAAATTACACAAGGGACAGTCACTGTGAGATGTCCTCATTTGTGACTGTCCTTACAGTGAGTGTACATTATCATGTTGTCTTTAGAGTGACTGTCCTCATTTGTTGAAGAAGAAAAGCATTAATGTGGTTCAATAGCAATACATTCAAGTGGCAATTACACAAGGGATAATCACTATGAGATGTCCTCATGTGTGACTGTCCTTGTCACAAATGAGGACATCTCACAATGACTGTCCCTTGTGTAATTCAAGCAGCAATTACACAAGGGACAGTCACTGTGAGATGTCCTCATTTGTGACTATCCTTACAGTGAGTGTACATTATCATGTTGTCTTTAGAGTGACTGTCCTCATTTGTTGAAGAAGAAAAGCATTAATGTGGTTCAATAGCAATACATTCAAGTGGCAATTACACAAGGGACAGTCACTGTGAGATGTCCTCATTTGTGACTGTCCTTACAGTGAGTGTACATTATCATGTTGTCTTTAGAGTGACTGTCCTCATTTGTTGAAGAAGAAAAGAATTAATTTGGTTCAATAGCAATACATTCAAGTGGCAATTACACAAGGGATAATCGATCACTGTGAGATGTCCTCATGTGTGACCTTTGTGAAGGCAAGTGCCAATTTGTACCCAAGTTACCAATATTGTGGCAAAAGTGGGAATGAAGCATTTAGGGGTCAAATTGGGAAAAGAAGTGTAGAAGTGGCCTATGTGAGGTCTAAATAGCCTAACTAAGTCATGGTTAGGGTCTTATGGTGTTTGAACAATAAGTTTTGAACCAAAATCCCAAAGGTTGTAACAAGTTGTCAATGTTGTCATTCACAACATTGACAACATTTGTGCAAGGGAGCATTTTTGAGTAAGATGGTTATGTAACTATATGAAACCATTGAATTAGGCATCAGATCAACTATAAGAGGCCTCCATCGATCTGTGCAAAAGGTTGGGGGGAAAAACATTTGGAATTAAGAAGATTTGTAGAGTAACATGGTTTTAGTGAATTCTTGAGTTTTTTTGTTTCTTTGTTTTCAGTTGATTAATGGATTAGATAGCTCACAGTGTCTATTGGAAAAGTTAGTACAAGTTGTTTTTTTATTTTGTGTTGTGTTTTTTTTGAGTTTTGAAGCATTCCAACTAGTTTGTTAATTCTTTTGTTAAGTACCCTATCATTGGTTTGAACTAGGCAGGTTGAACAAATGGAGTCTTAGCTCATCATTCCATTGTCAATTTTGTACGGGCTCTTGGAATGGGTGAGGAGACTCCATGTACTATATGTTTGGAAGCAGGGGCCCTGGGAAGCTCATTTTCTATGTTTGCAATGATGTCCTAGGTGAGTCAGTTGAGCACAGTTAGGGATGACAAATCATTACAAGAAGATTACAACAAGTTGAATGCATTGGTTGCTTCAACTAAAATCTCATGGAGAGGTAGACACACATCTAAAGAAGCCCCAAGTCAAATTAGAAGATTGGGTGAGTTTCTTTGGTTGCTAAGAAAACAAACTCTTAGTCAGACTGTCCAAGTTGTGTCAAAATACTTGTTTTTAAGCATGGCTGTAGCAGTTGGTGTACAAAAAATCTAGGAGGAGAAGACCTTAGATATCTTGGAGTTCTCAATAAAGGGCATATGAATCCTAAGCCCTTTAGGTGGCTTAATATAAACAAAAAGGCTTGACAAAGGCCTAATTGCTAGCAGCCTATTTTTGGGTGCAATTGGCATGGTTTGATGAACCGGATTGAAGTACTGATGAAAAGTATAGGTGAAGGAGTAATATTGAAACCAATAGAGGTCCTAGTGGCCAGCCTCTCCATGGAGTAAAGTTCTAGTTGAATGTGTTTCAATTTGTGAAGACAAGACTAGGAGTGTCCTAGTAGCTAGATTGGTATTGAGCAGAGTTTGTTGTATTTCTTGTTGGTGTGCACTAGTTGAAGGAGTGGGATCTTGGGTAGAGATACCTAAAGAGTGTAGGGATAGTTAAGTACCCTATCAAGTCAAAACATTGGCCTAAAGAGACCCTAGTGAAGGATAGGGAGTGAGCAAGACAAAGTGTTACATCAATTAACAAGATCATTTTTTGGTAATTGTGTACATTATCATGTTGTCTTTACAGTGACTGTCCTCATTTGTTGAAGAAGAAAAGAATTAATGTGGTTCAATAGAAATACATTCAAGTGGAAATTACACAAGGGAATATCACTATGAGATGTCCTAAGTGTGACTGTCCTTGTCACAAATGAGGACATCTCACAGTGACTGTCCCTTGTGTAATTGCCACTTGAATGAGGACAGTCACTGTAAAGACAACATGATAATGTACACAAGTACCGTGAAGGTAGTCGCAAGTTAGGGCTATTTCATTGCATACTCGAAACAATGAAGACATTATAGTCCACAAAACGTTTGTGCTTGAAAGATGAACAAATAAAATTAAACTTCTAAATAACCAAAGCCGCTAACAATAAATTCAACACAGATATGTCCTCATTTCTGGGTATTTTAGCTCTCTAACAGCTGAATACCAGATTACATAATAATGACAAAAGAAAAATAAACCCAACGTACTCAGAAATTGTAGCTGTGATTTCACGGAGGGAATCTCTCTCGGTGCTGTTGAAAACACAAATGACAACATTCTTGGTTTTTTTGCCCTTATATCCCGATGTGATTTCGTAGAGGGTTATGGTGCTGTTGAAAACACAAATGACAACGTTCCTTTTTTTTTTTGCCCTTATATCCCGACAACATCGCAATTGCAAGTTAGGGTTGTTTCACTGCATACCCGAAACAATGAAGACGTTACGGTCCACAAAATGTTTGTGCTTGAAAGATGAACAAATAAAATTAAACTTCTAAATAACCAAAGCCGCTAACAATAAATTCAACATAGATATGTCCTCATTTCTGGGTATTTTAGCTCTCTAACAGATGAATACCAGATTACATAATAATGACAAAAGAAAAATAAACCCAACGTACTCAGAAATTGTAGCTGTGATTTCGCGGAGGGTTACGGCGCTGTTGAAAACACAAATGACAACGTTCTTGTTTTTTTTGCCCTTATATCCCGATGTGATTTTGCGGAGGGTTACGGCGCTGTTGAAAACACAAATGACAATGTTCTTGTTTTTTTTGCCCTTATATCCTGATGTGATTTTGCAGAGGGTTATGGCGCTGTTGAAAACACAAATGACAACGTTCCTTTTTTTTTTTGTCCTTATATCCCAACAACGTCGCAATGGCGACGTTGCCAAATGTATTGTCATCGCAATTGCGATGGTGTCGGGCTATATTTGAAAAAAAAAAGCCAAAACCACATGACATTTGCCTGTCGTCGCAAATTGCCGTTGCAATTTCACCCCAAATGTATTAGTGCCTTGTCTCCAAGTAAATAATCACTAGCTTTGCAAATACAAACTATCAAATAACAATCTGATCTGCAAGATCTCACAGGATCTTTTCCACAACTTCACTTATCTGGTTCTCCCAAATATTCTTTCATCATCCTCTAAGTCATGTCTAAAACATCTACCCAAACACCCCTTAAATACTAATCATCAGCCACAAGTCGGCTGGATGACACCCTTAACTCCTACATTAAACAAATATTAAATGCCATACAAGTCAGCCTCCGAATAGCCTTACAGACATTTAATTCAACATGTCAGCCTCCAAATCCAAACATTTAATTCAAAAATAAATACACCAAGTCGGCCAAGCAAATCTTCAAGAACTCTAGTCGATAAGACCAACTACCGAGTGCCAGAGAAACAACCAAGCAACAGTGAAACAACCGACCAAGCCAGCAACACTGACCAACATAGGTATTACTGAGCACCAATTCCATCAAGTACCAGAGGTTCCATCGAGTTCCTTCAGTGATCAAGCTTCCTACAATAACTAAGACCATCGGTTAAGGCTGCAACTGAGTAACATCAGCCAAGTAACAAACCACCACGCAGATTCACTGAGGACCAAGAATTCCCCTACATCAAACACCCCAAGTTCAAAAAGATGTTCATATGTGAGAAGAACATCTTCCAGGATTCAACACATATATCCCAAACTGGTTCTTCACATACAAGTCCTCCATCTCTTTGCTTTGCATACTCTTCCACTTTAGCTTCCTCTATCTTTTCAAGTCTTTTCTCGACAACACACAGACTTGTTCTTCACACTAATCATCCATACCTTCAGGATCCACCAACTCAACTTGGCTACCAATACTCAGGCTTTTCCTACCGAGCATTGTATCCAGCAAAGGCATCAGGGAAAACTTCTTGTCATCCTTCTCAACAGTAAACACATTCTTCACACAGTCATACATAGCTCTACAATCATATTGCCAAGGTCTACTGAGCAATATATGACAGCTATTCATCTTTACAATATCACATAACACAAGATCCTTATACTGGCCAATCTAAACATCAACAAAGAATTGTTCTCTTAGTTCCAGAGCATGATCATCTTGCAACCAACCAATCCTATAAGGACAAGGATGCTTCATTCTATTCAAACCAAGTTTCTGAACCATGTCCTCAAGAACAAGGTTATCATTACTACCACTATCAACAATTACATCACAAAATTTACCTCTAGACTTGTACTGAGTTCTAAACAAGTTACTCCTCTGAAAAGGTTCCTCCTTTGTACCAAGCAATGTTCGTCGAGCTAGCAAGTTCTTAGATTCAAGTTTATTCTCCACGTTCTCATTTACCACGATAGTCCATCGGTCCCCAGACTTCTTCTGTGTACACTAAAAAGGACAGTGTCCTTCCTCTCCACAGTTATAACAAGTACCCTTGAAGATAACTCTATATGTCTTCTTCTTCGGCTCTACAGGTTTCTGTTCATCTTCTGCATCAGTCAGTTTATCCTTTACCGAGTGATCAATCTTCTCCTTCCCTCAGGAGTTACTATGTTGTTTCCTCTTCAACTTATCTTCTGCCTTCAAGGCATACTGATAAGCATCTTCAATAGAATCAATCTTCATCATACCAAGCTCATCCTGAATATTGAATCTCAAACCATTCACATACCAGGCTACCTTTTCCTTACCAAGTTCCTTGTGTCCAAACCGAATAGTAAGTTCATAGAACTCCTCGGTATAATCTTCAACAAACAAATCCTTCTGCTTCAAATTCTATAACTTCTTAAACAAGTCAAGCTCATAGTCAGTAGGTATGAACTTAGCTTTCAATTTAGCCACCATCAACCTCCACCGATTGATCTTCATTTCACCTTCATCTTCTCTATCTCTTTGTAATTCTTTCCACCAAAGAGCAGCATGTCCTTTCAACTTATTCTATGCCAATCTCACCTGAAGAGGATCTTCAATTTCTTCCAGCTCCAAGAAATCTTCAAGTTCACCAATCCAATCAATCAAGTTCTCGGGTTTCAAGGTACCAGATAAAGTAGAAACTTCCATTCAGTAACTATTACTTAACCGAGCTCCAGATCTATGCAACTGACCAGATCTGTCTCTCCAATCATCACCACTAGATCCAGCAGCTTCAAATTCTTCAGCAGCTTCTTCATAACCATCCTAAGTACCAACATTCTGAGGTACACTAGTAACAGCTCTCATGATCTTAGCGACCATGTCATTCTTCATCAATTCCATCTCAGATCTAAAATCTGATTTTACCTTCTATGTAATCCTAGATTCCATAGTATCACAGAGATCGGCAATTACTCTAGGGTCCAATCTTCTTAGAGGCATCCTTAAAGATAAGAGAAACCCTTTGCAACAAACCCTACACTGACCACCTTGTGACAATCTACAAGTTGCATGGAAGTCAGATCGCATCCTACCACCTCACACAAACAACCAAAGCAAGATTTCACAAGTTCAATGCCATGGATCTGCAACTTAGATCATACGATCTCTTCGCCAACAAGATCAATTTCACAGGATCAGCCCTCGCAAGATCAATCTTTGCTCCACAAGATCAACTCAGATCTGATACCACCTAATGCAGATCAAGGTGTAGAGGATCCAATTAAGGACAGTCCAACCTTGCAGCTTCAGAATAACACAGTGGAATAACAAAACACAACAATTGTTTCAAATTAAATTTTCCATTAACATGCCCAGCTGTAAGGCCTTCTAGGTTAGGGCTAATTACAATCAGAAAAAATTCTACAAGATCATCAAGATCTAATACAACCCTAGCTAGTTCAGCTTTGAAAACTATCAGCAACTGATGGAAACCCTAAGGTAGATCTAAACTTAAGCTCACAAGCATCCAAGCATTCTCCTCATCTCCAAGTAAACAACCACTAGCTCTACAAATACAAACTATCATATAACAATCTGATCTGCAAGATCTCGCAGAATCTTTTCCACAACTTCACTTATCTAGTTCTCCCAAATCTTCTTTCATCATCCTCTAAGTCATGTCTAAAACATCTACCCAAACACCCCTTAAATACTAATCATCAGCCACAAGTCGGTTGGATGACACCCTTAACTCCTGCAAAAAAATATTAAATGCCATACAAGTCATCTTCCAAATAGCCTTACAAACATTTAATTCAACATGTCGGCCTCCAAATCCACATAGGAGAATCCAACAAGAGATACCAACAATAAATAAACCAAGTCGGCCAAGCAAATCTTCAAGAACTCTAGTCGATAAGACCAACTACCGAGCGCCATAGAAACGACCGAGCAATAGTGAAACAACCGACCAAGCCAACAACACTGGCCAACATAGGTATTACCGAGCACCAATTCCACTGAGAACCAAAGGTTCCACCGAGTTCCTTCAGTGACCGATCTTCCTAGAATAATCGAGACCATCAGTTAAGGATGCAATCGAGTAACACCGACCAAGTAACAAACTACCATGCAGATTCACCGAGGACCAAGAATGCCCCTACATCAAAAAGATCAAGTGAAGATTAAATATGCTAGAGAGTTGTTGGTGGAATTTGGGGCTATTAAGCCTATTACTGTTCACTTATCCCAATCTCCTCAATGATTTTTCTCTCTTGTAATGTTAGGAGGTTGAATAGCATCCCTTGACAAAATTCTATTCATGATTTGGTTGCAGCTCATTCTCCATCTATTTTTTGTCTTCAGAAGACTAATCTTTATGTTGGCTCCATGCTTTGGTGTGCACCTATTGATTGGAGATTTGGTCAGTTTCGATGTATTGGAGTTGTGGGTTGTTTTGGAGGGTTGGCCCTTTTCTAGGATCTGAGGAAGATTGTTCCACATTGGTGGATCTCTAGCCATTTTTCTATTTCTTTGGTTGCTTCTAGTTTGGAGTTGGGTGAATGTGTTTTGGTTACTATTGTGTATGCCATGATAGATTTTCAAGGAAAAGTTTTTCTTTGGTCCCATATTAGGTATGTTAGATAAATTGATCCTCTTCTTCCTTTGGTTGTGGTAGGTGATTTCAATTCATTTTTATGTCTAGAGGAGAAAAGGGGTGATTGCCTTGATTGGATCCTTCCTCTATGCTCTTTCGTGATAAAGTGGATCACTTGAATTTAATTGATATTAAACCTTCTAATAGAATCTTTACTTGGAATAATAGGAGTGGTGTAGAGGCCATCTCTGAGAGTTGGATAGGTTCTTGTTTCTTGCTTCTGGGTTGGTGGTAGCCTGAGTACTACTAAAATTATTGATTGGAGAAGTTTTGATCATTTTCCTATCAAAAGTTCATCTTCTACTATGGTAGTTCCTTGAAGTCCTCCTTTTAAGTTTCAGCTAATGTGGTTGTGGAACTCTTCCCTTCACAACTTAATGGCCTAGTGGTAGAGAGATGGAAGCACTACTTATGGTACCGCTATGTACTACTTTGTTAAGAAATTACAATTTGTTAAGAGGTATCTTAAAAAGTGGAAAAGGTCATGCTTTGGTAACCTTCATGTAATGAAGAGGAATGCTCAGGATCATCTTGATGTTATCAGTCGTCACATCTGGGATCTTGGATTCTATGAGGACCTAGACACAGCTGAGTTACGAGTTGTTAGTGAATTGGAAGAGTGGGGACTTAGGGAGGAAATTTATTGGAAGTAGAAGGCTAGTAATGAATGGCTTCAGGAAGGGGATCATAATACTACATTTTTCCACAAGTCAGTCCAAGCTCATCATAATAAGAGTTACATATCCTATTTGGTTAAGCCTATTGAGGATCAGTTGAATTCTATGGTAGATATGTCTCGTGAGGCCACTCATTATTATGTTGCACTTTTTTACAAAATATTCACCACTTGCTGATGATCAGGAGAATCTTATTTTGGGTTGCATTCCTTCTCCTATTAAAAATGAGATTAATGAGTCTCTTATGCATCCAATCTCTTTGTTTGAGTTGGAGGAGGTTTTTTTGGGATGTGTAAGGGTAAGTGACGCAGAGGTGGGAATGGTGGACTTGATCTGCAAGTTTGAGGGACTCAAGTGATGTTCTTCACACAAGACCAACTGGGCCTTCTCAAGGATCATCCTCTTTGATCCAATACCAACTTCACCTAATCGGAGTGCACAACTAATTTATGATTCCACCACCCTCTCTAAACCTTTGGAAACAACTTCATGTCCCTCAATCCAATCAATGGATTCATCCAAGCAAGAAAATCTTTAAACTATCCCTCATCGATTACTATGTGATATGACTGTTCCAACCACAAATACTCCACATTCCTTCAATAATCCATTAACTTGGATCACTCCCTATGGATCCAATAATTATTGACATAATGAGGAATCTCTATTAATCCCCTCACAACATCTAAATCCCCTAACAAAACCAACCTCTAATGCATCCCTACATTGGAGTGCAAAATACCATCTTACTATCCTCTTTGACAGACCAATACACAGTCACCCCATAACTTTTGACTCTGATCAAATTTTCTTGATCTCTCTGGTCATATTTGGTGCAATTGGGTTCTCTAAAATATATCCAAATCTTAGTAAGATCCAACGGTTGAGTTGGGAGATACGGCCCCCGCACTGGGACTCTTTTATTCTGAGACAGTCTTTCATTCACACATGCTTAATTAGTGATCACCTTCTTCTCAATCTGACCTTCCCTGCATAAAAAAATTTAATGGCACATATAATACATTGTGTTAGGTCTCTCCCACAAGTAACATCCACCACAGAAAGTGGGAGAGCCTAGGACATCATAAAATCTTCAAAGTAATTTTCTAATTGTACACAAAGTTAATCTGGAACAGTTAATAGAAACTTGACTTCCCTTGATTCAAAATTTCATAAAACACACACAGACTTGTATGTAAATGATAAAAAAACTTAAAATATTATCATTTCACTCCATTTCCAATTAAATTTGTATGGAAAAGAGAGTTTAAAATTGCCAAGAAGGATGATTGTTTCTTACGGCAGTAAGCAATCACTTTGCAGAGAATTTAATTTCAATGATTCAAAACTTTGTTTTACATTTCTTTCCTCAATACAAACAATCTCTCAAACTCCCTACCACTCTTCCACCATGCCAAAAATCACGCTCACCAAGCAAATAACCCTTTCCAAAATCGGTTTATTGTTGAAACTTATTCCCAAACCGATCATAGTTAGTTAAATGACTGTTGCAAATTAGCTTAATGTTTAAATTTGTTATCACTTTGACAACCTCTCATTCTTATGCATTTATTAACCTTTTTAAGGTTCTTAGGACTCTATCCTAACCACTAAACACCTTAAACCACTCTAAAACCCCCTCATGAGCCTTTAAGGCTTATTTTGCAATTTTTGGGCTAATTACATATTTAGGCACTTCAAGTGCATTTAACACCATATAATGGCTCTATTGGCCATATTAAAATCAATTGGACTTTTGTAGGTCTTTAAACAAATCATCTTCCTTAGAATCCCCAAGTGACCCTTGGGTACACTTTAACCCTCAAAATGCAGTTAATGGCTTACATGTTTAATCATTTACAAAGGATTCTCAATCATTACAAATAACATTTAAATGTCATCAAATGACCAAATATGGTCTCATTACAATCAAATAACCCAATTTGGTTATGTTTTTCCTTCCATTCCTTCCAAGGTTTTCCAGTGACCCTGGTGTACTTCCATGGCTTTCCCCTTGACCTTGGTGCTCCTGCACCATACTCCTCAACTTGAAAATTTTCCCAGTCCTCTTGGAAACCCTGCAAACACAAATATGTCAGTAAAAAAAATTTGATCTGCATCCTTGGATTGAAAAAATAAACACCAAGGATCCATGTCATCCTTGCATAGTGTTTCTCCATAATGTAACCTTTCCTCCTCCTTTACAGTTTGCCTCCCATGGGAAAAATATAGACCACATTTTGATCACACCTTTTCATTCCATCCTTAATCTCATTCCATGAGACCACTGTTGCTCTGTGTAACTCTCCTATGTCTTCAAATATTGATTCTCTTCTCATAAAGAGCAATCCATCTAGGATTTCATGCCTCTCATCTAGGCATTTCACATCTTCACCAACATCCATGGCTACCTTCTCAACCTCACCAATGACTCCATAGTCAGGTCCTTCCTCATCTATTGCTTCCACTTGTTGATCTTCACAATGCCCTTCACCTAGGCCTATCAACAACTTACAAGTCATTTTGGCTACCCCTTTAACCATTCTATAATGTTGCTCACCATTTTCTTCCATCCTCAAAGGACACAACATTGCCCCAACCTAAAAAATTTCATCACATTCAAGCCTCTCAAGACTTGATTCCATGTTGCATTCATCAGCAACCTCCTCTTGTACTTCTGATTCAGTTTTAGGAACCTTCTTGCCACAACGTTCATCCACAAACTTAAGTGTTATATGTTTCTCTTCTTCCTCTTCATCATCTACTTCTTGTTCAAGGAGTGAGGCTGTCCACTCCCACTTCTTCTGACTCTCATCCAAAGCTTCTTTAAGACATTTCCAACTCTCTTCTTCTTGCTTCCTCTTGGATTCTTCTCTTTTCTTCTTTGCTTGGTCTATTCTTCTCCCTTCATCCATGCACCCCTTGAAATCTTTGTACAACTCTCTCTCTCTCTCTCAGAATTATTTAGGTACATCTTCACACTCTTCAAGAATCCTTTTGACACCTCCAATACACCTTTCAACTCTGGGACACACAAGGACGGAAATGGGCACTCCAAGGCTTCAACAAAGGAACAAATGTACAAGTGATCTCAAAAGACTTCTTCTTCCTCTCAGCCTAGGATTATCCTAAGCTCTGATACCACTTTGATGCAGAGGTGAGAATGGTGGACTTGATCTGCAAGTTTGAGGGACTCAAGTGATGTTCTTCATACAAGACCAACTAGGCCTTCTCAAGGATCATCCTCTTTGATCCAATACCAACTTCACCTAATCAAAGCGCAAAATTGATTTCCGATGCCACCACCCTCTCTACACCTTTGGAAACAACTTCAAGTCCCTCAATCCAATCAATGGATTCATCCAAGTAAGCAAATCTTTAAACTATCCCTCATCGGTTACTACGTGATATGACTCTCCCAACCACAGATACTCCACCTTTCGTCAATAACCCATTAACTTGGATCACTCCCTATGGATCCAATACTCATTGACACAAGGAATCTATATTCATCCCCTCAAAACATCTAAATCCCCTCACAAAACCAACCTATAATGCATCCCTACATTGGAGTGCAAAATACCATCTTATTGTCCTCTTTGATAGACCAATACACTGTCACCCATAACTTTTAACTCCAATCAAATTTCCTTGATCACGCTGGTCAGATTTGGTGCAATTCAGCTCTCTCAAACATATCCAAATATTAGTAAGATCCAACGGTTGAGTTGGGATATACAGCCCCCGCACTGGGACTCTTTTATTCTGAGATAGTCTTTCATTCACACATGCTTAATTATTGATCACCTTCTTCTCAATCTGACCTTCCCTCCATACAAACATTTAATGGCACATATAATATATACATTGTATTAGGTCTCTCCCACAAGTAACATCCACCACAAAAAGTGGGAGAGCCTAGGGCATCATAGAATCTTCAAAGTAGTTTGTTGATTTCACACAAAGCTAATCTGGAATAGTTAATACAAACTTGACTTCCCTTGATTCAAAACTTCATAAAAACACACAAAATTGTATGAAAATGATAAAAAACTTAAAATACTATCATTTCACTCCATTGCCAATCAAATTTGTATTGAAAAGAGAGTTTAACAATGCCAAGAAGGATGATTGTTCCTTACGAAAACAAGAAATCACTTTGCAGAGAATTTAATTTCATTGATTCAAAACTTTGTTTTACATTGCTTTCCTCAATACAAACAATCTCTCAAACTCCTTACCAGTCTTCCTCCATACCAAAACTCACGCTCACCAAGAAAATAACCCTTTCCAAAATTGGTTTTCTATTGAAACTTACTCCCAAACATATCACAGTCAATTACATGACTGTTGCAAATTAGTTTAATGTTTAAATTTTTTATCTAGTTGACAACATGGTTGTTAACTTTGACAACCTCTCATTCTTATTCATTTATTAACCTTTTAAAGGTTCTTAAGACTCTATCCTAACCACTAAACACCTTAAACCACTCTAAAACCCTCTCATGAACCTTTTATGCTTATTTTGCCATTTTTGGGCAAATTACATATTTAGGCACTTCAAGTGCATTTGACACCATATAATGGCTCTATTGGCCATATTACAATCAATTGGACCTTTGTAGGTCTTTAAACAAATCATCTTCCTTAGAATCCCCAAGTGACTCCTAGGTACACTTTAACCCTCAAAATGCCATTAATGGCTTACATGTTTAATCCTTTACAAAGGATTCTCGATCATTACAAATAACATTTAAATGTCATCAAATGACCAAATATGGTCTCATTACAATCAAATAACCCAAGTTGGTTATGTTTTTCCTTCCATTCCTTCCAAGCTCTTCCAGTGAACCTAGTGTACTAATACTTCCATGGCTTTGCCCTTGACCTTGGTGCTCCTGCACCAATAGGGCTCCGAGCCCGGATGGGTTTCCTGTGGAATTCTTTCATGAGTTTTGGGATATTGTTAATTTGGACTTGTTGGAAGTGGTTCATGAATCTTATTACAGCAAACAAATGCTTAAGGCTATGAATTCTACTTTCCTTGATCTTATTCTTAAAAAGGATAATGTTAATCAGCTGGACTTCTTTGGACGTATTGCTTTATGTAATGTAGTCTATAAAATTGTTACCAAGCTGGTTATTGAGAAGCTCAAACCTTGGCTTCCCACTTTAATCTCTAATGAGCAAGGTGGTTTTGTGGTAGGAAGACAAATTCTTGATGGAATGGTAGTGGCTCCGGGGACTATTCACTCTATGGTAGTCTCCAAAGATAAATCTATGTTCATCAAACTTGATATGGCCAAAGCTTATGATCGGGTTAGGTGGAGCTCATTGTAGAAGATTCTCATAGCCTTTGGTTTTAGCTCAGAGTGGGTTCGATAGATTATGAGTTGTGTTTTTCCTCATATTTCTCTGTTATCCTCAATGGAGCACCTTCGATGTTATTTGGAGCTTCCAGGAGTCTTCGCCAAGGAGATCCTCTCTCCTTATTTATTTATTATTACGGATAAAGGCCTAGGTAGATTTATAAAGTCTCAGGTTTCTCAGGGTATGATTCAGGGCTGGACTTGGGGTCATGGGTTGCCCAAGCTTTCTCATCTTCAGTTTGTGGATGACACTTCTCTTATGGGAGTTGTCCTCATTCAGGAAGCATAATCCTTTAGGCGGACATTGGATAACTACTTAGTTGCTTTAGATAAAATAGTTAATGATCATAAGTCTTCAATCTATTTTTCCAATACCCTAGAAGCTATTTAGAGGAGGATTGTTTCTATCTTCAAGTATCAAATTGGGTCTCTCTCCTTGTATCTTGTTGTTTCTCTTGTTGTTGGCCGACAATCAAGACCACTCTGGCAGGACTTGCTTGATAAGCTGTGTAGGAAAGTTAATCACTAGGCTCATCAGTGGATTTCCATTGCTGCTAGGGTTACCCTTCTTCAATCAATGATTCAAGCTCTTCCTATTTATAGAAGTTTTGTTCAGGCAACTCTTGTTTATTTTCTTAAAGAATTTGATGCTCTCTCTCACCAATTTCTATGGAGTGGTAGTTTGCAGACTTCTATGTGGAGCCTTGTTCGATGTGAAGTTATGTTTCATCCAAGGAAGGAAGGGGGGTCTGGCTCTTCGATCTTCTATCTAGAATGGGCAGGGTTTGGTTGCCAGATTATATTAGCAATGGTGTACAAGTCAGAATTAGCTTTGGGCTCAAATTATTAGGCATAAGAATTTAGCTAGTGTTGATCATATGGATGTTGGTCGGTAACCTTTTGAAGGCAGGGGTTCTATGATTTGGCACACTTTGAAAACTGGGGCACAACTTGTTAAGAAGGGCATGTTTTGTATTTGTCATCAGAGCTTTGAAGCTTTTTTTTTGTCAGATTCTTGGGATGGTCATCCTCCTCTAATTTCCATGCATTTGCATTTGTAGCCCCTTTGTGATAAGTTTTTGGTAGCTAGTTGGAATAAGGTTATGCATTAAGTGTGCTCAGCCTATAGGCCTAACTCTGGGGTTCAGATGGTGAGACCCTGATGAATGGTTGTTGGGTGGTTCAGAATAGCATCAGAATGAGTTGGCTTAGATTCTTGCTTCTAGGGAATGTAATTCTTTGGTTGGGCAGGATGTTTTGGCCTGGGTTAGTACCTTTATAGGCAAATATTCTATTTCTACAGGTTATTCAGAACTTCTTAGACAGATGTTTGGAGATATTGAGGTTCCTTGGTGGAAGCAAGTCTGTAGTAAGTTTTCTTAGCTGAAGTGCAACTTTTTCCTATGGTTGGACTCATAATCGGTGTCTTACTTGGGACAATTTATGCAAGTAGGGCATCCAGGGTCCCTCAGTGTGTGTTATGTGTTGCTCGGATGCAGAATCTATCTCTCATCTTTTCTTTCAATGTTTCTTTGCTAAGGAGATTTGACACTTATGGTGGTCAATATGGGGTCAATCATGTTGGCATGTTTCTTCTTTAGTTGAGTTTTGGGCCCACTGGGGGAGATCCCCTGTGAGGACCTCTCTTTCCTTCAAGTGGCTTGGGTTCTCGGTCCCTCTTTTATCATTTGGCATATTTGGTTGGAGAGGAACCATAGGATTTTTCAGGATAGCAGGATGGTCTTTAAGCATTTGTGGTGGAAAATTGTTCATTCTCTTTGGGATACTGTTTTGATAAAGTGTGACTTTTCTGGAGGAATGGATTCTGGGGATGTTGCTATATGTACTCGCCTTTCTTTTCCTCTTCAAGGAGGTGCTCCACCAAATGTTAATCAGGGCATGAAGAATAGATGTAGACACCCTCTACAGAAAATAAATAGGGAGGGTTGTTGGACCCCTCCGTCGTAGGGAATTCTCAAAATTAACACTAATGGTTCTTCTCGTGGGACTTCTGGTCATGCAAGTATCGGTGGGGTTGGTCATGATAGTTCTAGGGACATCCAATTTTTTTTTTGTTTATAAAGGCCTTCAAAAGAATAATTTTATGGAGGCTTTGGCTATCTTGTGTGTTGTTGGGCATAGTTATGTTATTGGCTGAGAAAGATCATCTGCGACTCTGATTCTCAGGTGGTGGTGTCTTTGCTTAATAGACAACGGTTCAATGGTGTTGGTTGGCACTTATAGTTATTTATTAGATAGATTCTTTGGTTGTGTGGCTCTCTAGATTTTGTTGTTTTTAGGCACATTCCTAGAGAGTGGAATGGAGTTGCTGATCGTTTAGTCAAATGGGCTTTTGATCAAATGTATGCTTGGAATATTGTAGGTAAAGGACAATTACCTCCCAAAATGGTTACTTTGTTAGATCATTTGGTGGATAGTGATAGGGCTCTTCCAGTTCCTTGTCCTTCTCTATATATTATTTGTCCTTGAATAAATTTTTACCCCTCTTTTAGTGTAAAATTTTAAATCAAATTCCCCAATTTGATTTCAATCACACAATTAATATCTTTGGTGAATTGGACATTGGTATAAACACTCTAATTATGGATCATGATTATATTGGCCTAAACCCCATGTAAAGACCAGATGTTGAAATGAATGGGTGTCGATTTCATTGAACCTCTAAACAAGAAAGGAAGAAAGAACAATGCAAGTGCGTTGTCACCGTATCACACAACTGAAAAGTTGGGCAGGTGTAAGAGGCTTTCCAGATAATCATAATGTTCAAAATACCTCTCCACCTGACAAGCGACCAAGAGGCCATTTTGTAAACGAATTCATATAATATTTGACCAAATTAAAAAAAATCCACTCTATCCACTACCAAAGAGCAGTCAGCATGCAGAAGCGACGAAAAACCTTTGCAATGGTAATGCGGAATTATTGGATAAAAGATAATAACTTGAGAGGAGCAACTTCCAAGTTATCAATCATGGTAGTCACCCACAAAATGCACTGAATTCCAGTAATTGCACAAACACAGGACCCCAAAGAGTTCAACATTCCAAGTTTGAGGATAATCCTGCAGAATATGCTGGGGAATCGACAAAGTTTGACTGCCTAAATAGTGGAACACGATACAATAGACGAAAGGGGTGACACATTAATCAAGCCTTTACAAGTAGACTATGGTCTCTAGGCTCCGGATAGAGGGAAGGAAAAATTAAATCTAGGTTTATTACACTTCAATAATGTTATCTTATCCATGCATACAAAATTGATTTTCCCTTCTTACTATAATCTTGGAGAAAATTTATATAGTACCTGAAGCTATCCAGTATTTTATAAATTTTAACTGGTATAATTCTATAGAGCTTGTCTTCTCTGCTAGATTAACGACTGAAAATGCTAGCATCTTATTCTAAAGTGACTTCAAAATCTTTTTAAAAATGAACAGAATTTCTTCAGTCTTAATGAGACAGTCTATTAATCTCAGACATGCCTGAGACTGCTGAACAGAAAAGCAGCAAGCAAATCAAATGTATAGTACCTTGTAACATTCTCAGTACAAGAAAAGAACCTCTGGCTCCAGCACAAATTTACAAACAGCAGCATTCTGCTTGAATTCTTGAAAATTTTGAAATTTATAGTTAAACCCTACAACATTTTTATGATCGAAGAAATGTTACACATTATCACTCAAGGAATTAAAAATAAAAGGGGCCTGCAGATGCTTTTCCTTGAAATTTTGGTAACTGAAAACTTTATTGCTCAAATGAAGAATATGAATACAGAGTTTCAGATTCCATTTGCCACAGTTGTTACAAGAAATGGCCTTCTGAGAAAAATAGAAAAATGTGGAAACGCCATTTTATGCAATTCATTTTCCGTTTCCAACCTGAAACTTCTTGAAGCCTTTCCACAAGCTTAGCTCAGGCTCACACATCGGTAATCCTTTCAACTTGGAAGATAAAATATGCACAACATGCATATCCTATTCCGAAGCTATGGTTCAATTTCCCAACAGAGAAATGCTCCCCTCAATTTACATGTATATTGTTTCCACAAAGCTACAGCTTTTGTTCCTAGATTCAGTCACTCTGCTGCACAGAATTCCTTTTAGAAACTCCATTGGAAACTTATAACTTAACAGAATCCCCTTTTAGAAAATATCTTTTTTCCACGTTATTTAGTCCTCTTTTTACAACTCTGCAACTTCTGCTGACTCTGAACCATTGGCTGTCTCTGGATCAGGATCAAAGGACAATGTGCCTCTCGGAATTCCAAAGAGGGTAATAAATATTTCTCTATGGCATTCATCACAAAAGTAAAAATATGAAAAATGACCTTCACCAATCAGTTTATGAAGAATGGCGCCAGGTACCATACGTTTTGCATAATCATTAAAGGGGTAGGGTACGATCCGGTCATCCATGCCCTGTCAAGATTACATCATGTCAAATGTAAGTCATACTCAACATTTACCTCGATTTAGAAAATTTAGAAAGTGCTTCATAGGAATCAGATGGGCTGGACAAAGATAAAGTGCATATGCCAATTGAAATAGACATTGAAAAACATCCTTGCAGATCTCTTTATCACCACTAAAAATGGTATCTCGACAAAATTAAATTTGAACATACATTCGAAACAGCTACAAAGAACTAAGGTTCCATTTAAACCAAACTTTTTCTGTTGACATCAAGAAATACCTGCCAAATATGTATTGGTCCAAGAAATCCCTCCCACTCTTCATGGACTTCATTAAACAGTGAATGAAACCATGATTTGATTCCCTTCATCTTTTTTTTCCTTACTTGTAAATCAGCAAGGCTAAATCCCCATTTGTTAACTTGTAAAATGGTTTCCTCAAGAAATGGTGTCGAGATATTTTGCCGCATTGACTCTTGCATGTCCATCAGCTGAAAATCAACAAAGAACTCCTGTTCTGCCAAAGCTAAATCCTGTATGGTTCAAAATTCTTTAAGTTTAATTAACTTTTAATTGATAAGTTATGGACATGCCAATATACTGAAATAAAATGTTTGCTTCAAGTAATAGCCAAACCCCCAAAGGGGATATCTGCAGACATACCTTAATATAAAAATTAACATGTAAACTAATGGTCTAAGTTGCTAATGTTAACACTCTAAATTACAGGAAGAAACAATAGTTTCGGCTGTCAACCACCTCATCTTACCATAGCACACCAGCTGACTGTCACATAGAGGACTTGGTAAAGCTACACTAATTAGGTCATTCCTGATAGTAAGGCTTCCATGATATATATAACAATTAACAACTATCAATTACTTCATACAACAATTACATATTCAAGAAACATGAGTTTGATGCAGCTTGGAATATATGCTAGAATTATATCACTTCAAATAAAGCATATGTCAAGAAAAATGAGGTGAACAGTGTGTACAAATAGTGAGTGCAGCAACTAAAAAATTACTTGTTTTCTGTTGTTTTCACATTAGATCTTACAAAGAGACTTGAGCATTACTTCCTTAGAAATAATAAAACCCTTAAAATGAGAGGAACCAAAACTAGTAAATCAACATGCTAATGCTTAGTTGGAGTATATATATACAATTGACTAATTTAAAAACTATATGAAAGGCATAAATCAATATGCTAGTGCTCTGCCATAAAAAAAATATCAATTCATCATTATATCTGCACATTACCTGAATATGCAACTCCGATTTTCTGCCTGTATGGCAAGGAAATTATGTGTTTGAAGGGAAGACTGAACCCTATACCAAATAAGGAATGGTACCAATCATTGCTATAAAGGCTCATACGTACGAACACATTAACCCTTTCATGCCCTCTATATTCCCTATTTATAATATTTCACATCTAGCATTTACATCCACTTGCCACATGTGGGATTAATTCATGTGGGATTAACACTTACAATGCTATGTTCGATCTTTTACCTCACATTCATTCCTACAACTAGATTCACTCTAAGGACATCTATTTAAACAATGCCTCTTCTCATTTCAAACTCTTCCGTTATTTACCTACATCATTTGTTCGCATTCTTAGCATCCATTATAACAATTTAGTGATCTTTGCATTCTAGTTTGTTTTACATTCTAGACTTCTCTTGCATTTCTGCATCTTTTTTATGATTCATCTCTCAATCTCTGTTATTCGTAGCTTCTTGTTCATGTGCTTCTAAGAGAATCCATTATTGAACACAAGACCTTGACAGAAAGGAGGGCAATGGAATCAGAAATCCATTTGCATGTATGTGTAGGTTAGATTAGATATTTTATTTTGCATGTGTGCGTTTGGCACGTATTCTGTTGTTAGATGATGGAAAGTTAGATCACCTATTTTCCTCATCTACAGTGAGATTTATAAAGACATTTATCTTCCTTTATTTTTGCATTGTATATTCTGCATTTTATAGAATGCATAAAGCATCAACGCTAAATTGTAAATATTAATGTTTGTAAAGTGAGATTCACAATATCTGACTTAACTGTTTGTTTTATTTAAAAAATAGAACTTAGATGCTCTGATCCATCAAGTTGTACAGTCTGGATTTCTAAGGAATGTGTGATGTCTGACAATTCATAATGAATAAAAGCCTTGTGAAGGTAGAAAGTTTTAATCATCCACTGATAAAAGTGAAATTTATACATATTTGTCTTCCTCTATTTTTTATATTGAATATGCACAGTATATTTTGCATGTTTTAAACCCCTTATAGACTATACAGCTTGCCACAATTGGAAGTATCCGGAACCAGTAGCCCAGACCCAAACCAGGGGATTTGGAGGTAGGAGCTCCCATAAAAGTTATTTTATTTTTGTAAGGCTTGGGAGAGTGAGAAGAGGTTTCTGCCCAGAGTTTTGCATATATTGTAATGAGATTTAATGATTTTTATAATCAAGTACTATAAATATTTGTGCATGTTTCAGGATTAAATGAAGTGAGTTTATTGGTTTTTTCCATCTCAAATGATTTCTTTGCACAAAATCTCTTGTTACATTGTGAGTGTGTCGTTATTTCTTTCTGTTGCATTAAATACTCTATTAGCGTTATTTTTCTTACATAGATTTAGTTGTCTTCTACTCTGGTTTATTTTTTTAGGGGGAGTGAGTGGGGTAGGGTAGGGTAGGGTTTCTGCCCATGGTTTTTAAATTATTGTAATCACACTTAATAGTTTTCTAGATTTGTGTTGTTTAAAATTTGTACACAGATTAATTAAAAATGCAAAACATCATATTGTATTAAAATATTTGAGCCAGGGAGAGGGAGAGATAGAAATGAGAGTTGTAATTTGTAGAGTCCCTCAAATGAAAAGGGAGAAATAAGGTAGAAATTGCAAAATAAACCTCCTACTAAAACTTCTAGTCCTCGGACGTCTTCCTTAGTTAAATTTGGAGCAATGGGCTTCGGGGATTCAGTAGCAAGACAGAGAAGAATGGGTAGGCAAGATCTCCATTGTTGGAGAGGTGTCAGTTTGCAAGAGATCAGTTTTGGCAGTAATGGGAAACATGAAAACAATGAGCTTCAGGGCTTCACTAGCAGTCGATAGTCTTCGTACTTTATTCGAAGGGGGTTCAGCAAGGTCGACGGGGCAGGAACTTCAGAGAGAACATTTTCTACCTTGAATCCTTCAGCCATTCATGTTGTCAGGATTAGCTTCACCAGAATTATGGAGCCAAGGGGTGGCCCAGAGACCACATAACACACAATTTGGTTTCAAACAGTCATATTTTGGAACACAACATTATAGGCTTAAAGGTCAGCAAGGCTCAAAATCTCTACAACACACATAGAGGAATCAAGGGGTGTCTCCCATAGATCCCAACCTAATTCCAATCTTTCCAACCTGTCCATTGGGAAGGCCGATTAAGCCCCCTCTACCAATAAAGACTTGGACAGACATTCATTAGGCTATTCACAAAAAATGAGTAGATCTTCTAAAGAAAAATACGATCCTAGGTTATTCCAATGGAGTAAATACAACTCAAAATCCACTTTAAAAGGCTCCACAGAAATGGAAACCTTTCATCAAGAATAGGGAACACGGGATAAATTTCCAACAACATCATACAGTTTGTCAGGATCCAGTTCCCCTCTTGCAAATACAAATGGAAGGCACTCATGCTGAACTATCAAATCAATGTAGAATAGAAGAGTAATCAACTCAATCTTCAAAGGAGGAGGCAACTTGCATTTCAAATGAAAAGGTATTCTCCATCAGCTTCTTTGATGAAACTTTAAAGTAAAGAAACTTTTTCCTCTTACAACATGCAGTGATTTGTAAATTCTGGAACATTAACCTATTGGACACTAAGTTCAACATATGGGCATTTGTAAATTAGCAAAACATTTCTCAGATAGATTCTTTAGATAATGAGCTAGGTTATTTCTTGGTCACTTTCAAAGACAAGCCTAGCAAAGACAGGATCTTCAAATCCAAAGTGTGGTTTCACAACAACTCTGGGCTCCATATGCAACACTAGAGTCCAAACTTTGATAGCACAAAGAATGTTATCAAGTTCATCCCGATGTGGATTACCCTTAAAAATCTCCAAATGGAATACAAAGATGCATATATACTTCAAATCACTACAAATAAGCTGGGTATTTATCTAAAGCACTTCTAGGTCAAAATTTGGAAACATTCAAGATATGTTTACTTATGAACTTGGAGAAAGAGCTTCTTCAATCTTTTAAGATCATCTCAAAATTTGGCACTTGGGTTCAGATCATCTCATGTGAGTCTTCCCAATGTACCTCTTGTGAATAGTTTGAGGCTACTGATTTCCAAGATCTAGCAAACATGGATAGAGATTCTCAAGGGCCCATGGGTCAAAACCTTCACCAAAAACCTTCCTTCATGGATCTTTTTATGGAACTAAGAGATCAAGAAGGAACAGATGTCTTCAAGTAGGATTTGATTGATGATAAGCTCACAAGAAGCATTAAAATTCTTTTATGGATTCTCTATTGGAAACTCAAAAAATATTAAAACCTTTTTTGTGTGCCCAAATTATATTTATTGGCTCCATGCAGAAATTGGATCATAGATTCTCAAGTTGACAAATTCTCAGATGGGTGGAATAATTTGGACATGGTGGAGACTCCTATACAACTAGTTGATGATAGATTTATGTTCATAGGGAATCTCAAAAGGGACATTCTTTAGACAAATCTTGAAATTCCCAAACTTTCATTATCCAAGAAGTGTGCAGAGAAGATCTCTAATCCTCTTTCTTTGGGGAGTGCTTTCTCTCAATTTATTCCAAGATTCAATTTTAAGATAGTTGAACAAGTTTTATCTCAATAGTTTTTAGAAGTGAAAATGGATATGTTGACAAAAATTGTAGATCAAGTTATAGAGGAGGATGACTGCCTTTCAAACATTGCTAATCATAGTGGGAATCACAAGGAATAGGTTGCAAATTCTACACAAGTGACATTGCCCATATCTGATCATACATCATTTAATTCCTCTACAATGAATGATCAAGATGATGTCATTCTCAAAACTAGGCTTTGTGATCTAAGGGACTCATCTAGGACTATTGTTAGAGATAAAACATATGTTAAGGATTGTCTACAGCTTGGGAATGTTTCCCCTCTTCCTTAGGGTCTAGAGATCTCTGATCTTTCTTCTTCAAAAATCAGTTCGGGTTATAGAAAATCCTCTACGTTGAGGGCTAAAGAACAAAGAGTCAGCAGGAAGGATTCAGGAGTGGATACAAAGATACATAAGGCAAGAAATAAAATTAAAGGAGGTATAATTTCTCTTGAACCTTTAACACATAGAGTTCAGACTCTCTAGCTATCAAGCAGATAGAGTCTCCAATATCTCCTAGGCTTTAGGCAGTTTATGAAATCTTTGGTTGCATGGAAAATAAATCTTTGGATGATAAAACTAATTCTCTTTCATTTGTTGAAGGACTTCTTGAAGAATGCTATGTGGAGGAGGAAGAGAGATTGAATATGGGTATTATAGAAGACACCCCTTTTCTAAATGATACAATGGAGGAGGAGTCCAGTGTTAACCCTTTAGAAAGAAAACCCTTATATGTTCTCCCTTGCCCTCCATCCATTAATAATTTCAATAACTTAGGCCTCCATAAATCTTCATTGAAGGATTCTCTCTTAGATTGTGGTGGGTTTAAAAGGAAATGTAAAGGAAGAAAATCTCTTGCAGATTTAAGATTTGAAGATGGGGAGGATTATTATCAAATCAAAATCACAATGCACTTACATGCAGGGAAGGGGAAGTTCCTTCCCAAGTCACAATGAAAATCCTATCATGGAATGTTAGGGGTCACAATGCCCCGAACAAGAAGCGATTGGTCAAACACTACATTTTATCTTCCAAAGTGTAGTTAGTTCTCTTATAGGAAACAAAATTGAGTTGGGAATAATTATCCAAACTCACCAAATCATTAGGAGATTGGAAGGTGACTAGGATTGAGGCTATTGGTTCTTCAGGAGTTATGGCTATTATTTAGAATCCAAGACATTTATCTTTCTTGGAGATTGACAGAAGTTCAAGCTGGTTGGGAGGTAAAATTGAAAGCTTTTCATCCAATCTAAAATTTAATATAGTAAATGTATATGGGCCAATTCTCAAGAGAAAGAAACTAGAAGTCTGGTAGGAGCTTAGAAAATGCTTCTTAGAATGGGCGAAGGGTAATTTTGTGGTGGGTGGAGATTTCAATGCTATCATTAATCCATTAGACAAATTGGGAGGTTCTCTCCGACAATCCCAATCCCAAAATGATTTCAATGATTGGCTACAATCAGAGAATCTTATAGAGATAGAGCTTGAGAATGGGTCATTTACTTGGTCGAATAGAAGATTAGGGCCCAATAACATCTTAGAAAAACTAGATAGATTTTTATTCAGAGGAGATCTCATAATTTTCTGATTTTTCCTTAAAGCATTCATATCCCCAACATCAAGTTTAGATCACTATCCCATTCAGTTAGATATTCAGAGGGAAGATAAGCATTTCCTTTGCCCATTCAAATTTGAGAACATGTGGCTGAAAGATAAATTTTTTGTTAAATTGGTTGTTGATTGGTGGTCAAAATGTAGAGTGAAGGGCTCAAAATTATTCTATTGTGTGTCTAAACTTCAATATATCAAACAAAATTTGCTCATTTGGAACATAACTCACTTTAACAACATTTTCTCCTTGAAATTAGAGATCGAGCAAAAGCTTAAGGACTTGAATGAAACCATCACACAGTCGAGGAGGATGAACAAGGTTAGTTATGACTTAGAAAAAGTTCTACTAAGAGATCTAGAGGATATTTTAGCTAAGGAAGAAATTTTTTGGAAGCAAAAATCCAGGGAATCTTGGCTAGAAGTAGGGGATAAAAATACCAAGTTCTTTCACTCTAGTACCAAACAACACAAGTGTGTGAATAGGATTCATCAAATCTTCAACTCTGAGGGAGATCTACTTCAAGATCACAAAGAGATTTAGAATGAAATAGTCAAATTTTCTTCCAAATTGTTGAATCATTAAGAGAGTTCCCATTTACTGGCTCAGGTTGATGTGTTGGCTGGCATTCCTAAGATTATTACTGATGAAGACAATCAAAAGCTGGCTAGTAAATTCGTTGAAAGAAAAATTTTACAAACTCTTTCACACATGGCTCTAGGAAAAGCTCCAGGGCTAGATGGTTTTCCTCCCAGCTTCTTTTTACATTGTTGGTCAGTATTGGGGAAGGAGCTTATAGAAGCATTGGAGGTTGCCCATTCCTCAGGTAGATTTCTATCTAAAATTAATAACACTTTCATTGTTTTAATTCCTAAGAAGGAACAAGCTAATTGCATGGATGAATTTAGACCGATAGCTTTGTGTAACACCATTTATAAATTATTCTCCAAAACTTTAGTAAATAGATTAAAACTTGTCTTATTCAATATTATTGTGGAGGAGAAAATAGGCTTCGTGCTTGGTAGATCTATTTTGGATGGCATCATTATAGCTCAGGAAGCTATCCACTCTATTAAACATAATAAACATCCATGTATGATTATTAAATTAGACATTAAAAAGGCTTATGATAAGGTTAATTGGAGGTTTCTTTCAAAATGTATGGAGAACTTTGGCTTCTCCAAAGCTTGGATTAACCTTATCTTTTATTGTATTTCCACTCCAAAATTATCCATCCTTGTCAACGGTTCTCCCCAAGGTTTTTTTGAAGGTTCTAATAGAATTAGACAAGGAGACCCTTTATCTCCTTTCTTATTCATTATCATAGCAGAAGCTTTGGGTCGTAGACTAATCAGTCTTCAGAATCAGGATTTAATTAAGAGTGTAGAAATTACCTTTGTTGTCAGGGCAGTAATCCATCAACAATTTGTTGATGACATTCTTCTCTTTGGGAAAGGTATCATCACAGAGGCATTACAAATTAAGAAACTTCTAGACAATTATGCATTGTGTTATGCCCACCCTAGCATCTTCATATGTTAGACTGACAATACTATTACTTGGTTATTTGGATTATATGTTTGGACTCTAATTATTTGGATTATATGTTTAGACTGTGATTATTACTTAGTTATCATTTTATGATGAGACTAATTTGAATTATGAATCAGATTACAATACCTGGTGTGAAAACCTGAAGTATTGTTAAATTTGACATAAAAACTGAGAAAAACTAACAACAATATTGCAAGCCAAAAAGTGCCCCCATTCTATTCGAAATTGGAGTTTATACAAATCTGATGGATCCCAAGGGTTACGAGAATCCCTTGGAAATGAAATGAAGAGTCATCATAATGTTTATTACAAATAAACTATTAAAACTGTCAAAATTTATCAAAAAACTAGATATATAAAAATAAGGTCCACTTGGAGAAGGCATAACCTTCTAGTCCCAACTCTGAATTGTGAGCTGTTTAATGCATTGGAAAGGTATTCGATAAATCTAGAATTAGTTTCAGAAGTAAAACAATTTACTAAAACATAGGCAAATTTGAAAAATATTAGATTTTAGTATTGTCCCAATTCAATCTTGATTAGAGACATTTGAGCATATCTACATATTTGGTTAATACAATTTATTGTAAAGAGATTGAATGATTTGACATTAAATGAGGAATGTTTAGAAATGACTTATCTATTGTAAGATAAAATAATGATATGAATGTATGAAGAGAGGTTTACCAAAATGTGATGTTTTTAATATTATGATTGATGGAAAGATAATGTGAATTTGGGGATAATGTGGAAAATGTTGTGGACATATACTAACCTCAAAGTATAACAGATTTGGAAATTGCTATTTTCGGGTGTCTATATTGAGTTTCTGGAAATTTTGTGACTAGATTTGGAATAGAAACACAGAGACAGAGAAAACCTAGAAATCTTTTTCTTTTTGGAGAAAGGTCGACTTGATCCAAATAAAGGTTAACTTGGACCCTTTTATGTCAACCTTGACCTGCACTGCTATGACGGAAATTCTATTTGCAGACCCCAAAAGTTTTCCGAAAAGGGTGTTCGAATCTGCTCTAAAATTTGATGTTCTGCACCTGCACCTATGAGAAAAATGGTTTGTTGTTTGGATGAGGGGTTTGTCTTGGTTAAACCCTGATTTTGGAATTAACCTTGAAATAGAATTGAAATAGAGAATGCTAGAAAGTAGTAGAAGTAGATCTAACAACGAAGCTATGATATGAAATTATATTTGAAATGTAAATAAGTATCTTGATATGAAAGCTTAGAATAAACACTAAAAATCATAAATGTAAATAAAAATATCCATGGTTGTATGCTTGGAATCCACCTTGAAGGAAGAATGAATAGATCTTAAAGATGAACGAAGGATCTTGAAGGAAGATCACACCACCATGATGGATATATCTAGGGTTTGAATGATGAATCTTGAATGCTTGAGCCAAATCCCTTCAAAGGCTTGAATTCTTGAATCCATGATCTTCAATGGAGAACTTGAATGCTTGAATGCTTGAATTTAGATGACTTCTTTCTTATGACCTCCTTTCTTGATGAATACTTGATGCTTAAGGAAAACTTGATGGGTGATGATTGTTTTTCATTGATTGAGAAAATGAGAG
This sequence comes from Chamaecyparis obtusa, assembly GCA_027943335.1. Taxonomy (NCBI): domain Eukaryota; kingdom Viridiplantae; phylum Streptophyta; class Pinopsida; order Cupressales; family Cupressaceae; genus Chamaecyparis; species Chamaecyparis obtusa. The sequence goes on along the minus strand of BSBK01005144.1, from coordinate 472,120 downwards.
GAGGAGGCTTCCTTTTATAGTGATCTAGGGCTCAAACTTCTAGAGAGGCTGACATAGGAGAAATAAATTCCCATTAAGCCTATGCCCTTGGAAGTGGACCTATATTAAATATAATTTAATAGTTTACAGTTTCGAAGCTTGAAATAGCCTACCTAGAAGTGGGAAATAAATCCTTCTGAAACCCGACATCCGGAAACCTTCAGAATCTAAAATTTGGACCCTGGGTCAGGGTCAAGGTCGACCTTGACCTAGGTTAGGGTCAAGGTCAACCTTGAACCAAAAGGTCGACCTTGATCCTGAGGTCAAGAACCTCAAATTCTCTAAGCAGGCTGCCAGAAATAGGCTAAAACAAAGTGGAAAATGGGCCAGAGTTGGGAAAAAGTCAGATCCAAGCCAAAAAACCATTCAAGGAATTTGACATGACCCAAAACCACTTACTTGGAGGGCTAAACCATTCCTAAATAGAAGTGCTTCCATTTTTTGACGATATATTTAGCCCCCACTTTAGCAAGAGTATGGACTCGATGCAAACTCTTGGTAAAGGAGAAGAAAGATTCTAGTGGACCGCAACAAGGTAGAATATCACTTAGTTGAGGACATGAGCCCCCAAGCCAAGGATTCTAACTCAACATACATGCACGAGGGTGCGAAAACAAATAGAAACAAAGACAAAGCTAAAGACACAAAAAAGAGGGGTTAGTACAAAAACAAACCCAAATCAACTAGCAAAGGAAACCTTGCTAAGAAATGCTTCCTATACTAATATCGTATTTGGAAAGCTATCATAAAAGCATAAATGATTACATAAGAAAGACAAGAGAAACACTATAAATAACATAGCTTCATGATCTAATCCTACTAGCATGAAAGAGAAAAGAGAGAAAAGAGAGAGTGATTACCTCGCCAGTAAGATCCCCACCTTACCGTGAATCACCAAGGAGGGAGAACCCAATAGGTAGCCAAACCTGATAGTTCACCCAAAAACTATGCTTTGTAATTGTAATGCTTCTTCTGATGGCTTTGAAATACCCATAGATCCACATTCTTGTATCACTATGGAATATAAAATGTGTGTCTCTTCAGGATTTAGCAACTTATGTGTGCTACCTTCTAAGGATTTAGCATGTTGAAATTGAAAATTTGTGTCTCTTCAGGATTTAGCAACTTATGTGTGTTACCTTCCAAGGATTTAGCATATTGAAAATTGAAAATGCGTCTCTTCAAGATTTAGCAACTTATGTGCGTTACCTTTCGAGGATTTAGCATATTTGAAAAATGTAAACTATAGTACAAGGGAGACCCTATATATTCCCCCCTCCTTATCATGGCTACCTCATAGATAGGATTAGGAAGAGAAAGAGGATACCTACTTCACAAAGTAAGGAGATATCCTGTTAACAACAATGTACACTATATTCTTAGCAAAGGGTATTCACCCTTACATCAAAGAACATAGATAATTGTGAAAAAGGATATGTCACTTATGGAAAAAGGATCCTCAAAGAGAAAGAGATCTTATCAACAAGACCCCCACCATAGGGGAGTGCTTTGGATAAAATATCATCTTTCAAAGAAAAGCAAAGAAGGACCAAATATTCAATCAACAAGCCTCCTGTAATCAAGAGGAAGAGGAATCTTGGACCAAAGGAATCAAACTTTAACCCTAAATAAAGGGCAAGGATTTATAAAGAACATAATTTTCAAAATAAAGAAGAGGTGATGATCTAGGACAACACCCTTTCACATAAAAGGATATCCATAGCCAAAACATCAGTCAATATAAGGAAATAATGTGGCAGAATAAACAAATGCCACTAAGCTAAGGAAAGAAGATCCCTAGACAGGGACAAAGAAGGAAAATCCTTGCCCCCCATGGATGAAAGAAAGGGATAACTTTTCCAAACAAATGTCTTTTAGAAAAGATATCATGAATAATAAAAGAGAACTATGGATGATTATGATCATAATACAAAACCATAGGAATAAAAATAATAACCAGTTATACTCAAAGAAAAATACATGCTAAGAGCATAATGGATTCTAAAGAAATGGAAGAAATAACTCTTACCCCCCAGTGAAGAGATAAGAGGAGAAAATATCTACATGATGGAAGAATGAGGGGTTTTCCCCATATCGAAATTATGAAGGAATTATAAAACCGTGTGAGGGTGAGATATAATTCCTAAAACAGCTCTTTCTCTAACATACAACTTGAAATGCACACAGTCAACAAGTAAATGTGTATTACTATAGTGAAAATGACATTTGTACTTGGAGAGAGCATCTTTCTACATAGGTTTAAAGATTTCTTTCTTAGAACTCATTAACTAAACATACACCTTCTTAACCACATCTTGAGGAGTATCAGGGTAATCTAAGGAAGGTGTTGGAAAAAGAACACGAAGAGGAGGGTGACGATCAAAATCAACCACCTTAAATTGAGATCGCGAAAAGCCAATACCACACATATCTTGTTTAGGGGATAGGTGAACCGGATATTTAATACCATGTTCATTAACACCAAGCCCTAAACCCTTATAACCTTGTTTAGCTATCATATTGTATCTTGTAGTGTACATATCTTGTAAAGCTTCTGTAGGAGGTGATTGTTTATGGTGATCATGAGAAAATGTTGTATAAGATGGAATAATAGGTTTAGAAGAAGTTTCTTTTTTCTTCTCTTTAATATCATCTTGGATTGGATAAGAAGGGGAAGGTAAATCTAAGAATTCTTGCACATTTGCATTATGAACCATAGTTTGAGCCTCATCATAAGTGTGGGAAGAACTAGAAATAGCAGATGGAGAATTGGGAAGAGGCATATTAGGAATCGAATTAGGAAGGATAGGATTAGGATTAGGAAGATTAGGAAATAGTGTATCATCTACCAAATTCTTCACATAATCCAAAAGAGTAATAAGTCTACCACACAAATCTTTAATGAATGTTTTGAAAGTAGGAAGGCTAGTATTAGTCAATCTCATAATAGCATAAGAAAGTGAAACATGAAGAGTGACAAACATAATGAAATGAATGATACTCTCATAAACACCATAAGTGCTATAAAGAGATGCTAAGAGGATAATAATAAAGAAAATAGCTACACACTAAAGCATCTTAAATATCTTTATAGAGAATGAAATGAAAGAAATGAAAGAAAGTATCCAACACCAAAAAGAAAGAGTTGTCTATCACGGGTTCACCAAAATGTAAGATAAAATAATGATATGAATGTATGAAGAGAGGTTTACCAAAATGTGATGTTTGTAATATTGTGGTTGATGGAAATATAATGTGAATGTGGGGATAATGTGGAAAATGTTGTGGACATATACTAACCTCAAAGTATAATAGATCTAGAAATTGTTGTTTTTGGGTATCTGTACTGAGTTTCTGGAAATTCTGCAATTGGATCTGGAACAGAAACATAGAGACACAAAAAACCTAGAAATATTTTTCTTTTCGGAGAAAGGTTGACCTTGAACCAAATAAAGGTCGACCTTGACCCCTTTATGTCAACCTTGACCTACGCTGCTCTGATGGAAATTCTATTTGTGAATCCCAAAAGTTTGTCAAAAAAGGTGTTTGAATCTTCTCTAAAATTTGTTGTTCCACACTCGAGAAAAATGGTTTTGTTGTTTGGATGAGGGGTTTACCTTGGTCAAACCTCAGTTTTTGAATTAACCTTGAAATAGAATTGAAATAGAGAATGCTAACAAGTAGTAGAAGTATATCTAACAATGAAGCTATGATATTCAATAGAAATGCAATTGTATTTGAAATATAAATAATTATGTTGATATGAAAGCTTAGACTCAACACTAAAAAGAATAAATGTAAATCAAAACCTCCATGATTGTATGCTTGGAATCCACCTTGAAGGAAGAATGAATAGATCCTCAAGATGAACAAAGGATCTTGAAGGAAGATCACACCACCATGATGGATAGATCTAGGGTTTGAATGATGAATCTTGAATACTTAAGCCAAATCCCTTCAAAGGATTGAATGCTTGAATGCTTGAATTTAGATGATTGATTTCTTATGACCTCCTTTCTTGATGAATACTTGATGCTTAAGGAAAACTTGATGGGTGATGATTATTTTTCATTGATTGAGAAAATGAGAGGAGGAGGCTTCCTTTTATAGTGATCTAGAGCACAAACTTCTAGAGAGGCCAACATAGGAGAAATAAATTTCCATTAAGCCTATACCCTTGGAAGTGGACCAAGATTAAATATAATTTAAAAGTTTACCATTTTGAAGCTCGAAACAGCCGACCCGAAAGCGGGAAATAAATCTTTCTGAAACCTGACATCTAGAAACCTTTAGAATCTAAAATTTGGACTCTGGGTCAGGGTCGAGGTTGACCTTGAACTAGGTTAGGTTTGAGGTCAACCTTGACACTAAGTTCAAGAACCTCAAATTCTCTGAGCAGGTTGTCAAAAACAAGCAGAGAAAAGGTGGAAATTTGGGCAGAACAAGGGAAAAAGCCAGATCCAATCCAAAAACCCATTCAATGCATTTGACATGACCCCAAACCACTTACTCAGAGGGCTAAAATAGTCCTAAATGGAAGTTCTTTCATTTTCTGATGATACATCTATGATATGTTTCATACTTGATTTATATGTTTATGTTTATGATGGATCTAACCCTACTAATCCCTTTATGTTTTGGATCATTACACTGTTTGATGTGAGTAAAGGATGAGGAGAGACAGTTGTAGTTACTCCTATGGAAGGTCCACACAATGTTTCACTCTCCCTCCTTGTTTTCCACTATTGTGTGTGTGTGTGTGTGTGTGTGTGTGTGTGTGTGTACATGTTAGTTGGTGATGCAGGATGTAGGTACCAGGCATGGACTCCACCTAGCTATACAGGTATGAGCGTGCCTTCAAAATCCTCAAATTATTGTTGTGTGGAGATTTTACCAAGCTACTCTGAAGGTTATCCATGGACTTAGTCTCTGTTAGGAGGTTACCCTAGTTTGGGAATGTAAATGCAATCTTATGATGTTATCCTATGGTTTATGTTTTGATGTTGTTTGGATTTTTGGTATAGAGTGTGTGTATATATATATATATATAATTTATATCTGTGTTATTATTAAATGTATGTTATACATGTATATGGGTGCACACACATATACCTGTGCATATATAAAAATTATTACTCGTGTGTATTTTAGTTATTTTTACAAATGTATTTTAATGTTTAATACATTATATTGAATAAAAGTCAAAATAATAATAATAGATAATAAAAGGAAGCTCCTATTGGTAAAACTAGCTATCTAGGGGGGATTTGAACTCGAGACCTCCTAGAAGTTAGACTAGTTTGATTCCAATTGTGCTATGTTTTTTACTTAAATCATTATGTCTATTTTTTTTGTTATAGGGTTTTTAGAAGGGTATTTTAATTAAAATCATTAAAAACTTTATTATTGATTATGGGAAGTTTTGGTTAAATATTTCAACCAACTATGGAAGTTGGAGAAGTTTATTCTAGTAAATAAAATCCTCCAACCATATAGTTGGAGGATAAATCAAATGAATTTGGGGGATTTGGGGGATGAGAGTTTTTGGAGGAAATATTTGGTGATTCTTGCAAATTGGTTCCGGAAGTCATTTGGGGTGAATTTTGTCTTTGTGTGTTTTACTGATCACCTTTCTATGAGTGCATTTGGGAAATTTTCTAAGGAAGGAGGAGAGGATTGGTTGCCAGAGGAGACTCTACCCAAGAGGCTACCATCTCACTCAAAGCTTGGAGGAACTGCAGAGGTGTCCTCTAGCCATTGTGAGGTTTCTCTGTAGGACTCTAGGTAGGATCTGGATTTGAAAAAGTTTACTTCTTCTTGTATGTGTGTGAGTGTATTTGTGAGATTATTCATAAGCTTTTTTATATTAGTGTAATGATTGGATGATGTAGATTATTTTCAGTTGATTAAAATAATACAACCAGGAAGATGTGATATGTGTTGTGGTTAAATAGATTTTCCAAATTGCTTCCTCTGAGTTCGTGAAATTTTTTACTTCTATGTTTTGGTGTATTTATTTGTGTTCTTATGATTTAGGATGAGTTAGGAATGTTTAGGGAAGATTAGGGTGGTTTAGGAAGAAATGTAGTGAGTTTTTCCTTCAATAACATTTGCAGATTTATGTATTGAATTCTTTATTTTGATACCTTATTTATATTTCTAAGTGTATGGTGTGTTGCAGAGGTGTGTTGGATGTGGTACTAAGGTACCTGAATCAAGTATGCCTCATGGAACCTTCCACAAGCACTCTCTACACCTCAAACTCTCAATTTGAGGCAAATCTGGACAAGTTTACAATAGTCCTCATACAAGTAAACAACCTTGAACCTGTTTACTCATATAATTCAGGAAGTATTCTCATATGGTCCTATGGAGATACTCATATGGCCCTATGTGGATATGTGTATGGATCATATGGGGTCCTAGGGTTTCTATTTTGCCATTTTTGGGCTTGGGATTGGTCATTTGGCTTATGCAATTGTTCCCTATGATTGGAGTGCAACTTTTCTCACCTGTGTATATCCATACCTTGCTTTAATGATTTTCTAATATCTCGTTTACAATGATTTAGCACTTGGTATATGCTCTTTATGATTATGTGTGCATATGGCGAGTCTAGGACTCTTCCTGAGGGCCTGAGAGCACATGAGGGTTCCCTAGACCTACAAATGGAACCATTGAGATGCACTTTGGTTTCTTGGTTTTTGTATGTGGGTAGGGAACTAGGTACCCTATGTGAGTGGCTCACCATAGGTTTTGGAACCCTAAAGTAGTTTCCAGATGATCCTATGGGTGGCTTCGTAAAAAGTGATAATCTAATAATGAACTTGGGAAAGTGGGAATTCAAAAGATAATAAAAGACACCTAATTAAGTCCACATAGTCATGTTGGAGTACCGAGACCATAGGTAAATGCCAGGGAGGATCCCTATTCAGAAAGGGGGTACCGAGGTTAAATGGTTGCTAGGGAGGATCCCAATATGCAGGATAGGTGATGACACTCACCTAGGTGGTATACTAGAAACTTAACCTTGATGTTTAGTAAAGTGATATTTTGTTATGTCTTGAATATTTTTCATGTTATGTTTTGTAAAGCCTTAGATTGCTTAGGGCATTGCGAGTATCTTGGTTCTATCTCCTAGCATGGGGGTGGAACTTCATTAGTTTCACATGGTTAGGTGGAAAATATTTTTTGAGGTGTTGTTCATAGTTCGTGGCTTCGATGCATTCAGTTTTCATATAATGATAAAGATCTTTCTATTCCTTTATCATGTATTATTAAAAGAAAGATGTAAAGATAGTGATGTAAAGCCTTCAGGCCATTCATGTACTTATTATTATAATTGGATTCATTATCAAAAATTGTATATGAAATAACAAAGCAATGTAATCAGAGAGGGATAGTTCTAGGAGTTTACAAGGGATGTTATTTGAAAGTTCAAAGAACTGAAATGAAAAGTGTAATGTTGAAATTATCTTCTCTATCTCTCCTATGTTGAAATGTTTCCTAGGTAAATGTTTATATGTATATTTTATAGGATAGTAGTGTGATCCCACGAAGCTGTGTCCCACTTTTAGGGACGAACAAAATTGCGAAGTTGGGGAAAAATAAAATTTGGTGCCTTCGCACGAAACACCCCAAACAAGGGGCTTCGTGCGAAGACCCCCTCGTAGGGGTCTTCGTGCAAAGAGGGGCTTTGCACGAAGCCCCTTTAGACCGGATTTTTTATAAATTTCTAGTGATTTATGTTTTTCAATATCATTTTCACTGACACTATTTGCGGACCCCAGGCCTTGGAGTGAAGTACCTCAGCATGCCAGCATGCCAACACCTCCCGAGCTTCGTTGACATCTTCAATTTCCTAGCAGTATCAGGTACACGCATTTTTCTCATTTTTTATTGTAAATAATATGTTTTGTATTTATTTTAGCTAGTTATTTGTTTTAAATAATTTTTTATTTGTAGAAATGTTAGAAATTTGTAGTTAAATATTATGTAATATGTTAGAAATTAATAGTAGAATGTTAGAAAATTGTAATTAAATATTAGAAAATGATAGAAATATTAAAAATCATAGTATAAATGTTAGGATATGTTAGAAAATGTTAGAAAATCGTAGTAGTTTGTTAGCACCTGTTAGAAAATATTTACAAAACATTAGAAACCGTAGTAGAAATCTTAGAAAATGTTAGAAAATATTAAGAGTAAAGTTAGAAAATGTTAAATTTTAAGTTTAAAGTTAGAAAATGACAAATTTTAAGTTTAAAGTTAGAAATGTTAGAAAATGTTAAATTTTAAGTTTAAAGTTGTAAATATTAGGAATCTCTCTCTCTCTCACATGTACACGCATTTTTAGTAAATATTAAAGTTAGTTATTTGTTTTAAATAATTTTTAGTTTGTAAAAATCTTAGAAAATTGTAGTTAAAGTTTTGAAAATGATCTAGCACTATGTTAGAAAACGTTAAAAAATTGTAGTACAATAAGTTTCTAGGACCCTTATTCCTCTCTTACAATATATTAAGACACTTAGGATCCCTTAGGAATTTCAAGATCTTATAATACATATTAGGATGTCCTATGACCCATTGATGTACATGTTAGGTTCCATTAATACATACAAGGACTCATTGTTTCCCTCGAGGCTCCTTAAGACATTCTAGGATGAATTAATGTAACCTATGATCTCTTAGGACCTATTATGAGGCCTACAACCCCTTAAAACATTCTAGGACCATTGCGTATCGCTTATGACATCTTACTTGACACATAGGACCCCTTAGGACCCATACTAGTATCAATTGATGTAACCTAAGATCCCTTAGACCACTTATCACATCTACAACCCATTAACATTGTTGGACCATTATACATCCCTTACAACATTTTAAGACATATATGACCCATTCAAATCATCAAGACCCATTAACATATCTTAGGTTGTCTTAGGACACATTTATGTATCTTAGATTCAATTAATATCATACAAGGATCCACTAATGAAACGTAGGACCCCTTAGGACCTCTTATGTTACCCCCAACCCCTTAAGACACTCTACCTGACCCTTATCCATTCTTTACATTATCTTAAGACACATCTAGGACTCATTGTTACCCACGACCCCTTAAGATAGTCTAGGACCACTTATATTGCACCTATAACCCATTAACATTCTAGGATTCTTATCTGGATCCCTTAAGACCTCTTATGTTACATACAACCCCTTAAGACACTCTAGGACCCTTATCTATACCTTAGGACCTCTTATGTTACCCACGACCCCTTAAGACACTCTAGGACAACTTATTGCACCTAGGACTCATTAACATTCTAGGACTCTTATCTGGATCCCTTATGAAATCTTAAAACAAATATGAAACCTTAGGACCCCCAAGACACATTAAAGAATCTTAGGATTTCCTAGGACCACTTAGACCACTTATCACATCTACGACCCATTAATATTATTGGACCATTATACATCCATTACGATATTTTAAGACATATATGACCTATTCAGATCTTGAAGACCCATTAACATATCTTAGGTTTTCCTATGGCACATTTATGTATCTTAGATTCAATTAATACATACGAGGATCCACTAATGTAACCTAGGACCACTTAGGACCTTTTATGTTACCCATGACCCCTTAAGACACTCCATTACTCTTATCTATACCTTAGGACCTCTTATGTTACCCATGACCCCTTAAGACACTCCAGGACCCTTATCTATAGCTTATGACATCTTATGTTACCCATGACCCCTTAAGACACTCTAGTTTATGACATCTTATTTGGATCCCTTATGAAATCTTAAAACAAATATGAAACCTTAGGACCCCCAAGACCCATTAAAAAATCTTAGGATGTCCTAGGACCACTTAGACCACTTATCACATCTACAACTCATTAATATTATGTTACCCACGATCCCTTAAGACACTCTAGGACTCTTATCTATACATTCGGACCTAGATTATGTTACCCACGACTCCTTAAGACAATCTAGGACCACTTATGTTACCCACGACCCCTTAAGACACTCTAGGTCATATTAGGTCCTAATAGGTCATATTAGGTCATATTAGGAAATAAGGTATATCTAAGTTGTTTCTCTACTTAAAGACCTAACTAGACCTATTAGGACCCTTAAGACCTAACTAGGACCTATTAGGACCAATTAGACCTATTAGGTCTTTAACCAACATTAGTCTGACCAATTAGATGTATTAGGACCTATTAGGTCCAAATAGACCTAACTAAACCTATCTAGACCTATTAGGACCAATTAGACAGGTAACTAGACCAATTAGGACCTATTAGGAACAAAATTTAGGACCTATTAGACTTAACTAGGCCTAACTGTACCAAGACCAATTAGGACCTATTAGGAACAAAATTTAGGACCCAATTATCTACCTAATTAGACCCAATTAGACCCATTAGGACTAATTAGAACAAATTATGACCAATTATAACTAATTAGGACCTAATTAGACTCAATTAGAACCAGTTATGACTCAATTAGAATTAATTAGAACCAATTAGGACCTAGTTAGACTCAATTAGAATCAATTATGACTCTAGAACCACTTATGTTACCCACAACCCCTTAAGACCTAATAAGACCTCTTATGTTATCTACAACCCCTTAAGACCTAATTAGTACATCTTAGGACCCTTAAGACCTAATAAGACCACTTATGTTACCCACGACCCCTTAAGACACTCTAGGACCACTTATGTTACCCACAACCCCTTAAGACAATCGAGGACCACTTATATTACCCACGATCCCTTAAGACACTCTATGACTCTTATCTATACATTAGGACCTAATTAGATTCAATTAGAACTAATTATGACCTAATTAGAACCACTTAAGGCACTCTAAGACCACTTATGTTACCCACGACCCCTTAAGACACTCTAGGACCTTTATCTATAGCTTATGACATCTTATATTACCCATGACTCCTTAAGACACTCTAGGACCACTTATGTTACCCACGACCCCTTAAGACCTAATAAGACCTCTTATGTTATCTACGACCCCTTAAGACCTAATTAGTACATCTTAGGACCCTTAAGACCTAATAAGACCTCTTATGTTACCCATGACCCCTTAAGACACTCTAGGACCACTTATGTTACCCACGACCCCTTAAGACACTCTAGGACCTTTATCTATAGCTTATGACATCTTATGTTACCCACAACTCCTTAAGACACTCTAGGACCACTTATGTTACCCATGACCCCTTATGTACACACATTTTTAGTAAATATTGAAGTTAGTCCTATGACCCATTGATGTACATGTTAGGTTTCATTAATACATACTAAGATGTCCTATGAACCATTGATGTCTTATCTATACCTTAGGACCTCTTATGTTACCCATGACCCCTTAAGACCTAATTAGTACATCTTAGGACCCTTAAGACCTAATAAGAGCACTTACGTGACCTAATAAGACCTATAATTTTATATATTTAGATATTTGTTTCCATTTTACATGCAATTATAACATGTAATCAAGTACTTAATTATTAACACTTAGCTTTCACATGTTATGTATCTAGATGGCCGCTCAGGGTGCACCTCAGACTCCTAATATGCATACTATTTTTCATATTGCTAATACGGAGATAGCTCGACTTAGAGAGTCTATCCGTAGGTTTGCAGGGGATGGTAATATATAGATACGTTTGCTACTATATTGAGTAGTTTGGAGACTATGACTGGTAGATTGAGGTCTCACTCCTCCTTCATGCCTCAGGTAGTTGAGGCCATTTTTTGAGATTTGAGGGAGGAGGTCTCGGGCGATGTTTCCTTGGTGACAGTTCAGAGCCTCGTCCCCAAGGAAATGATCAAATGAGAGGTTTTCCCACATTATGAGGGGAAGACAGTGGTGAGGGCATATCAGGTCACAAGGTGTGTGATACCTCAGATTGCATGTATGATTTACCCTTGACATCTTGCAGCACATGGTCATTATCCAAATAACGACCAAATTCCATTATATTTTTCACAATAGTTGTACGCTGAGTTCTATTTGGGACTCAGGTCAAATATTTAGATATCCCATCATATTATGGTTAGGTATGAGGTAGGGTTGTAGACCACGATTAGTATTGTAGGGTTGATCAAGTTGTGCAACCTCATAGACAGCTAGTTGGGGAGAGGACTCCAGCAGTGGCATCGGTGATGGCTGCTACTGCAGATAGAGTCATCATTGCTTCTTAGAGGGGAGTTGTGGATAGTATAGGACATCATAGTGTAGAGTGCTGTGCACCCATAGATCACTCTAAAGTTGTAGAGCCAGGTATAGAGATTGGAGATGTACACATCACCACTGAGGGCCTAGATACTTTTGATGAGCAGTTGCGTGGGTTGGATCAGGTGGACATTGGCACTGATGGTAGGTAATTTATGGATATGTTATTGCATCTAGATGGTTTAGGTTCTACATTACTCCCCTCCCAGCTAGTGTCACCCCTACACTCCTCATTACTACAGAGGGTCGGGACCTTAGGTGGTGTGGGTGATGTAGTTTTAGTTGATGATACAATGGTGCAGCTTGCTGATGATCCTCCTACTCCTGAGACCTAGGTACATATAAAATTTTCTTTTCTTTTTTATTAGGAGTTTTAGTGAACAATTAATTATAGACATGTGTATTGATGTTTGTTCAATGTGTAATATTTTGTAGGCACAGTTAGCAGAGCATGTTACCTCTAGTGTGGGCTCAAAGCATCTTCCACATGATGTGACACCTACTAGTGGTCAGGTAAGTTTTAGATATATGTATGTTTAAGCATGCATATGTACACATGTATTTATATATTTCAATTACTTTACATAATATATCTACTATGCACATGTATATAACCAATTGTTGTACACTAAATTTCCAAGGGTTAGTTGTTGGTTTACAGCCAGATGATGCTTTTCATAGGAGCAATTTAGTAGATGTGACACCTAGTAGTGGTTAGGTAAGTTTTAAAAATATGTAATTTTAAACATGCATTTATAATATTTTAATTATTTTAGATTATTATCATATATACATGCATTTATATTCACAGGGATCAGTTGTTGTCTCACAGCCAGAGGATGCTCATGGCAGTCTCTTAGAGGGTTGCTCTATTCGTATGCACCTAGATGACTCCCTAGTTTAGGACATGTTGAACATATCTTTTATTTGAGACTCAGTTTATGATTCGAGACATTTATTTGATTAGAGACATATGATTTGATACATATATTTGATTAGAGACATGTATTTGATTAGAGACGTATATTTGATTAGATGATATGATTAGATAATATGATTTGATTAGATGGTTTTATTTTATTAGATGATATGATTAGATGATTTGATTAGAGAATTTTATTTGATGATATATGATTTGATTAGATGGTTTTATTTGATTAGATGATATGATTTTATTTGATTTGAATAGATGATTTTATTTGATGATATATAATTTCATTAGATGATTTGATTACATGGTTTTATTTTATTAGATGATATGATTTGTTTAGATATGATAAGTAATATAACTAATTTCATAATTCTTTAGTTTCTTAAGGGGAGGTCTTAAGGGGATCTAGAATTAATATAATAAAAGAAAACTAGTTAATACATGTAACTAGTGAATAATAACTATTCTAACTAATTCTAGAACTAACACATGTCATAAGTAATATAACTAATTTCATCATTTTTTAGTGTCTTAAGGGGAGGTCTTAAGGGGATCTAGAATTAATATCATAAAAGATAACTAGTTAATACATGTAACCAATGAATAATAAATATTCTAACTAATTCTAGAACTAACACATGTCATAAGTAATATAACTAATTTCATCATTTTTTAGTGGCTTAAGGGGATCTAGAATTAATATCATAAAAGAAAACTAGTTAATGCATGTAACTAGTGAATAATAACTATTCTAACTAATTCTAGAACTAACACGTGTCATAAGTAATATAACTAGTTTCATCATTTTTTAGTGTCTTAAGGGGATCTAGAATTAATATCATAAAAGATAACTAGTTAATACATGTAACTAATGGATAATAACTATTCTAACTAATTCTAGAACTAACACATGTCATAAGTAATATAACTAATTTCATCAAAGCATACATAAAATCTTTAACTAATATGCAATCTATAAAAATCATTGAATAATCAAAGTATACATATAAAATTCTATATATTAAAACCATTGAACCATCAAATAGGTTCATCATATATCAACAAATTATAGTCCATCATATGTTTAAATATATAAACAAAGTATAATGAAATTTAATCCAGAGATATCAAGTAGGTCCTAACACAAGAAATAAGTATACATATTATACTTTTTAGACCAACTCAAGTGGTTTAGACCTTTCATGGAGAACATGTAATATTCTCTCATGATCCTCACTATCTAGTCTCCACTTACGACGTCCACATTGAGATTTAACTGTATGAAGACAAATGGATGTGGCAACTACTAGGTGACTATATTGAAACACCTTATTGTCTGGTTCGTAATCAACAAAGTGAATACCATGTTGAATTACTTTGATTTTCTTGAAATATGTTCCCTCTAAAACAACTAAACCTACAGGTCACAAATTTTAACAATATATAAATTTAAACAAACTCAATTTGAAATTTGTTAAAAGGTTGAAATTTAAAATTTACAAATTGAGTTCAATATATTGATGTAAACCATATACAAACCTATGGGGAACAACATTCCATCACTTTCTTCAGGTTCAAGTAACTTCATCCTCTTTGTAGTACAACGTAGTAAATAATAACCAACTCCTACATTTCTACGCTCAGCAATCACTGCAAAGACATCTCTTACACAATAAATTTATATATACATGTGTGAGATTTTAAAATAAATACTTAGTTCAATCTATAGGGGTGGTCCCACAATAGTGAGTCACACTTTTTGGCTAACTTTGACACAAAGATCAACATTCTGAGAAAAACTTTTACTTTTGAACATCTGTTGCCGCAAAACTATTAGGAATTTGAAGATGATGTAAATTAGAGTCTTTTAGAATTTTCTTTCTAGTTTCTAAATATATTTAAAAAATAAAAATAAAAATAATTTAAATTCATTTTTTCTTCTCCTTCTAAAAGTGGTTTGTGTGAAAAAACTATGTTTTTAAGGAGTTACTGTCACTTGGATCAGCATAACTTTTTTTTAAAATATGATAATGATGTAACTCTTTCAAGATTATATTTTTAACTTCAATATCTAAAGGATGCAATTGGTTTTATTCATTTTGGATCAATATTTCATAGTTTATTAAGTTTTAAAGTGACAATAACTGTAATATAGACATAAGGTCACTTGGATCGCTCTAACTTGACCTGTGTATATCGAAATTCATTTTTTCTTTTTTTCATAGAAAGGTAACACAAATACGCTTTTCCTACATATTTTTTATAATTTTTTTTTTATCATTTACTATTTTTCCCAAAGTCTTGAAGAGATAGGTTGTTGAATGACCAAACAACCTATGTTTAGTTAAAGTAATATTTAAAAGTGATAATGAACTCAATATGTATTAAAATTATATTCATTAGAAGGCTTGTTCCGAATAACATCATTTGACATCATCTATTTGAAAAAATCATCTTGTTTAGTCCTTGTTTCAGGCCCTGGAAGACCATTTTTTGCAGTTTAGTTGTTTTCTGAGGGCAAAATTTTAGTTTTGGGGTCTTTGTGTGAAGACCCCCTTTGCACGAAGACACTTGAGGGGCTTTGTGCAAAGACCCTTCGCACAAAGCCTCTCAAGTGAAAATCCTGGTAGAAAAGAAACCCACCATAATTTTGCCTTGGGTACTTCGCACAAAGTCGGCTAGTAAAATTATTTTGTAAATTTTTTTTAAAATGGTATAAAAGTAAAACATTTTATTTCTATTTTACATCGAATTGCAATTAATAAATTCACATTTTCTATTATTGAAGGCATTTTTTGAAGGAGGATTGATATTTCTATTTTTTCAAAGGCATAATTTTGGAGAGGAAAAATATTAGATTAAAGTATTTTTTGAAGAAGAAAATTTTTGTAGACAATCTTGTGGAAGACATTTTTTGGAGCTCGGTGAAGTGGGGAACAAGAAGGGAAGAAAAAGTAAATCTTTTAGAAAGAGGTCACCCGGTACTGAACAAAGAAATCGTGAAGCTGCATTGACATATTATCATAAAACTAAAGAAGTTGAAAGACAAGATGAAGTAGGAGGGGACTTATCCAATGTGTAATAAAGAGAAATGAAAATGATTTAGGAAATAAGGGATATAGTTGTAAATGAAATACTAATTTCTTACTCTTTCTCTTAAATGTTGAAATGAAAAAGTAAAAGAAAATGAAATGGAATTCGTTTGATTAAGTATGAATGCAATGTTGATATTGGTAAATGAATTTATTAAAGGGAACCTTAAGGAATGTACTAGTGAATGTTATAATGAAGTGTTAAGATGTTGAAAAAAAAAATTGTTAGTTATGATTTTAAGTCAAAAGACCTGATTCCTTATTGGTTCCATGGTGAGGACATTACATTTGGTATCAGAGCCATGGTTTCTACACTGGGAGATAAGGGTCTATTTACATTTAAAACTTAAAACTTTCAACACATTGAATACAAATACCTAAAACTTGTTGCACCACTCTTCCCAGATGCCTCTCTTTATCCGCGGAAGAGCTAAGAATAGAGTTCAAGAATATTCCTCGAGATCTCACCCAAAGAGTTCCCATGGGGAATATGAGGGAGAACATAGTCAAGACAACCATAGGGATGGGATTTAGAGTAATGACTTAGAAGGAGCCCAACTTAGACAGCTTATGCAAAAACTTTTGCATAGACTTGACAACTTGGAAAATAGAGTCAATTTTAAAGAAGGAAACCAAGCCCATCACTAAGATAGGGAAAGGGATAGGAGCCCTAGGAGAAGGAAATCTATGTCAGAATCTGAGGACAGGGATACTGCTCATATGAGAGACTTACTCAAGGTCAAGGTACCCCTTTTCTATAGCAAAAACTTGGTTATTTGACCTTGAGAGGTGTTTCTCTATGCACCCTTTTAGTAGTAATGTCAAGGCTAGATGCGCCATTATGAATTTGAGAAAATTTGCATCTACCTGGTGGCATATGGAAGAAGAAAAACTTCAAGTCACCATTAACACTGCTTCTTGGGAGTTGTTCCTAGAGAGATTTAAGAATCGATTCATGTCTGATCAGTGGATATAGGGAAGGGTGAAAGAATATCACCACTTTTGACAAGCTAACATGATGGTGGAAGAATATGAAAGGAATTTCTATGAGCTTAATCCTTTCTCAGGCTATAGAGATGACGACCCCATTCTAGTACAACATTTCATTAGAGGCTCGAATGACCGTCTATCAAGAGATATGGCAGTTCTTGAACCCAAAAACCTTTGATATGCGATCACCAAGACATTCCCAGTATAAAGAAAGGTTAAGGGAAAAAGTGGCTATTTGTGTGGCCAAACATTCAATGTTGGGTCAGGTTCTAAAGGAAACTTTGACCAAGGAAACTCCAACTCCAAGAACCTACAATCATCGTTTAAGGGAGGACAGAACTTCCCTAACAGGAAATTTTAGAATAACAATCAAGGTAATGGGAAGTTTCAACAGCCCCAGAACCGAAGCAATAATCAAACTCAAAAGAAGATTCCTCCTCCACAATCCCAAAATTCTCAGAATTTCAACAAAGGAGGTTATCAACAATCCAGTGCACCTCCTACAAAGAACTTTGGGAGAAACATGAGGTGTTATTCTTGTGGACAACAAGGACACATTGCAGTTCATTTCACCTAGCGCACAAATCTCACCAATCAGAATTAGGTAGTTTCAGAACCAATAGTATGAGATGTTGGTCGGTCTCATAGAGTGTTTTCCATAGTTGAGCATAGATAGGCGGATTACCAAAACACTGTCATAGAGACTTCAGGGTTGTTAAAGGGTGAAACTATTTCTATTCTCTTTGACTCAGGAGCAATTGACTCCTTCATGAGGTAATGAAGCTCATACACAAAGGAAAGGAAAGCTAAAGGGAGATCATACAAAGGTTTGTCAAACACCAAGGGGAAATCTAACCACAACAAAGTATGAGCTATAGATCTAAATCCAACCATGAAATGAAATGTAAAGAAGAAATGAAGAACACAATGTAATCTATTTATGAAACAAAGAAGGTAAGAGAAGAAAAGGGAATCTAACACCCAATCAAAAGATACAAAGCATGAAAGTGTTAGGTTCACCAAAATGTGTAGGGGGTAAAGTGAGATGAGGATTTAAGAAGTTTAACCCACCCCACTTTTATGTGGCAAACTACACCTTGGAAGTGACACAAAGGAATAGATCCCCTAAACCAAGCCCCCAAGGTTTTGGATCCAAGGATATTAGCAATACCAAAGTGATGTAGGAGCGCTAATGCAAATAAAGATCCAAAGATCCAAGAGCTAAGAAAGAATATACATGTTCCTTTAAGCCTAGGATTTGGAAATTAACTATGAAAGAAGGAAAGATGTTAAATCTAATTAAATATGACAGATCTAAAAGGTAAATACATAAAGTAAATAATGTAAATTGAAAACTCACCTTTAGAAGCTAGGTCAAATTCAGATCTATATTTTTGCACTTTAAATAGCAAACGTGATTGGGTCAAAATGTGAAACTACAAGACAAACAAAACCCATAAATCCTTATGGCTGATTTTTTAGGTCTATACCAACTTGGGGTCAGAGTAGACCCAAGACTAGAACAAAATTCAACCTAGACCTTCTCTATTGAGCTCTTTGTCTTCGGATCTATGACTGTGCCTTGTTCTAGAATTCCCGGAAAGCGTATCTAAAACTCCTAAAAACCTGATCCTACAAGAAAAATGGTTTTGTTTGGTTTTTGAGGGGCTTTCCTCGATCAAGCCTTAGTTGAGGAATCAAAGTTAAATGTAAATATGAAAGTATGTATGTATAAAGTAGAGAAAATGTATGAATTCACCTTACTTTTGTAGAAACCCTTGAGGAGGATTCAAAACCATATTCCACAAGGATGAAGAAGTGCTCTAATGTAATTGAATCTTGTAGAAGATTAGGATGTCTCGATCAAATGTAATAAATCCACCTCACCAAGATAATAGATCAATGGATGTAGATGTGCTCATGTACTCAAATTGGGTATGCAAGAATGAAGAATGAAGAAGCTCTTCCTTGATTGCCAAATCCACTATTATCAAGGAAGGAAGCTAGATCTTGAAATGTGGATGCAAGAACATGAAAGAAGGATGAGAAGGACTCCAATAAACTCCTTAAAAGCTCCTTGAAAGCTCCTAGAATGCAAGAGATCTTGTATACTTTGAGTCTTGAAGTGTTACAAAAGGATCTCCTTGAATGCTCCAAAAATGCTTCTGAATGCTTGTAGAATGCTCTTGAATGCAATATGAAGGCTTGTATGCATGTGTGATTGAATGTAAGTGCTTATGGATGTCTCAAATGAAGAGGGAAGGCCTCTATTTATACTCATTTCATCTCTGAAATTGAAAAGGCTCGACTAGAAGGTGGGAAGAAATTTGAAATTTTGAAAGGGCTCGGGATCCTAAAGAGGGTAATCTAGAAGATCAGGGCCGAAATTCAGTCTAGACCTAAAGGGAAAGGCCTTCCATAATTGCCTTGGGGTCTCAAAAAGCAGAAGAAAGTAACAGGGAAAGGGACAAAACGGGGCCCAAACTGGTACAAAAGCATATGCACATCCATGGATCTATACAAGGAGTTTGAATTGAGTCCAAAGCATCCACTAAGGAGGGCTAAACATGTCCTATCATGGTTGTTTCCATTTTAAGACAATACAAGAGTATCATCAAACATAATTTTTTATATTTTTATAGATAGAAATTTAATTTGCTATGGTAATTATTTGATTAAATTAAATAGAATAATTTATAAATTCTAAGCACCATTATTGTATGTTTATTGAATTAGTTGGTAAGCACTGCCTTTAGGTAAAATTAGTAAGTGATGCTCAAATTCAATAGTACTTAATTTGATTTAAATAAAAAGTTTAAATTATTTATTCCTTTTGAACATTTAAAAACTAGTGTAGCATTAGTTAGAAAGAGATCCCATAGTTGTAGGGGTTTGTTCTTTAGATGAATAGAGGTAGGAAAATCTTTCATATTGACTATTTTAGTTATATATTGGTTAAATGTATTCTATTGATTAAATTATTTCTATTATGTTATAATTACATGTTTTTAATATAATTGATATTTGATAGGTTAGCCCTACTTTGTTGAGTAGTTTATTATTTTGATTTGGACTATGTCTTTGATAGATATGGTAACCAATTTTCACATAAGGTAAAATTTGTATGAGATTATATATGCAATTAATATTTTCTATTATTGATTATTCTAATATTGTATGTTTTATGTGGGTGAAATTTAATTGAAAAAATTAATGTTCTAGATATAGTAGATTTATTCAAGTTCTATAATTACAATTAATTTCTAAATTAAAAGGAAAGTACTATCCCTAGTGACATTTATTACTCTTTGTAATTTGTTGTTTTGTCCTTGTCAATAGGTCATGCAATATTTTCCTTCTTCCAATGAAAAAAGATATGAACTCATCTCATTTCTCTTTCCCAAATTCATTTAAAACCCCAATTAACTCACTTAAATCAACTAATCACACCCATAACTTATATTTAAAGCACTAATTCATACTTAATTAGTTTAATAAAAACATAAAACAATTTAGATGGTCCATTTTATTTCCTCGAAGAGATCGCCCTCCAAATAAAAAATGTGACCTCGTCTAAAAATAGACAAACCTTCACCATCACATTACATTAATAACAAAATTATTTACGCAATAAAAGACAGAAAACGCCACGCTCAAAAAAGATAGAAAAAGGGAACATCGGTCTCATGGGCCGTATTTTGGTGTGACTTCCATTCCCTAATATTCTGAATAACTCTACAAACAAACAAACTATTGCAAAAAAATAGTGTTACATTTTTACGCCGAAGGCATTTTTTATATGAAACGCATCTAGCTGGGTTAATGCCATCAACGACTGTCTTGCATGCCGTACACATGCAAGACAATTGAAATCATCCAGATCGTCTGTCGCATTTGAAAAAAACTTATTTTGTAAAAGTTTATCAATGTGAACACGTCTGTATTTTGAAAAAGCACGATTTATCAACTCGTGCATAACTGGGGTTAGCCTGCATTTTACGAGATGCACGTTGATTTCATTTCAAAGTTTAAGATCCGAATCATCCATTTGCAAAGTACTTTACAATGTCAAACGCCTGCTGTATTTCTCTGATAGTTTTTGGCGTTATTAAATTTGTTCGTTACTTGAAGTGTTTTGAAGTCATTCGCATTATTTAATACCAATCACCTCTTTGTACCAATATAGAAGGCAATAGCAGAGACACAACAAGAGCTACTGGCGCTAGACATATAAATCTTGAAAGAGCAGCGGATCCAAGTCTTATCTATGACCTTAGTTCTAGTCTACTTCTAATGGCATAGTAAGCCAGAATATATATGATGATATGAAACAATTTCTTCTGAATGGCATAGATATGAGCTTGACACCCAGGCCTCATGGCCAATGAATATAGCATTACATCACATCCGTGTCTAAATAACTAGTCACTGTGTCTCCCGTTTCTACTTGTCAACACGTTTAGACAACCGTTGGTGTGCCACGACGTTCAAAATCATACAAACAAATGGACGAGCTGACGTCACTTCCCAAGTGCTCTACCAGCAAAAATTCTATTATATGAAATCTGGTGAAATACAATGAAATATAATGAAATCAAATGAGATCCTTTGTGCCTTGATCATCCTCATCACTTGTCTGGGAAACGAGACTTTTATAGAAAATAAAACTATTCATTTGAATAACCAAATTATATAGCAACCAAATACATATAAGTAAGGAACACATTTAATTAAATGATTGCAGAGCTGTACAGGCGGTAAAGTCAGAGGATCATGCACAGATTTCACTCAAAGCTGATGCAGGTTAATGTCCCCTTTGTAAACGAGAGTGGCTTCTGCAACAAGCTATCCAAAAGTCAGTTCTGAAAGATACACAAAAACTTAAATATTTGACTTGTTAAAGCACGAGTTTTAGCAACAATGAACGGCTGTTTAAAGTATGCGTTCAAATATTGTTGACCTGATGGCCTTAGAATGTAAATCGTGCTGTCTCTCATTAGTTCTGAACTTGGTAGCATCTCTTGCCAATCCAGTAAATAGCTGTTGCACCAATTTGGGAACTCTGAGTCTGCCCCGAGTCTTCGGATTCAACGGCTTGATTTTAGAGAGAGATTCTTCGATGTATGAACGCCTATTTATAGCACCCATTGCTTTTATTGGGTTTTAGATGAAATTGGGCACAATCATCATCTGAACGATTCTCTAGGCCCATTGCTTCAAGATACCCAAGATGAACCCTCCCAATTGGCTCCATTTTGTACAATGAGATGTCAAAATCAGACCAGTAAATCACAATTACTCTGATCAATACAAACTGGGCCACCAAATTATGCTGGTAGTTCTATTCAAAACATTTCTTTTAATGTGATCTAAAATGTAAATTCAAAATTCTTGAACATAATTTAATTTAGAACATTATTTACAAAATTATGAATTTATGAAGAAATTTCTTATCATTCTAGCAGTTAAAGAACTCCATGAATTGCATCTGCAATCAAGATTCAAATAAAAATTCAACCACAAGATCTGCACAGAGACCCAAATCATTAATCATGGAATGAAACCTTAAAATTTAGAGAATGAATATGAAACACTTGAAATTGTAAGTACCTTCCAACATTTGGTGACAACTTTCCTGATAACAGACTCATTTTCATATGCTAATTTTGAAGCCATAACACTAATATCCTTGCAAAATGTGCTTCCCGATTTAATTATCCTTTCAGCAGTATGATATAAATCCAAACAACGATCCAAGTGTCCAATGAAACTAATGAAATTTTTTGTACCCCTTTTTGGCATTATCACATCATGCCCTAATCAAACGAGTCCATTAGAAACCAAAATGAAGATAAAACCCAAACAAAAACACAAACTGTCACCAATACAGTAGATATATCTTTAACATTGACAAATAATTTGTCACGACTGGTTTTGCGACCTTCTTATTATGTGGATCATTAAGTCGATTTATGCCGACTTGATGAATCGACATGCCTTGGTACTTATGGAAATTTGTAAATGTTTAATTAAATGAGATGGAAATTGGCAATATGTTGCAAATTTAAAATGATTATTTAATTTTGGAAGTATAATTATTGTGTGCATTACTGATGATAGTTTTGATTGTCGAGTGTTTGAGTGGTTGCACGTCGGAGGATAGAGGTATGGTCGAGGAGAGAGGTCTAGCTCCTTGCCTAGTGTCAGATTCAGATGCAGTAGTGCCACACACACACCACTAAATGATAATTTATTAGTTTTGCTACGAGTGTTAATGATAAATGATTGAAAAAAAAATAATATATGCGATCATTTTTATTTTATCTAAATGGGAATGTGAATCGGATTATACTAATTTAAATAATTGTTAGGAATTTGAGATAATTTTACTTTCCAGACTATAGATGGAATTTTTATTAACAAAATTGTGTTTTCATAAAAATGTGTATTTTTTTATTGTTTGTTTTCTTTTACTTTCATTTTTACTTGGAAGTAAAATCAAGAAGCCGTTACGGGGAGTACTGATTTATTCCCGAGAAATTTTTCATTATACACTTCACTTTTCTGGATATGCACGGGGAAATGACTGGGAAACATTTGGGGAACTGTTTGAATAGAAACAATTGGGGCAAACATTTGTGTGTGGAAAGTGGTTATACGTTGTTGTAGATTTGGAGGCTTGGTGATTTCCTCAAAGGGGAGTGATACCAGACAAATTTCAACATCTTCTAGCAATAGTATCAGCCTCTGGATGCTAGGTAGGGCTTTTTCTTAATTGTTTACATTTTGAAATCTTATACTAAAATAGAATGCAATGTTTTCATGTTATAAATTTGGAAAACTGTAGTTTTGCTTTCCGTGTGAATTTAAGAAAATAACTGCTATTTTACGGCCTGGTGAAAGAAGATACTCCAAACAGGTTTTAGAAAACTCATAGGTAGGTTATTAGGAATACTTGGTCAGACATGACTTAGACTGGCTGGTTTTTGGACTGGACTTAAGATGCTACAATTTAGCCAGCACTCTCTCAATAAATCTCTTCATTATTTTATTATTATTTTTTTTTAAATGGGTAGCAGTCACTGATTCTAATTCTCTTTCATTCTATTCATGCAATCATTTAAAACTTTAACAAGACCATATGGTATCTGTAATACATTCCCAGCCACGAGTTGTTCCTTGTCATTTTCTACCCATTTTTGCGCCATTGGCAGCCATCTCTTACTCACAACCATTCAGTTATTTAGTTTATGTTTTTATCAAAGAATGAGCTTTGAACAGCAACACATCCACTAGCAATTCTCGTGTATCACCAGCACTCGCAGTTGCTCTGAGATTTCCATCTGGGTACTAAAATTGTTTTGGGAGCCCATGTCTGACTTGAAATGAAATAATATTAATTTCCAACTTAAGTATCAATACTTCTTTGCTTCCAATAGGGTGGGATCGTCTTGATTTTGATGAGAAATATCTTATATATATTGCACCTTCCCATTCACTCTAGAAAGTTGTCATCCTAATTCATGCTTCACTTTACATTTGAGCACATCTAGACTGATTCTTACTCGGACTGTAAAGATCTTCTCTCCTGTACTGTGTGAATACTCTGTGACGCCATAGTTCTTTCACCACACCGCACAATGGAATAAAGCATTGTTTGGTTATCGACATACCAGGATAATAAACTTATATTTCAGTTGTAGTTGTTTGTATAGAAATCTCACTTAAATAATTGGGTTTACAGCATGGATATCGAAAACTAATTTTGGCCTTAATAATGTTTATACCAGAAATCTCAATAAAGATTTGTTTTGTTTTTTTTAAATTTGGACATTATAAACCTCTGGCAACCCTATCTTGTGTGATGAAGAAATGTTTGTTGAAACATTGGGATTTTCAATGGTATTGTAAGCCTATGAATCAATTTGTGTGTTCACTTTGTGGAGTATAAGCATGGAGTATAATCAGTAACACATTTTTATACCCTTCATTGACAGTAAAAGAAATCTCAGAACTGGTTAAAACAAGTTAAATAGTGCATTGCAGCAGTGATGTAGCTTATTAGAGCTATATGGAGAGAGTAAAACTCCTTGTTATGATTGTTTGAATTTATTAAATTATGAATCCGGGATGCTGTTATCCAATTGTTTCATGTGAAATCTAGAATGTATCAACTAGGATGGAAGTTGTGCCGAATGTAGAGATCAAGGGAGGGTAAATGTTTGTTTGCCTGCCAGTTCAAATCTGGAATTAAATTTACTTTGGCCAAAGTATAAAAATGCATATGTTTTCATTGATTATGCATGGTTAAAATTCACCCCTTGCTACATCCGTTGTATAGAACCTACTATAGGCATATGTGTTGTAGGTTAAGTTACACGGCTGCACTAAGACCATCCGAATTTTCCAGTAGCGAGAAGCTAGGCCTCTCGTGCAGGGACGGGGCGTTCTTCATGTCAGGAAGAACCCCGGGGAAGCTCATCACTTCCAGAGCTGACCACTCCAGGGTTGGGTGGTAAAAGCGCCTGGACCCCACCTCTGTTCTCAAGGAAGCATAAGGGACTTAGTCTAAGGCTCAGGAGACAGAACCCGATTAGTTGATACTTCCAGTGCTCATATTTCTTCTTTTCTCTCTATCTTTCTTGATGTACTTTATCTAGTGATTGACAAGTTGGTCGACACTTCTGAATGTAATAAACTTTGATGTAACCATTTAATTTGTAAGATTGATTTCTGACATTTGACAAGTTGGTCGGCATGTATCTGTATGTATTATATGTTGTGACTCATTGTACTTTGACAAGATGGTCGTTTGTATGAATTTCATTGGTGTAAGTTTTGGAATTAATTAACTAAAATATCGACTTGGTCTTTCAACTTTTTTGACTTTCGATTTATTATGTTAAAAGCTTATGTGGCATACTTGGTTGAATTGCAGTCTTTACATATGGTATTAGAGCAGAGTTTCTACTCTGCGGCCTTATGGGTCTTATGCTAATGCTATGCATTGTGCGACGATGTAGGACTTTGTTTGTCATCATGATGACTAGAAATGCTAGTAATGGTGGATCCAGTAATGATACTGGGGAATCTAGTGAGCATTTTGATCAGATACTTGCCTTGTTAACTCAGCAAGGTACACTTTTGCAGCAGCAAAAGGACATAATGGATCACCTGGAGAGTAGTATTCAGGGAAGAGGTCATGCAGATTCTAGTGAGGAAGTAAGACAGAAACATGAGGAGGATTTGAGGGCAGAAGCCCAAAGGAAATAGGAAGAGGATAGGAGAATAGAAGCGCAGTGTAAAGCTGAGGCTGATGCAGTAGCCACTAATCAGAATGCGACCATAGAGAAGATCTCAGCAGAGCTGAGCAAGGACCTCAAAAAGGTCACTCCTCCCACTTTCAATGGGAAAGCCTTAGGAGATGAGGTTGAGGCTTGGATAGCTACGATGGAAAGGTACTTTTAGGTATGAAATTTTACAGGGCAGACACGAGCTATGTGGGCAACCTTTCAGTTAAGAGGAGAGGCTATGACTTGGTGGGAAAATGTAATGTCAGAGAAGAAGCTTGAACCTGGATAGGTCATTTGGGAAGAATTTCTACAGCTATTCAGAACTCGTTGGTTACCAAAGCTTTATTTTGACAAAAAGATTTTAGAATTCCAACATTTAATACAGGGAGTTATGACAGTTACAGCCTATCATGAGAGATTCTGCCATCTCATGAAATATGTTCCACAGTACCGGAATGATGAGGAATTCCATACTCGGAAATTCATTATGGGGCTACGACCAAAAATTTATTTAGAGGTACTAATGCACGAGCCTGAACACATGGAGCCAGCACTTAGAAAGGCTCTAAGATAGGAAGAAAAACTAAAGAGCTTGTCAGCAGTTAGAGAGCCTCAAAAATTTGGTAAATCAAGAGGTTTCAAAAGGAAATAGGATAACCGTTAGAAGGGAAATGATAGACACTAGATCAGGAACATGAAGAGTCAAGGCTAGGGAAATTCTGGAAACAAGAACAACAATAGGAATAACTAGAAAAATAATAACAGGAATGAGTACAGGAACAGTAGGTTTGAGGGATGACAAGGACCAGGGGGTGGTTGCTATGTTTGTGGCGGAGACCACTTTGCCAGTCATTGTTCCCAGAGGTTAGGTTAGAGAGAGGGTAAAGCCTCTCAAGCTCAGCATCATATTCACGCTGCAGTGGATAATAGGCAAGCAGAATTTTAGGCTTCTCCTATTCAGCTGACAGGTAAACTTTTTGGTCATAATGTATCTATTCTTGTGGACACTGGTGCAACTGAATGTTTTATAGATCCTAGAGTAGCTTCCAGATTACCTATTAGAGCTAGTTATATGGCTAATCCATGGATTGTAGAATATGGAAACCAGGTAGAGCGAAGGGTAGAATAGTGTTTGGTTTGCAGCGAATTGGAGCTACCCAGCTTCATAACGCAAGTGAATCTCTATTTAGCACCTCTTGGCTCATACGACATAATCCTAGGAATTAATTGGCTAACTAAACATAAAGACATAGTAAATTGCCAGGACAAGTCCCTTAGATGTTTGGATGATTCAGGAAAGCCTGTAGAGGTCAGAGGTGTTAAAAGGCCTCTTGCACTCAGACAGATTTCAGCTATGCAACTAAAGAGAGCCAAGCAGAAGGGGTGTAAACTTTATGTTGTCCACGTGAAGGATTTGGAAGAAACACCTCCTAACTTAGATGATTATCCAATCCTTCAGGAATTCAGTGATGTGTTTCCGGAAGACTTACCAGAACTTCCACCTAAAAGGGAGTTTGATTTCTCTATTGATCTAAAGCCTAGGACTGAACCACAGTCTAAAGCTCCTTACAGGATGACTACTACAGAGATGTATGAACTAAAGGTTCAGATTCAGGATCTCCTTGATAAAGGATTTATACATCCCAGCGTTTCTCCTTGGGGTGCACTGGTGATTTTTGTTAAAAAGAAGGATGGTACTTTGCGTTTATGCATTGATTACAGGATGTTAAACAAAGTGACCATCAAGAACCGATATCCTCTTCCTCAAATAGATGAACTATTCGATCAGATGAAAGGAGCAATGGTGTTCTCAAAGATTGATCTACGATCTGGGTACCATCAACTCAGAATCAAAGATGAGGACACCCATAAAATAGCTTTTAGAACAAGATATGGGCACTACGAGTTTGTAGTTCTGCCTTTTGGGCTAACAAATGCCCCAGCAGCTTTCATGAACTTGATGAACAGTGTGTTCAGAGATTGTCTGGATAAGTTCATGGAGATTTTTATTGATGACATTTTAATCTACTCCAACACCGTTGAGGAGCATGAGGAGCAATTGCGGATAGTTTTACAACAACTTAGGGAATGTAAGTTGTATGGAAAACTACCCAAATGTTCACTTTATCAGAAGAGAATTCATTACTTGGGCCATATCATATCCGGAGAAGGGATTGCGGTGGATCCGGCCAAGATCAAAGCAATACTTGAGTGGCCTGCTCCTGCTAATGTTCATGAAGTACGGAGTTTTATGGGGTTGGCTGGTTATTATCGAAAGTTTGTGGAAGGATTTTCCAGGATAGCAGCACCTATCACATCCCTCCAGAGAAAAGGGAAAAGGTTTGAGTGGACAGAGACTTGTGAGCAAGCCTTTCAGTTGTTAAAACAAAAGCTCATGTTCGCTCTGATATTGATCGTTCCTGATCCAAATGGTCAATTTACAGTTATCACAGATGCGTTAGGTGAAGGCCTAGGAGGCATATTGATGCAGAATGGCAGAGTCATGGTTTACGAGTCACGAAAATTGAAAGAACATGAGGTAAATTATGCCCCGCATAACCTTGAGCTTGCAGCGATTGTGCATGCTTTACAAATGTGGAGACATTATCTACTTGGGAAACCCTTTGAGTTGTGGACCGATCACATGGGATTACAATATATCTTCACGCAGCCAAATTTGAATGCGAGGTAGAGGCGTTGGCTTGAGTTCTTGAGCGAGTATGACTTTGGTATAGAATATATCAAAGGAAAGGAGAACAGAGTGGCAGATGCACTCAGTAGGAGATGGCATTTATCCACCATATCCACTACCAGGACACGCTTGAGAGAGCATGTGCTAGAGAAGTTACCTGGTGATGACCATTATGAGATGGTCCGATATGCTTTACAGACAGATCCTTTTGATTACAGGTTCAGTGGCTATTCTTTTGATAGTGATGGCATCCTACGATACTAGACCAGGATGTATATTCCTGACTGTGTAGGGTTGAGGAAGATTTTTTTGGAGGAGATGCACTATGTTCCTTATGCCGGTCATCCAGGGGTGACCAAGATGCTTAATGATGTGAGACCATTGTACTTCTGGCCTGGGCTGAAGCATGATATTATAGCTTTTGTGGCCCAATGTTTAGAATGCCAGCGAGTCAAGGCTGAGCATATTCATCTGGCAAGATTGTTGTACCCTCATGATATACCAGAGTACAAGTGGCAGGTCATAAGCATGGATTTTATTTAGGGTCTTCCCATGACTAGACAAAGGCATGATGTTATCTTGGTGGTAGTTGACAAACTCACCAAGGTAGCACACTTTATACCTGGCAGCTTGGGAGATGGTTCCCTAGCTCTTGCTAGGAAATTTGTTCATGAGATCTTTCATTTACATGGGGTTCTAGAGACTATTATTTCTGATAGGGATACTCGTATGACATCAAGGTTCTGGACAACCTTGAATGCATCCCTAGGCACACAACTGAATTTTAGTACTTCATACCACCCACAGACAGATGGTCAGACAGAGAGGGTGAACCAGGTCGTGGAGGATCTATTGAGGATGTACTGCATGGATCAGTAGTACAAGTGGGAGGAATATATCTCACTGGTGGAGTTTTCTTATAACAACTCCTATCATGCATCTTTAGGCATGGCACCATTTGAGGCATTGTATGGACACAAATGTCGCACACCCATTAGTTGGGACAGGGTAGAGGATCGAGTGGTTGTTGGTCCTGATATGCTCTGAGAGATGGAGGAGCAAATGACATTGATCCGATCACGTCTGAAGGAAGCAGTTGATAGACATAAGAGTTATGCAGATAAGAACTGCACCTTCAGACAATTTCAGGTTGGAGATAAAGTGTTCTTGTGTGTACGACCACAAAAGAGTTCTATCTCTTTTGGTAGGGCATCAAAATTAGCCCCGTGCTATGTTGGTCCGTTTGATGTGCTGGAAGTCATCAATCCGGTGGCTTACCGACTTGCTCTACCACCAGCTCTTGCCTATATTCACAGTGTTTTTCATGTTTCATTATTGAAACCTTATCATCCTGATGCCTCTCACATCTTGGATTGGCGTGCTTTACAAGTGTAGGATCCGGGAGTGGTCTCAGTGGAGCCTACTCGGGTCGTTGACCAGTGTACCATCAGGGTGCGCAATACTGATGTGCTCCAGTATAAGGTCCAATGGGACCAATTTTTAGCTGATAGTGCTACATGGGAGGATGCAGATGACATGCGTCATTCTTTTCCTCATCTTTTCAGTTAGATGTTGTTTGTGTTGTAGATCATAAGACCTTTGATGTGACATTTTACTCATGCTACAATGAGTTTTTGGTGTGATGATTATGTCTTTCAAGTTTTGGACATTGTTATACTTTAGTTGCTGTTTGGACTATCATGTTGGAGACAATTATATACACTACTCTACTTTATGTTATAAGATATTGCTTATGATACTTTTGATTTGGTTTCAAAATTATTGATGAGTTAATCATATCATTTTATGCTTACATTGCAAATGATTATGAATATGTTTCTGTTGTTGATGCTACATGACATTGGGGTGATGTCTCTTCCAAGTGGGGAGGGATGTCATGACTGGTTTTGCGACCTCCTTATTATGTGGATCATTAAGTTGATTTATGCCGACTTGATGAATCGACATGCCTTGGTACTTATGGAAATTGGTAAATGTTTAATTAAATGAGATGGAAATTGGCAATATGTTGCAAATTTAAAATGATTATTTAATTTTGGAGGTATAATTATTGTGTACATTACTGATGATAGTTTTGATTGTCGAGTGTTTGAGTGGTTGCAGGTTGGAGGATAGAGGTGTGGTTGAGGAGAGAGGTCTAGCTCCTTGCCTAGTGTCAGATTCGGATGTAGTAGTACCACGCACACACCACTAAATGATAATTTATTAGTTTTGCTATGAGTGTTAATGATAAATGATTGAAAAAAAAATAATATATGCGATCATTTTTATTTTATCTAAATGGGAATGTGAATCGAATTATACTAATTTAAATAATTGTTAGGAATTTGAGATAATTTTACTTTCCAGACTATAGATGGAATTTTTATTAACAAAATTGTTTTTTCATAAAAATGTGTATTTTTTTATTGTTTGTTTTCTTTTACTTTCATTTTTACTTGGAAGTAAAATCAAGAAGCCGTTACGGGGAGTATTGATTTATTCCCGCGAAATTTTTCATTATACACTTCACTTTTCTAGATATGCATGGGGAAATGACTGGGAAACATTTGGGGAACTATTTGAATAGAAACAATTGGGGCAAACATTTGTGTGTGGAAAGTGGTTATACGTTGTTGTAGATTTGGAGGCTTGGTGATTTCTTGAAAGGGGAGTGATAGCAGACAAATTTCAACATCTTCTAGCAATAGTATCAACCTCTGGATGCTAGGTAGGGCTTTTTCTTAATTGTTTACATTTTGAAATCTTATACTAAAATAGAATGCAATGTTTTCATGTTATAAATTTGGAAAATTGTAGTTTTTCTTTCCATGTGAATTTAAGAAAATAACTGCTATTTTACGGCCTGGTGAAAGAAGATACTCCAAACAGGTTTTAGAAAACTCATAGGTAGGTTATTAGGAATACTTGGTCAGACATGACTTAGACTGGCTAGTTTTTGGACTGGACTTAAGATGCTACAATTTAGCCAGCACTCTCTCAATAAATCTCTGCATTATTTTATTATTATTTTTTTTTAAATGGGTAGCAGTCACTGATTCTAATTCTCTTTTGTTCTATTCATGCAATCATTTAAAACTTTAACAAGACCATATGGTATCTGTAATACACTCCCAGCCACGAGTTGTTTCTTGTCATTTTCTACCCATTTTTGCGCCATTGGCAACCATCTCTTACTCACAACCGTTCAGCTATTTAGTTTATGTTTTTATCAAAGAATGAGCTTTGAATAGCAACACATCCACTAGCAATTCTCGTGTATCACCAGCACTCGCAGTTGCTCCAAGATTTCCATCCAGGTACTAAAATTTTTTTGGGAGCCCATGTCTGACTTGAAATGAAATAACATTAATTTCCAACTTAAGTATCAATACTTCTTTGCTTCCAATAGGGTGGGATTGTCTTGATTTTGATGAGAAATATCTTATATATATTGCACCATCCCATTCACTCTAGAAAGTTGTCATCCTAATTCATGCTTCACTTTACATTTGAGCACATCTAGACTGATTCTTACTCGGACTGTAAAGATCTTCTCTCCTCTACTGTGTGAATACTTTGTGACGCCATAGTTGTTTCACCACACTGCACAATGGAATAAAGCATTGTTTGGTTATCAACATACCGGGATAATAAACTTATATTTCAGTTGTAGTTGTTTGTACAGAAATCTCACTTAAATAATTGGGTTTACAGCATGGATATTGGAAACTGATTTTGGCCTTAATAATGTTTATACCAGAAATCTCAATAAAGATTTGTTTTGTTTTTTTTTAAATTTGGACATTATAAACCTCTGGCAACCCTATCTTGTGTGATGAAGAAATGTTTGTTGAAACATTGGGATTTTCAATGGTATTGTAAGCCTATGAATCAATTTGTGTGTTCACTTTGTGGAGTATAAGCATGGAGTATAATCAGTAACAGATTTTTATACCCTTCATTGATTGTAAAAGAAATCTCAGAACTGGTTAAAACAAGTTAAATAGTGCATTGTAGCAGTGATGTAGCTTATTAGAGCTGTATGGAGAGAGTAAAACTCCTTGTTATGATTGTTTGAATTTATTAAATTATGAATCCGGGATGCTGTTATCCAATTGTTTCATGTGAAATCTAGAATGTATCAACTAGGATGGAAGTTGTGCCGAATGTAGAGATCAAGGGAGGGTAAATGTTTGTTTGCCTGCCAGTTCAAATCTGGAATTAAATTTACTTTGGCCAAAGTATAAAAATGCATATGTTTTCATTGATTATGCATGGTTAAAATTCACCCCTTGCTACATCCGTTGTATAGAACCTACTATAGGCATATGTGTTGTAGGTTAAGTTACACGGCTGCACTAAGACCATCCGAATTTTCCAGTAGCGAGAAGCTAGGCCTCTCGTGCAGGGACGGGGCATTCTTCATGTCAGGAAGAACCCCGGGGAAGCTCATCACTTCCAGAGCTGACCACTCCAGGGTTGGGTGGTAAAAGCGCCTGGACCCCACCTCTGTTCTCAAGGAAGCATAAGGGACTTAGTCTAAGGCTCGGGAGACAGAACCCGATGAGTTGATACTTCCAGTGCTCATATTTCTTCTTTTCTCTCTATCTTTCTTGATGTACTTTATCTAGTGATTGACAAGTTGTTCGACACTTCTGAATGTAATAAACTTTGATGTAACCATTTAATTTGTAAGATTGATTTTTGACATCCGACAAGTTGGTCGGCATGTATCTGTATGTATTATATCTTGTGACTCATTGTACTTTGACAAGATGGTCGTTTGTATGAATTTCATTGGTGTAAGTTTTGGAATTAATTGACTGAAATATCAACTTGGTCTTTCGACTTTTTGGACTTTTGATTTATTATGTTAAAAGCTTATGTGGCATACTTGGTTGAATTGCAGTCTTTACATAATTAAACAATTGAATGTTTTCCAAAGAACATTGTAGTTCAAACAAATAGTAATGTTAGTGAGAGAGATTAAATATGAATCTAAACCTCTTAGAAGCCTATAAATTATTCCTGTAACTCCTCCATTGTTTGATAATAGATTCAAGATGAACTCAATGTGAGAGCCAATCCATTCCATGGGCTTTGCCACATAATGGAAAAATTTTATTACAAGAATGGAAATTTTGATAATCCATCGATTTTGAGCCCTAAAATGCTCTGGATATTCTTTGAAGCTATGTTCATTTCCAGTTGGGTAAAGAGAAGAGAGGAATCGCATATTTTCTCCCTTCTCTGGATGTAAAATGAGATCTTCCTCAAACATTTCTTACTGGTTGTACGCATAAATCTGGAGGAGAGCAACACACTATATGGACATTCCCAACTGGTTCTAGACATTCAAAGTCATATATTTTTAGGTTTCCTACAATCATAAGTTTGTTTACTTGGTGACTAACATTGGACTAGCGAAATCTAGATACTCGCATGTTTGAATAGTGTGTGAACTAAGCTAATAAACACTTCTGAGGTCTTGTGTGTACGTGTCTCACCTACATGCCAGGAAAAAAACTTAAATGCCAGTTGTGCCCACAATGCTGCTGGTAACAGTGGAGGACTTTCAAGATGATGTTTTTCCCGCCCATGCTTCTAGAACCGTCCATTGTGCCAATCAAACGTAGACAAAGGTATTTATATGGGCAAACTGGGTACAAGTGGCATTTAACCTTGTAGCACATTGTACGAAATCTAGCTTAATGTCCCTTCTCATGTCTCGTTATTTGCATGGTTTGCCAGACATTAATGCAAAATTCAAAAAAATCATTTTCGGGTTTTCGAAAAAGTGTGTTGGTAGGTACATTGCCGAAACTACTTACTTCGAAGTTGTCGTCGATGCACTTCCTGTCATTTTCATTGCATGGAAAATTTAAAAAAACATTGTCGGGTTTCGGAAAGGCACTGCACCGGAATGTCATGCCCCATTTCATGCCATGCATGCATATGGATACACAATAATCGAGGGAGATAGATTTTTAATAATTCAGTCACCTCAACACACACACGTCATTCTTTATTGAAAATGTTGTACAAAAATCATTTGTTTTTATTATTTTGGACGTCGTGTTTTTAGTTTAAATTTTATGTTATTGAATTTGATTAATGTGAATGAAATTTATTAAAGTTTAAATTATTATTTGTAAATGTAATTGAGTTAGTTTTGATTTTTACATTTTTGAAAAATTAATAGATTGCATTTTTATTAAATTTACTCATCAGAAAAACGTTACCTTTATATTTTAATAAAAATGTAATCTATTAAAATTAAAATTAAAATTTTTGAAATATCATTAATTTATATTAGATTTTTAATATTTTTGAAAAATTAAAATTTTAATATTATTGATATATATTGTTAATATTATAATTTTTTTATATATTTAAAAAAAAGATGTTAAGAATTATTTTTATATATTCAATTCTCACACCTTTTTTAAAAGTTAGTTGTAAACATTATATTTTTAAATTTTATAAAAAACAAATAATTATTTATTAATTTTGATTAATAAATTATAATAGTAATTAATAACATCAAATAATAATAATAAGTTACAATATCAAGTTAGTTTATGATTCTATAAAGTATTAAAGCAATATTAAAATATGACTTTTATAAAACTTTCATATTACATAATTATCCCAACTACCTAATAACTAATACAAAATTAGTTATCATTTGTGAGGAAGATGTTAATGAACTACTATGATCTCTTCTATTTTTGTCCTTGTTAAAGAAGTCATGTTGCAATAAAAAATATATAATTTTTTTTTAAACAATTCAGCTCATCTCATACAACAATTAAGAAAAAAAGAGAAAGACAATTAAAATGTACAAAGTAAAAAAAATTAAAATATAAGAAAAATAAAATACATAGACTTCAATCATTTTTTTAATGGTTATTATTGTATGATATAAAAGAGAGATGTAAACAAGTAGATTACATAATTTTCCACCCTCTATCTTAAAAAAATTATTCAATCATTTTTAGCTTGAAATTTTTATTTAAAATAAATGTTTTTTTATTAGGGCTATGAATGGAAAAATCAAAGAAGTGAGAAACCTATAATAACTTAAATCAACACCAAATAATTGAAGTTTATATTTATGTCTCTTGCATTTTTAGACTACTATATTTTTAGAATGTCATTAAATTTCCTTTTTTCATTTATATTTACGTTGAAGGCGTTTCTTATATGAAACGCCTCCAGCTGGATTAATTTGATGGACGACGGTACGCATGCAAGACGGTTGAAATCATCTCAATCGTCCGCAGCGTTTGCAAAAAACATGCTTTTTTAAATTTCCGAAGTGTGAATGCGGTTTCTTCGTATGGTTTAATGGAGGACCACACAAAAAATAACTCACGAGTTTACGAGACATGCATTGATTTTAATTCATTTGGTACATGAGCGGCTCTTGCTGGCGTGATCTCATTAACAATGCTTCGTGGGGTCCACTGCTAAGCCTTGTCAGACGCGCATCACAGCACAGTACGTACGCGAAACTTTTCAAAAACTGAAAACAAAAAATTGTTATTTGTTTGTTGTAATGAAAACAAAATAAATTTTTCTTCTTCCTGTTACTTGAAAATTTTATTATGATAGAGGACATTTCTTCATTTTCTTGGAAAAAACTCAAGCAGATCGGGCACACAAATTCCTCCCCAATCTCAATCAGTTTCTTTGCAAATTTTCGGAATTTAATAACAGGCAACCTAGATTTAATCTCCTCACCCAATGCAGAGGAAATGACAGAGGTCATTTCTGATATTTCTTGCCCCAAATTGCTCTCCTCCTCTTGTAAACCAGCAGATTCCATTGTTTATAGAAGCCATGGCTGATGCAGAATAGAGAAGCACTTTGGGTATCACGATACAACGGCAACCTACAGGATATCCCATGGTGAAAAAACCTTCAAAAAACAAAGCAAAAATGGGGGATTCAGTACTCTGCTCTGCTA
Source organism: Chamaecyparis obtusa (assembly GCA_027943335.1). Taxonomy (NCBI): domain Eukaryota; kingdom Viridiplantae; phylum Streptophyta; class Pinopsida; order Cupressales; family Cupressaceae; genus Chamaecyparis; species Chamaecyparis obtusa. The sequence continues at coordinate 434,823 of BSBK01005144.1, read as the reverse complement.
TGGGTATTGCCTCAAACAAGTCAATACGAAATGTATATGCGATTATAAATGAAGCAGGGTTATACCAGATGAGACTCAAGACATATTGAACAACTATTGTCCTGCTTCTGAGCGAGGGCTTCATGATTTTCTCCAAATACAATAATGGGATATGAATGTATCACCGCCGCCAGCTCCACGCCTATTTCTCCTGACGACTGTGCTTCAGGAACTCTCGAAGGGTGTGATGGACTGTGATGATGATGGGTAGACTTCATGAATCTTAAGCACAATAAGAGGATGGCCAACATCAACACTACCTCCCATTACAACAATCACTCCTATAAGATAAGAATCGATACTTTAATTCCTCATAGCAGATATGATCACAATAACTCCGAGTGATCACAATAACTCGACGGTCTCTATTTTGCGGCCTTTCAGCTGAGTGAAGAATATTTAGGCTTAAAGATTATTTTATTTCTAATATCATAAATTATTTTCGCTATTTCACAGAGGCAACTCCAAAGTTAGTCCTCGAGATGATGAATGTAAAGGGACTTAGAATCTCCCATATTAAAAGCCACCTGCAGATCCAATTTCACTCATTTATGAAAAATTCTAATTTCACACAGTACCTCTCGGTCCTCATTACGCCTATTCCTGCGTTCAAATGCCGGGGCGATTGATGAACTGTTTACCCGCCGCCCAAGTCACCATGCCCGCCACCTTTCATCCCTCCGGCACATCACAAGCCTTCGATCATACATCCTCCTGACAAAAAGCCACCGCCACCACATCGAATATCACCAGTTTATCCACCACCTGGCATAAACCTGCCGCCGATCATCCCTCCACCCAAATATCTAGGTATCTATTTTTACAGTACAGTTGACAATTTCGGGTGGTAAGGAGCCGGTAAAGCAGTAAGAGTTCCGCTCTGATCTCTGGCCATGAGCTTCGCCAGACCAAAGTCTGATATTTTGGGATCCATTTGGGAATCGAGAAGGATATTGTGGGGCTTCAAATCACAATTCGAGATCTGCATTGGTCATGACAGTATGCGAGGCCTTTGGCGACCCCAAGAGCGATTTTGAAGCGTTCAGGCCATGGAAGAAGATACCTTTTATTATTGAAAAGATGCTTGTCCAGAGTGTTAGCCCAAGATTGAAAATATCTGAAAGATTGGGAAACTAGAAAAGTATATTAGAATTTATTATTCTCATGCATCATTATATCAAATGTAACAAGGTAAATATAAAGAAGTGACAACAACAGTTATAAACTGTTACGCAAAACTGCCGCAACATAAACAGGTAAAAAATTAAAAATAAACTAAAATAAACCTAATCTAAGAAAACATAAACCCGAGGATAATATGTTAACATCCTCCCCTTAATCTGAAGGGGTTATGCCAAGCATTGCTCAAAACTTCTCAAACTTTTCTCTGCCTAGTGCCTTGGTAAGAATATCTGCTGGTTGATCTGCAGTGGGACAATATGTAAGGTGTATAGTGCCATCCTTCACATAATGCCGAATCAAATGAATCTTTGTGTTGATGTGTTTGGTGCGATCATGGAATACTAGATTTTTAGCCATTTTGATAGCGGATTGACTATCAATGAAGAGTGGGGTTGATGCAATCTGCGGTGTCTGCAAGTCTTCAAGAATCCTTCGAAGCCATAAGATTTCTCGAGTTGCTTCAAAAGCTGCCATATATTCAGCTTCAGAAGAAGAGGTAGTTGGAACCGATTGCTTTTTAGATCTCCAAGAGATTGCAGCAGACCCAAGATGCATTACAAAACCAAATGTAGATTTTCCATCAGTTGAATCACCAGCGTAATCTGAATTAGAATAGCCAAGCAAAGAAAACTGATCTGTTTTAGAGTATTTAAGCCCATAGTGTTGAGTACCGTGCAGATATCTAAGAACTCTTTTGGCAGCTATCCAATGAGTTTCTCTAGGTTGTTGCATAAATCGTGAAAGAACTCCAACAACAAAAGAAATATCTGGACGGGTAGTTGTAGTATAAATCAAACTGCCAACAAGTTTCCTGTAGATAGTTGCATCAACCAATGCTGATGAGTCATCTAATGTGAGTTTAAGATTTTGCTCCATAGGAGTACTAAGGGGTTTGCAATTAGCCATGCCAAACTTATGCAAAATCTCAACAATATATTTTTGTTGGTTGATGAAAATAGAATTTGGTTTTTGAATCACTTCAATACCCAAATAGTAATGAAGATGGCCCAAATTAGTCATATCAAAACCTTGCTTTAATTGGTCTTTCACATTTTGAATAGTATTCTCATTAGTACCAGTGATAAATAAATCATCCACATAAACAACAAGATAGACAATAATATTATCAATCTTGCTAACAAAAAGTGTTGCATCATCAAACTCAAAATGTGTAAAATTTAACTTCAAGAGATGCTCTGTAAGTTTTTCATACCAGGCTCGGGGAGCCTGTTTCAAACCATACAATGATTTGATAAGCTTGCATACCTGGTGTTCTTTTTCATGGATTGTATACCCTTTCGGCTGAGTCATATATACTATTTTTTTAAGATCACCATTTAAGAATGCCGTTTTGACATCCATTTGGTGAATGTTCCACCCATTTTGAGCTGCAAGAGCTAACAAAGCACGAATGGTGGTCCATTTTGCTGTAGGTGCAAAAGTTTCATCATAATCAATACCCTCTTTTTGAGCATAACCTTTTGCAACAAGTCAAGCTTTGTGTTTGTCAAGTGTACCCCAAACTGCAATATTTTTAGCTTCATTATATGATGTTGGTTCAAAATCAACTATGAGATTAAGTTCATCAATGGAATCCAAGTTTTCTACAACATCGGATTGAGCTTGTAGCCTTGCCTTGTAAGAGCTTCTCGTACCTGTTTTACCTATTTCATCAGGTCTTAAATCTTTCAAAATCTGCTCAACTTATTTTGCCCACTTATGAGAAGATTTTGGTTGCATAGAAGAGGAGATCATTTCATGACTAGAGGATTCATTAGCATTCAAGGGCTCATCATCAGAAGAGGTCTTGTCTTGTTCATTTATTGGATCATCTTGAGTAAGAACTGTGGTGGATTGAGATTCTACATGTGAATCTATTAAAGGTGAGTTTGATTGACTTCCAAAATGTAAAATCTCACAAGAATGTTCTATCCAAGGAGAAGATTTTTTAGATCTATCAAGTTGTTTTAATTGACATGCGACATTTTCAACACTTTTGGAAGTTTCACAAAAGACAACATCACGTGTAATGATGAATTTCTTGTTAACTTCATCATACAACCTATAGGCTTTGGAAGACTCGGAATAACCAAGAAAAATACATTTAAAACTATGATGATGCAACTTACTTCTTTTGTCTTTAGGAATTAAAGCATAGCAAGTGGACCCAAAAATTCGAAGATGGGAAACCGAAGGAGGATACCCAAACCAAACTTCATATGGAATTGCATGGTGGAGAGCAGATGACGGAGACCTATTATGGAGATAGACTGCAGTTCTTGCTACTTCAGCCCAAAAATGTAACTGGATTCCTTTAAAATATAACATTGCACGAACCATATTCATGATGGTTCTATTCATTCGTTCAGCAACACCATTTTGTTGAGGAGTACCTGGAGTAGTGAGATGATGTTGAATCCCATTTTGATGTAAATAATCCTCAAAAATTAGAGAAGTAAATTCTCCACCATTGTCTGTTCGAAGTGTAGTAATATGAGATTGAGCCTGTTTTTCAATCATAACATGAAACTTTTTAAAAATTTCAAAAACTTCTGATTTTTGTCGCAAGAAATAAATCCAAGTTATGCGGCTGTAATCATCAATGAACAAAATGAAATACTTAGATCCTCCAACAGAAGTTACCAGTAAAGGTCCACATAAATTTGAATGAATTAGTTGCAATTTTCTATGTGCTCTCCAAGTGGAGTGCGGAAAATGATTTCTATGTTGTTTGGCAAGAATACATGCTTCCCATTTTTCAATTGTTTTAGGTAAAATAGGCAAGCCATCAACACCATTCTTTTGCATGAGATGAATTCTATCATAACTAATATACCCAAATCTTGCATGCCATAATAGACTAGGAGATAGACTACCTTCTTCAGTAAGATATGCAAAAATTTTAGAAAGAGCTGAAGTGCCATTTAGTTTTAGTAATCTTCCATCCTCACAACCAGTGAATACAACTTCATTATTAGATATCTTTCTGACAACAACTTGTCCATTTTGTAACAAAATAGAGTAGCCTTGTTGTCGAATCAATACCAGTGATAACAAATTACGTTGTAATTGAGGAATATACAATACATCATGAAGCACAAAATCTGGAAGATTAGGCAATTTAAATCGAATAGTTCCTTTTCCAATAGGCTTGAGACTTGACTTATCTGCTAAATAAATTGGACCACATGCACTTTCATGAAATTCTTCAAAGTAATCATGCCAAAATGTCATATGTTGTGTGGCTCCTGTATCTAAGATCCAAGAATCATACCATGAGGAATTAGAAGCAAATTCTAAAACAGAAAGTATGTATTGATCACTATCACTGTCACAAGCAAATTGGGTTGCTCCTGAAATTTTATCATCTGAATATTTATCATCACTGTGAATTTTTATTTTATCTTTTTGTTTAAAAGAATTTTCTTTAAAACTTTCAATCTTATCCCATGAGAGCTTGCATTCATGTGCTTCATGACTTCCTTTTCTACCACATCTTTTACAATGCAAAAATTGTCTATCATTTTGATTATCATTTTTCCTCCATTGACCTCTACCTTTTCCTCTATCACTAAAAGCACCTTTTGAAGAGATATTATTTACAGGTTTCTCTTGATGAGCAAAACAAATATTTTCATTGATATTTTCTATTTTTCTCCCAAATGTTTTCTCACGTTCAGCTAACTTTTCAACCAATAAATCAAAAGTGATGGTTTTCAATTGGTTGCTTGCTTGAAGAGACTCTAGATAAGTGGAATGCGTGGGAAGAAGTGCTTTAATAAAACCTGTGAGATATATATCAACTTTCCCACCAGCAGCATCAACATCTTGTTTTATAGCTCTAATTTCAGAAGCTAGACTCATAACATCACCATTTTTCAACTCAAGATTAAATAGTTTTAACTGTAATTGAATAAACTCTAATTCTGAATGAGAATCAAATAATTTTTTTAACTTGTCAAGGGCATCCCAAGCAAATGTGCATCCTTGTATATGTTGATACACATCTCCATTAACAAAAGCTCTGATTAAAGCCAAAGCTTTTAAATTTTTAAATTGCCAAATCTCTTTTTCCTTAGTATCAGTTGGTTCTGCAGGTTGAGTTTTCCCATTACATATATTATTTCATAAATCATTAAAAATAAGTGTATTTTCTACTTTTCTATGCCATTCTGTCCAATTATCTTTTCCAGATAATGTTTCCCCAATCAATGAAACAATAGATTGCATTGTATAAATAAAAATAAAAATATAATTTGCACAGTATGCAAATTTAAATGACTGCCCAAATTTTCTTGCCGTAATTTAGCAAAGAAAACAATTTGTAAAAATTTTGAAAAACTAAATAAATTGATTTCACCTGAATCAATTTTCTCTTTTTGGAAAATGGCTCCAATCTTCAATATAAAAAAAAAAATCACATATGAATGTATTCCAAAGCTTTGATACCACTGTTAGCCCAAGATTGAAAATATCTGAAAGATTGGGAAACTAGAAAAGTATATTAGAATTTATTATTCTCATGCATCCCTACATCAAATGTAACAAGGTAAATATAAAGAAGTGACAACAATAGTTATAAACTGTTACGCAAAACTGCCGCAACAGAAACAGGTAAAAAACTAAAAATAAACTAAAATAAACCTAATCTAAGAAAACATAAACCCGAGGATAATATGTTAACACAAAGACCCATTCTCCATGTACTCATAGACCAATAGTCACCGATCTTTTCCCTCTGTGTAGAAGCCAATGAGGCGCGCCAAGTTTAGATGATGAATGGAGCCAATGGACATCACCTCATTTTAAAATTCTCAATTGCAATTGCCTGAGCATTCCAGTTTCTTCACAGCAATGAGAGTCTTGTCTTGTAGAATGCCTTTGTAAACGGAGCCGAACCCACCGCGCCTGAACTCCTGTTTGAACTTATCTATGGCCATTTTTAGAAGCTTGTAATCAAACCTGGTAGGAGCAGCAGATCCATCATTTCTTAAGCCTTTCACTCTTGTTCTACATCTCCTCCACACGGACCATAAAACTATAATCAGTATAGATAAACCCAAAATATAGATTATAATGATGGATTGGAGAAGCCCTTTTGATGTTTCTTTTCTCTGGCTTGAAACTGAAAAGCGTGATTGATTTCTTGTTCATACCATCCACATGTTCACGTATTGCCTATACATCTTTGCATGCGGGGACTAGGTATCAACATGTGTAGTTGTCAACACACCAAAACCTAGATCGCTATTCTTTTGAGGAAGCTAGTTGTAACCGTGCTTCCAAGCCTGCACCTGACATGTCTGGAGCCATTAGGTGTTCTGACAATCAGCAATTAAATTAATGCGTTCTCAAAAATTACAATCCCTCTTTATATGCTGCAGGGATGTCAGCAGTACCAATAAGAGCCAGCCACATAAAAAAATGCACAGTATAATCAAATTAAAAAATGAAAGGATATAAAAATCAATGAATATTCACTCATAACACACTTGTTTCGATGTTTCTCCATGCTTTTACACTACATTGTGTAGTGAATAGAACGCACTGACATTCCCCTACTAACTGCAGAGAAATTGGGTAAAGAAAAGTAGTGTTGAAAAATATGAGTTGTTGTATAGAAACCAGTTTTCGGAAAAGTGTCTCATTAGATACATTTCTGAAATTTAGAAATATGCCTAGTGAGGCACTTTTCAAAAAATCTGACCCTCTGCTAACAACAACAAAATGAACAAAATGAAGCAAAATCAACATTGACATTGTTAAGATGAAACAATGGTTTTTTTACAACTCAAATAATTATTTCTAAAAAATTTCTTAGGTACTTTGGAAAAATGAACTTTATTGTGGGCTTTAGTAAACTTTTCCCTTTGCTCTAAGAATCAAAACAATATTTAAAAAATAAATCAAACTATTCAAATATAGACTAAGAATTTATCCCGTGGTGAAGTTTCAAACTTCTATAGATGACAATCACTAATAATATTTCACTTGACAATTTTTTATTTTATTTTATCGATAAAAGGCCTAAGCCAAAGATTTTATTAATAGATTAAATTATAGTACAAACATTCCATTCTGTGCGGGCACTGGTAGGAAAGAATGGAGAAGAAAACCTCCAGTCTAGCCCGGGATCATGGTCCAAATTTTTTATTACAAACAATTTTATGAGGGCATTCCCTCATTTACATCAAAGGATGAAGGCATTCCTTCATTTACAATTTCAATTTAATTTAACTCCAAACTTGGTTCAGGGTTGGTATTAAGAATAATGATATATCTATGTATTGATGTAAGGGAGATCGCCTCATATACATCAAGATTTTAAAGATGTTGATTTGCTGATAGTTATGGTTTTAATTGAATCCCCATACTCAGCTCTATCTTATTGACAATTATCTTTATATAATTTTGTATCGATGAAATGAAGATCTTGTATTCTTTGATTCCTTTGTCTTTGCTATCCTGTATACAAACAAATACTATGTGCCAAAAATACGCTTGTTATGTAGTTAGAAAAGAAGATTCCTACTAACTTAGAAGTTATATATATCCGATACTTCAAAATTGATATTGTTGCTAACATAAAGTGTAACACATACCACTAATTTGTGACTTAAAACCTTGTGTATTTTTAAAAAAATAAGAAGTGTTCAAACAGTAAAAAAAGAATAGCCTGATTACTGAGAGGTATGTTTAGTAAAGGGAAAACCCATTCCCTTATTATCTATGCTTCTATGAAGCCCTAACTTTCCTTAGAAAGAAATTTCACTAATAGTCTATTCACTAACATTAAGATCTACTGGTGCTTCTGAATCTCCATTGTTTCAAAGGATACCATCTTTATATTAAATTGCTACTCTTGAAATTATAAGGTGATGATTATTACAGGATCACCTTATGCACTTCATTTTCAGCGTATTGAGCAGAATTAAATCTCTAATCCAATTATAAACTAAAATGAAGTGCTAAAAGCTATGTTTATTTTAAAATTTTTTTCATGACTCATAGATTGATATTTTAGAAAATACATTTAAATTCTCAGCTTATTTAAACAATCAAAGAAATTATGCAAAAGTGATACCATCCTCTTGACCATAAGCATTAATAAATGAAAGCTATCATTAAAGCATGAAGAAGCTATTTAGTCAGATAAACCAATCTTAGCAAACAAATTCTACAAGTAGGGGATCATCGAAAATAAGCAAGTAAATCTATTAGACACTGCATAGTCATACCTCTGATTATTAATGCAAGTGACATATGTATATCAACATTTTAACCTTACTAAAATTATCTTTGTTACCTGTTTGACTAAGTGTGGTCTTTTGATAGTATCCGGTTGCCATATATTCTTGGGATCAGATCACTTTTAGTCAAAGCTAATATATAAGCTTATGCTCAAGACTTATATAAATCTAATAAAATTCACCTGACAACTTTACTAAATGGTATTTTTATTCTATTTTTTCTAAAGCTATAATTTATAATAGATTTTTAAAATAATTATTAATTTATTTTCTTTGAGATTTTTAAATTTATTTGTTTACAATGTTAATGATATTTGAAGGCAACAAAGTCTTGTACAAATTCATGTCTTGATAATATTGACTATTATGAACTCATTAAGTTGGAATCATATCATTTTAATAGATTTATTATTATATATAATAAATAACATACAAATTACATTATGAAATAATTTTAAAAAATAATAATACTAATGATTCTTATCAATTATTTTAAAAATATTTTTACTTATTTACATACAAAAATAATTTCTTTAGATTAAAATATAATATATAATTGATTTATAAATATAATTAATAGTAATCAAATAAATGATTCTTAGTACAATCACAACCACCTAAAAAGAAAAACCAAAAATATAGTCTAAAAGACAGATCATTTAGAATAATAAAAACTTGAATGGCCGCCAATCCCCACCTGTTATAATCCACATCTTTTCAACTAAAATAAATTAGACACTATATTAAAAGAAATTATACACTATATTTTGAACCCTTTTAATATAGAAAAGATTTTAATGTCTAACAAGTCTTATATTTTCATGTTCCACTAGGTTTATTTCAATCCAAAGGCATTGAGATCTTTCATGTACAGATTATTTTCTCCTTTTAGATTTGACCTTAAATTTACGAGGATGTTTGTCTTCTATTGTATTTTACTGTTATATTTATTTTAAGATTGAAAAAAATGAAGTAAAATAAATTAATTGATTTGTTCAATTATGTATTAAAATTTAATGAATTATAATGTAAAATCATTATAGACTGTAAATTTTAATATTTTATTTGAGAAAAACTTAATATTAAAAATTATTTTAAAATATTTTATTATAATAAATATTAAAAATGTTGTTACATTTCTTATATCTCACTATTAATTGAATGAATTTGAAAGATTTTACACTATTTACATTATAAAGTTATTCTCTTATTATTTTGCTTTAGTTAAAAATTTAGACTTAAAATAAAAAATAAAAGAATCTAATAGCTTCTTACAACATTATTAAGGATATTTCCTTTCCACATAGATTTATCTAACCTTTCTTTTTATGTAATTAAAATATTAAATTTATTTTAAATGTAGAATTGAATATAAAATATTATATATATTGTAACGACAAAGTGTAAAAAATCTAAAAATCATTTAAAAAAAATAAACTATAATCTATATTTTAGATATTAAATTTATGGTTGGATTTTATTATTCTTACTTTAGATTAAAATTAGATTTCAATAGATTAAATTAGAACTTTAAAAGTTAAAATAAATTAAAAATAATTAAATATATATTTCAAAAAGGTTTAGTAGTAGATTTCAATTAGAGTTTCAAAGTGTTGTTATAACTTAAAATTAATGTTATTTATTGTCATTTTAGAAATTTATATTTATAGGTTGTAATTAGTAATATTAAAAAATATTAAAAATTTAAAAATAACAAAAATTGAAATGATTTAAAACTTATTTTCCAATAAAATTGATTCAAACACAAAATTATCATTCTATGATAAAGCTTGAGGGGTTAAAATCGAATTAGGAATAAAATTAGCATTAGAGGTCAATTAAATATTGGAATTGAAGTTCCTAAGATGTAAATTAAGGTTAGAGATATTGTTACTGCTAGGATTCAATTACTATTAGGGTAAGGGTTAATATTAGGGTTAGAATTGATGTGTCTTATATTAGAAAACTAAGATGTAATTAATATTATGGTTCTATATTCAATCCTAACCATGATCACTATTCTTACCTAAACACTAATCCCATCTTTAATTCTCGAATCTAATTACACCGAAGGCATTTCTTATATGAAACGCATCGGACTGGGTTAAAGGATCGACGACTGTCTATCATGCCATACACATGCAAGATGATTGAAGTTTTCTGAACCGGTCGCAGCGCTTCAAAAAACATGAATATGTAACATTTTCACAGTGTGAAGTGACTACAAAGCTATGAATAGTCTTTGTGTGATCTCTCAATCCTTCAGTTAACTCACTATTCTTTTAGAGATTGAGCCAATGAATAGTGTTCATGTAATATGTGAATCATTTCATTAACCTTAGTTATATCATGTTTATGTACGACAATAGATGTTACACATCAAATAGATGTGATTTATTTCATCTAAACAGTCCCGCCTTATAGAAATGCAGAGTTGCCTGTTGCATCAACGGTTGTCGCAACATCGCAATGCATGCAACTTTTCTTTGCGGATGTGCGACAACCGTTGGATCAAAAATAGAACAGTACGAAAGACTGCATCCTTTTCACTAACCATGCTCACTAACCATGTTCACGACTCATTTCAAATCACACAAATAATTCTCATGATAGATAAACCATTTTAACTGATCAATAAGCAACAAATGGTAGACACCTGAAGAAATGGGGTATCTATGAAGTCGAAGGACTCGAAGTCCCAAAGTTGCAATATTCAGATCTTTACTGTTGATGTTGTTCCACTTCGAAATATTTTTTTTCTTTGATAGAGTACGAACAATTTATTATTACAAAATATAGTATAGAAAATTTTTTTAAAATGAAAAAAATTTATATATAAATATACATATTTATATTGATAATAATATTAAACAAATATTACACTTTACAATTAAATAAATCTACTTAAATTAATATGATCAACAAATAATTTTGACTGGGTTAAGCCGATCGAGGGCCGTCTTGCATGTCATAGGCATGCAAGACGATTGAATGCATCGTGTCAGTTTATCTCCTCCTTTTTGATTGGCTGAAAAATTGTAGAATAGGTGGCGCCAGGTGGTGTCCGTTTATTGTCTATCATTGGTTATGTTCTTAACTTAACCCTGTGGGAGTTAACCTTGTTGTAGTTAAACATAGATAAGACCCTCGCAAATATTAACCAAAGGTTAGTTTTCTGACTTGAACCATCAAAAAATAAATAAATATTTTTGGGTTTGGCATACCTGTCATGGCGCTTCTCCATAAAGCATTGCAGAGATTGCTTCCTAGCAATCAGAAGATCTGGTGTGCATTTCAAATGAGATGTCATTCATAATTAAAAATATGTATTGTGTATGATCATTTTAAATTTAAGTTGTCAAATCTACGTTTTAGATCACTTTCACTAAAGATAGTGCACACAAGCTTCTCCAAAATTCATGTCTCTACTGTTGCAATTGCCATTGCATACAAGAAAAGCCCAAAAAACAAATGCCAAGGTAGCAGTCTACTTCTTGTGTTGTTTTATGCGCTAGGGAAGAGGAATGTTGTGAAGCCCCCTAACCACTTGAAACAAATGAAGAAAAATAAGGGAATAAGTTCAGAGAAGGAAATATTAGTTTAGAAATAATAGGGAAAAACAACCCAAAAATCAATGAGATCAGAAAAATCAAGAATACCTGTAGACCAAACAAGGAGATGACACCAATTCCCAGCCAGGAATGCAAGCTATATATATTCTTAATATGGATTTCCTTATGGAATTTAAAGAATGCATATATCCCAATGGCCCCAGGATGATTGCAATGCCTAGAAGGATTAAATGGACCAAATTTTGTCTGTCCTTTTTAATAGGAATTATTTTGTAAGACAAAATACCTGCACAGAAATAGAGAATGTAATTTAAGCTTGATTTTAGATCATATCATTCATCAACAAAGGAGGAGCAAAGTGGCTGGATTTACCTTGGCTGGCCACAAAAATGAACCCAATAAACATGAAAATTGGATGCAACTGCAAAGTGTCTCAAACAGTTAGCAACATGTACTAGAGAAACCCAATTGTATAGAAAAGTAATCTTAACAAGAACCATAAAAACAAGGTAACCTAGCTGTGAAAAAATAATCATCACCCAGATCATGAAAGCTTAGATTAAGCCCATAGACAAAACTGTACAATGATTTTAGATCTAAACCCTAGAAACATCTTCTAAAAGCCCTCATGTTCAAAGTTTCTGAATTTAAGAGAAGGTGAAAAAATGGGTACCATTTGTATTACAATCTTGATATAATCGATGAAATTAAAGCTCTTGAAGGATGAATTTAGAGTATTCAAAAAAATTTAAAACTCTAGAGCCAAATAAATCAAACTGTGGGAATAGGCTCAAATATTTTATTTTCTATAAATATTGCAAATCTCCTATACAATGGGGGTGTCTCCTATCTCAATCATTTACCCATACCATAGGGTTTGTTTCATCGTACCAAAGAGTCATATGCAATACAATTGTTTCATATCTCCATTAATTACCCATGGCAAAGAGCCACACATCAATGCAGATTTTAATATGCAAACAAAATTGACCCGGCTCGGATGGGAATTCTTTCCACACCGATTTCCTTAATAAGAAGTGTAATGGATAAAGTTTTTTTCACGTCATTGCTAGGTTTTCTTCCCATTCAACTACAAACCGCGTGTTTATTTTCCTTCTCATCTTACATTCAGTGTGAACCCTATGTAGCAATTCAGTACAACTTAGAGGGGCCACACCATCTTGAGCTTTTTTCTGAATAATTTGTATGATCATGACAGTTAGCACTTAAGTGCAATGAAGTCACTATATTTAAGGTTTTTCAAGTACAAATGAAGTCGTGGTAGTTGGTACGTTGCAAATTTGCTATGAAATTTTGCTAATGTCTATCCAACATGACAATATGCAATTTGGCATCTCCTCTGGCAACATTATAGATGCGTCCTTGCAGTAACTATCACCACATGTTGCTTGGTACGCTTCTCAAGGACACAAATCCCCATCACAGTTAATGTGAAATGCATCTCATTTTCACTTCTGATCTTCTTGGTTGCAAACACATAGTTCTCGATCCTCGGGCGATCACATGACCGCTCATATAACCCACTGAATTCTTACCACATTACTCTACATCGGAAAACATAAATTCCTATTGACAAGGTTTGTTAAATTTCCTTTAATTTTGCCAAAAATGCTCCAATTTCTACAAATTCTACAGTTCCTCCAAATCTAGCGAAATTATGCGACAAGAATAGCTGCAATGTCTATTTTATATATTTTAAATTATAAATTATTTTATTTTTCTTAAATTGTTTAATTATATTTGATTTTATTTATCTGAAAATTATTTTAAATATATTTTATATTGTAATAATCTTTTTCTTGTAGAATAATTTAAATAATATTATATTAAAAGAATATTGTTTTTATTGTTTATTTATTTTTTACTAAATAAATTTAATAGTGATATTAAATTGAAGAGAATAAGAATTTTCTTAAACAATACAATATTTTTTAAATAGTAAAATAATAGTATGGTTATTTATAATATATATGATATTTCATTATATATTTATTTTTTAATTAATTTACTTGAATATTTGTTGACTATTTGATTTACTAAACCTCTATCTTTTATATTGGTGAGGATTTATATATAAAAATTAATATTTTTTAAATTTATGTCATATATTATATGTCAAATTAATATAATATAATATATTATATATAGTATATATATTTATAAAATAAGCCGAGAGATATCCTTAAAATTTTTATCAGTAATTATTTCAATATAAACACTTTATTATCAATATATGTATAAATTATTATCACTAATCATATATTACTTATTATATTTATATTAGAACATCATTACTATTATTTAAATAATCTAATAATATATGATTATTTATATTTGTATCGTCTTAAAATGGAAGCACTTCCATGGTAAGAGCGTTTAGCCCTTTGAGTAAGTGGATTGGGGTCATGTCGAATGCCTTTAATGGATATTCGGCTTGGATCTGGCTTTTTCCCCTATTCTACCCCATTTTCCACTTCTTCCTAGCACTTTCCTGGCATTTTGGACTATGAACTTGAGGTTTTTGACCCTAAGGTCAAAGTCAACCTTATGGGGTCAAAGTCGACCTCAACCTTGACTAGGTCAGGGTCAACCTTGACCCTGACTAGGTCAGGGTCAACCTCAACCTTGACCCTAAGGTCTAGGATCTTCAGGGTCTACTTTTGGTTGCGGGATTTCATCAAAAACTTGTCTTTTCCCTCTTCGGGGCCATTATTTCTCGGATTAAGCCTCAAATTCTCAAATTAATATTTGAGGTGGACCTTTCTCAATATTTGTATAGGATTCCTAATTTATTATTGGAGATTAGCCTTTCTCGAGTTTTGTGCCTAATGTTCAAATTAACTTTGGGTTTGGCCTTACCTCGAATTTTGTAACAAGGCTCTTAAATAATTATTTTATTTCTATATTAAGGGTGGTCCCCTCCTAGAGTTTTGTGTCAAGACTTTAATTTAATTTCCTTTCCATGTGCACCTCTCTAGAGTTTTGTGCCATGGACCCTTAATTATTATTTTCTACGAGGCCCCTCTTGTGCCCTAGATCACTATAAAAGGGAGCCTCCCTCTCTCATTTTCTCCATCAAGTTTTGCAATCTCATTCTCACCAAGAAATCTCTCAAGCTCTCAAGTGCAAGCAAGCAAGAAGTTCAAGCATTCAAGCCTTCAAGCATTCAAGCATCCAATTCATCAAGGAGATCCATTAGAAGCCATTGAAGGATTCAAGCTCTATAGAGTTCTCTTGTTGAAGATTCATCCATTTCTATTCAAGCCTCTTCCAAGTTCAAGATCCATTCAAGATTGGTGTTGAAGATCAAAAGACAATTGATTGGGGACATCCTACATGTGATTCTACATTCATCCATGCTTGTGGATTCAAGGATTCGAATCCTCCACAAGGTTTTCAACTTAAGCAAGGTGAATTGTTCCATTTACTTTGTTTATTCCAGTAATTTCAATTCAATTTCAAGGTTAATTCCTAAATTGGGGTTTGACTGAGGCAAACCCCCCAAACAAAAAACCAAAAACTCTCTTTTTCTTGCAGGTACAGGTGCAAAGTTACGGATCTAAGAGCAAATTTGGATATCCTTTTCGACAAACTTCTGGGATCTGCGAACACAATTCAAATTGGATTTCAAATAAAAAATGTGGTATTTGACCTTTTGTGAGGGTCAAACCTAAGCTGAGTCATCTTCAAAAAATATTTTTGGGTTTTGTAGATCTCGTAGTTTCAGTTCAAGCGAGAATCAACAATTTTTGAGATTGTTTGACAGGGTTTTCCGCTGATTCTTTTTCAGAGGTAAGTACCTTTATCTCTTAATTTCAACATTAGTCATCTATATTTACTTTCTATATCAATACAATCTCATGTAAGTATAAAATATTGGCTTTGGGGTCTCTTTTATGTGCAAGCCATTGTCCTAGGACCCCATACACTATTTTATCCTCTACATTTTGGTGAACCTGACATGCTTACCCTCCTTTGTTTTGTGGATTTAGATGCTCTATTATGTTAGATCTTCCTTTGTATTCCCTTGTGTGTTCACCTTCACTCTACATTTTGGTGAACCCGACATACTTACCCCTTTCTTTTGTGGATTTATATGCCCTATTGTGTTATTGTTACCCTAATTTTCCTATGCATGCAAATTTAGCTAATATCCATCCCAAGGTCTCTGTTTTTACCTTGCCGACCATCCCTAAAATTTTCATGGCTTCATGTCTGGTTTCCTGGCCTTTGTATTTTGTTTTGTCCCCTGGTCTACAGTTTTAAAATTTGAAAAAGTAGCCATTGTGCCCAAAAACCCTGCAAACCCTAGCCTTCATTCTATTTGGTCATTACCTTTTTTGGCCACTTAAGTTCTTAAATTCCCCATGTGCGCTTTAATTCTATTAGCTGGTCACAGGTTCTCTAAGTCTTTTGGCGGTTACCTTTTCCTTTCAGCGATTCAGCGACTGCAGTGATTCTCATAATTGCTAAGTGTTTGGTGGTTAGGTCTAAACTTCTTGCGACTTAGCAAACAATCACTTTTCTTTAGTCAAGCAATCGCTCAATATAACTCTGAGTTAAACTTTTATTCAGCGACCTCGCGAATCCCTCTATTTGCGTAATCTCTAAACTTAACCAGGGTTCAATATTTCATTCTATGACTAGGCAAATTTCCTTTGGTCACATAATCACTAAATCTTTTGGCGATCACTTTGTGGGGGTCCTAGTTCTGCAAGATCCGATGGTTGTCGTGAGTTCGCGAAGGGTTTTTTCTGACACGTGATCTTGTGATAGCCATCGATCTTCCCTTTTGCTCAGCGCTTCAACTTTGTGTGGGTCCATTGCCACGTTGTCTGACTTGGAGGCTCCTGATTGGCCGAGGATTGTGATGTGTAACCTTGTCAAAGCGGGCCTAGTGCTTTCTAAACTTTCAATCTAATGGCTAGCGCATGATCTAGAAGAATATTCCTGCCTCATGAGATCATGTGCTTGCTGTTGATTTTATTCTGTTGACAGAGCCTTTGGGGGTGGGTCCTTCTTGTTGATGTGCTTGCATACGATTGGTCCACATAATGATGACTTGGATGTGTCAGTGGGGCCGTGTCAGAGCGTCTTCAGGGATGTCAGAAGGATCAAAATCAATGACCAGTGCATGTTCTAAAGGAATCTTTTGAAGCCATGAGAACATGCGCTGACCGCCCATTTTGCTAAGTGTTCAAGCCTTTGTCAGGTGGGTCTGATGCCCATTAGGATGACATGCCATCTTTTGATTGGTTGAGGTAAAGAGAAAATTAAAGTGGGTCCAGTGCCACGTATTGCTGATTTTCTATGTGTTGATTGGTTGCCAAGTGCTGACAAGGATTTCCAGGTGGACCCGTGTGTCAGTGGGGTCCCAGTGCAAAAGAGAGCAATGGCTGGTGCATGATCTGAGAGAATATTCGGTGGCCATGAGATCGTGCACCCACCATTCAATTGGAATTTGGTCTTTAGTGGGTCTGTTGTCAAGAATTTTTTGAGGTGTTGGTTGATGAGGCAATCAGAGCGAATGAAAGATTGACATGTGGAGATGGGCCTAGGATTGACAAAATATTTGGTGGCTTCGATAAGTTCCCTTTGGTTGCTTTTTTGCGTAGTAAAATAGTAGTACTCTAAATGATCTGGTGAATGCATGAATGCGTGTACTCACAGAATCTTAGGATAAGTTAGTGAAGCCCTAAAGTTCTCAGTGACTAAAGCTTTTCTCATGTTCGCAAGATGAAACCAGGGTTAGTAAAAAGATTCAGCGATTTAGCGAAATGCCTTGTTCACTGAATCACTTAACCAAATTGAGGTTAGGCCAAGGTATCTTGTGACTTAGAAATTCTTTCAATCGCACAGTCGCCAAATGACTTAAGGAAGGAAGGCTTGAGGTGGGTCCAAACTGATAGATATGTTGACATGGTCGTTTCCCATTAGATGCAGTGTGTCGAGGTGGATTTTGACTTTTAAGGAGGGTTATACAATTGTTGTAAGATGATTTGAGTCGTTCATCTGCCGAGAAGCATTAGACATCGACGACCGCATTTTACAATGACCGGCTAGCCGTTATAATTCAAATTCAAATATGTCTAAGAGGGTTTTTTGCTAGTGTTTGATTTGCAAGCTACGAAGCGGCGGGGTAGCTCAAAAAATTTATGTCTTCAGGACATTTGTAGTTGAAATGATGATGAGAAAGGTCTGGGCAAGTCGTCTTTAGTCGATTCTTGTCCCTAAGGAGTACCATTCTAAGCATTCATGGCAAGACTTTGTGTAGGAAGGTTGATGATCAAGGTTGCTTATCTACAGGCAATATAGTACAGACATGGGCATGCAAACATAATATCTGATCAGTTGAAATTTTGTAGAGATGTATTTATGATCAGATTTGATTGAGTTAGGGTTGGTTGTTATTATGATGAAATCTTTGTAACCCTAGTTAGGTTTTAACTTTTGCCTACATGCAAAAAAGAGGAGATGTATATAATATTTTTTGAGAGCTTTTTGAGCTAAGGGGTTGACAATTGTAATAGAAATTCATCTTTCTTAGAAGGCTATTTGTGGCATTCTTTTTGCCCTCTGGTTTTCTACAGTTGTAGATTCCCATTGATGATTCAGATATTGCAGAGGTATTTTGTGACATCTTTTCTGTCCCTATGCTCCCTTGTCTAAATTATCTCTTATTGAATTGAAGTATATGATGTTTTCAGTGATATCTTAGGGTTCCTAGTCCCTCTCTCTTTCTACAATTATTGTGTATTCTTGTGGGTGATTTGATTTGAATGCTCTTGTGGGTATACCTCAACCCCCTGACAATCTGTCTCATTCCTATACTGAGTTGTAGAGGTGAATGTTTGTTTGCGGGTTGTAGATTGTGTCTAAATTCTTAGGAATGCTATTGTTTGTGAAATCCTTTCTTTCCCTAAATAGCCTCTTTCTATTGCAGACCCTTCTATGAAATATTTATGCAGGCCTATTTAGTGAGTTTGTGATCTCCTAGACCTAAGTTTGTTCATTAAATTCATCTCCTATACTGCAATTCATACTTTCATTTTGGTGTATCACCTAGTAGGTAGTTTGCTTTCAATTTTTTTCCCTTTCAAGAATTCCTTCTATCCCTTTTCCCCTCAAGATTTACTTTTCTTGTCAAGAAGAAAATTAAGGTGATTATCCAAGAGGAACCAGCCTAGAACTTGGAGGTCTCATCTCAGTTAGCATAGGTCCCACAACTTGGAGATGATTCCCATGTTATACTAAGTTATCAATACTACAAGAGCTTGAAACAAGGGTGCAAACTTAGTGTCTAACAGTTAGATCCCCCTTTCTATTATCTTGTGTGTTCACCTTCACTTTACATTTTGGTGAACCCGACATACTTACTCTCTTTCTTTTTGGTGTTAGATCATTTTTTTTCTTGCCTTAAGATTAGATTTATTTTATGCTCTTGCATTTACATTCCAAAAATCCAAAAAAATTGCAAAATTTCTTCAAAAATACAAAAACATTTACATTGCTTTGTGGAATTAGATGCCTTATTGTGCTTGATTTCCTTTTCATGCTTATAAGTTTCATTTGAATGCATTTGGATATATCTAGATCTATTTTTTATGCATTTCTTTATTTGTTATCATGTTGCACAAGTTTTTTCAAATGTTTTCCAAACATTCTTCCATAGCTTTTGGGATTACACAACATTCTCCTCTTACCTTACCATTGCATGATGTTACACCTAGAAAGACTTTATCTAGTGCATGTGATGTTGCTTTTTCCTCTTTCGAATTTCCTTGTAAGGATATATTAGAGCAAGAAGATGACTTTAATCTATCTCTCCATCATATTTCTCTTTATGGAGATGAGTTAAGGATTGATGTTGATTCTTCTCCTAATATATGTCCTTTCTATGAACCTAATTTAGAACATAATTTACCTTCTTTCCTCTCTAGGGATCCTAAATTGTGCTTTAATGGTAGGGATGATAATCCTCCTATTTGGGATGAACCTTTGGATTTGGATGTTGATTACTCTCTTCCTCATGAAACCATTTTGGATGATCCCTTGGATAACGACATTGATTTATCCTCTCCTCGCAAAGAAACTTTGATTCAAGAGGGTGATTTATTATATGATGATAACTCTTTCTCTCCTCATGTAGTCATTTTAGTGAAAGAAGATGATATTATAGATGCTTTACCTCCATTTGAGATTCCTTTTAGTGATGAGGCATTAGTGGAGAATGATATGAATTCTCTTAATGCTCTCCCTTTTAGTGATGATCCTATGGAGAATCAAGATCTTACCTCATCTCATCCTAGGATGTCCTATTTTCTTCCTTCTTGTGAATCTATTTTTAGTGTTGAGACAACTAATATGGTTTATCCTAAACCCTTGTTGACTATCAAATGTTGTCCCCGCATTACTATCAAAGGTAAACCTATGAAGTCTTTCAATGATCAAGATTCTATAGCTCACACATATCATACAAGGAATAACCCTCAACCTAATCCAGTGGTTTCTACTTCTTTGCCACCTTCTCAACCTATTCTTCCTCCTCCACCCCGTCTTCCTAGCAAGGAGTATGATTTGATAACCCAATTGTAAAATACTCCTACCAAGATTTCTTTATGGGAGCTTCTTCAAACTTCACCTACCTACTATGAAGCCTTGAAAAAAGCTCTAGCAACTCTTCCCACTCCACCTCCTAATCAAGAGAACATCAATAACTTCTTACAATGCATGCATGCTACCCCGGGTCCTCCTGACATTGTTTTTACTCAAAAAGATTTACCTTCTAAAGAAGTTCAAAATCAATATGATGCTCTTATGGTTGTTGTTTCTATCAATAAAAGTATCATTCATAGGACCTTGATTGATAATGGATTTGGGCTTAATATTTGTAGCATGGACATGCTCAAAGAGATTAATGCTGATCTTTCAACTATTCAACCTGACAATGTTCCTATACGTGGCTTTGATAACATTGCTAAGAACACTTTAGGCATCATTACCTTACATATCAAAGTAGGACCGGTCATCCTCAATACACCTATTCATGTTATGCCTGGATCTCTCAATTATAATCTTCTTTTGGGTAGACCTTGGTTGCATGAGATGCATGTTGTTCCTTCCACCCTTCACCGTAAAGTCAAGTTTATACATAACAACGGGATGTATATGCTTCATGCGGATGATGCACCTAATCCTTGTTTAAATATTCAAACCCACACTACTCCTATTCCTAATAGTAATCCTTCCTCCTTTAAAGCTATTCCTGGTGATGATTGAGGAACCTTGGATTTTAATCCTACCTTTATTGGAGAGTATAAGGTTAATGATCTTGATTTTGTGAAGAAACAAAGAGAGTTTGAACAATGAGTTTTTACTTCTAAAACCCTTTGTAATAACTTTGTCGTTGCTTCTACCCACAATAAATCTATCAAGCCTACTAATGATGACATAGTGACTACTGAGGTTCCATTGACTCCTTCTGATATGTCTTCTTTTTATGGTCCTGGTTATCATTTCCTAGTTAAACAAGGATTTAATGGTCAGGGATGTGGTAAGTATAAACAAGGAATTCAAATGCCCTTACACATTGGGGGGCATGAGCATTCTTATGGATTAGGATTCAATCCTCAACAAAAAATCAATGTTAACAACATCTCCAATAACACTTCAAAATATGATGAAACTATGAAGGACTTTGACCGAGAAATTCTTTTGTCTAAACTCCTTTGTGCTAAGATGATTACTAGACCTAAACAAAAAAAGAAACGTAGTCCAAACTTGAAGACTCTTCCTTTTTGTTTATATCATAGATTTCATGATCACTCTACTAATGAATGTCATGCTTTACATTATAAGATTAGGCAGCTCATTGATAGTAAGGTTATTTATATATCATGTGGAAATGAGTTGTATTTCAACACTATTTTTTCTAAATAACATTCATGTTCCTATTATGGAACTCCACATTATCTAAACAATGTTAGCCTAATTCTTGGGGGCTCATTGTCTTGCATAGTGTTGTGAGTGATATAATAGGTCCCCTTTCATCTTTGTTCCTACACTTGGGGGGCAAGGATGTCATCTCCTTCTTTTCTATCTTTTCAAGATTCACTTCTTTCCTTGGTTAAGCAGTATCTATCTATTATGTGATATCCAATTATACATGAACATTTTGGTTTGTATTGAGGATCTTTGTCCTTGATGACAACCTATTTCATTGTTTGACATTGGGTTTCCATGGTGGATAAATCTCTTGCCTTGGAAACTGAACAGTGTGCTATCCCTCATAAGGGTTACTTTCTTTTTCACTTCTTGCATGATATCTCTTTACATTCATTCCTTCCATGGCCTCATAGGAGCTATGACCTTCTTGGCTTGTACTGGGTGTTGTCTATGGATATTGTCTTGATGTTGCAGAAGGCTTTATCCTTGTTCTTTTCTTTCCTTAACATGTCAAAATAGTATGTTTTTTCCATATTAAGGAGGGGGGCATATATATGGCCTCCCTCATTTTATATTATGTATTTTTGTTCTAACCTTTTGTTTTGTAGCATGCTAAATCTCCAAGGGTAATGCACATAAGTTGCTAAATCTTGAAGGGACACACATTTCCAATTTCAAATATGCTAAATCTTCTGAAGGCAACACACATAAGTTGCTAAATCCTAAGGAGACACGCATTTTTCAAAATTTTCAATATGCTAAATCTTGGAAGGTAACGCACATAAGTCGCTAAATCTTGAAAAGATACGCATCTATATGCTAAATCTTTCCAAGGTAACGCACATAAGCTCCTAAATCCTGAGGAGACATGTATTTCATATTCATGGTGATACAAGAAGGTGGATCCATGGGTACTTTATAAAAGCCATCAAAAGATGCATTACATACATGCACAAAGCCACCAGAAGGTGTACAACATTATGGGGTGACTATTAAGTGTTTGCTTGATGGGCCATCCTATCCTTTTGTGGTTCACAGTGAGATATACACATCTTACTGGGCGAGCTAGCCACTCCTCTCTCCCCTCTTCTATCTCTTCTTCTAGTGATGTCTCTCTTATTACAATCTTGGAGTTGATGAAGACTTGAGTCTCTGGGGGCTTGAGGATTCCTTTGTCCCTTTGATTTCAATAAGATTATCTTTTTCTTTATGAGCTCCTTTACCAAGAGTTTGCATCGAGTCCATACTCTTGCTAAAGTGGGGGCTTAATGTATCATCTTAAAATGGAAGCACTTCCATGGTAAGAGCGTTTAGCCCTCTGAGTAAGTGGTTTGGGATCATGTCGAATGCCTTGAATGGATATTCGGCTTGGATATGGCTTTTTCCCCTATTCTACCCTATTTTCCACTTCTTCCTAGCACTTTCCTGGCATTCTGGACTATGAACCTGAGATTTTTGACCCTAAGGTCAAAGTCAACCTTATGGGGTCAAAGTCAACCTTGACCCTAACTAGGTCAGGGTTAACCTCAATCCTGACTAGGTCAGGGTCAACCTTGACCTTGACCCTAAGGTCTGGGATCTTCAGGGTCGGCTTCCAGTTGCGAGATTTCATCAAAAACTTATCTTTTCCCTCTTCGGGGCCATTATTTTTTGGATTAAGTGTCAAATTCTCAAATTAATATTTGAGGCGGACCTTTCTCAATATTTTTATAGGATTCCTAATTTATTATTGGAGATTAGCCTTTCTCGAGTTTTGTGCCTAATGCTCAAATTAACTTTGGGTTTGGCCTTACCTCGAATTTTGTAACAAGACTCTTAAATAATTATTTTATTTCTATATTAAGGGTGGTCCCCTCCTAGAGTTTTGTGTTAAGACTTTAATTTAATTTCCTTTCCATGTGCACCTCTCTAGAGTTTTGTGCCATGGACCCTTAATTATTGTTTTCTACAAGGCCCCTCTTGTGCCCTAGATCACTATAAAAGGGAGCCTCACTCTCTCATTTTCTCCATCAAGTTTTGCAATCTCATTCTCACCAAGAAATCTCTCAAGCTCTCAAGTGCAAGCAAGCAAGAAGTTCAAGCATTCAAGCATCCAATTCATTAAGGAGATCCATTAGAAGCCATTGAAGGATTCAAGCTCTATGGAGTTCTCTTGTTGAAGATTCATCCATTTCTATTCAAGCCTCTTCCAAGTTCAAGATCCATTCAAGATTGGTGCTGAAGATCAAAAGACAATTGATTGGGGACATCCTACATGTGATTCTACATTCATCCATGCTTGTGGATTCAAGGATTCGAATCCTCCACAAGGTTTTTAACTTAAGCAAGGTGAATTGTTCCATTTACTTTGTTTATTCTAGCAATTTCAATTTAATTTCAAGGTTAATTCCTAAATTGAGGTTTGACTGAGGCAAACCCCCAAACAAACAACCAAAAACTCTCTTTTTCTTGTAGGTATAGGTGGGGAGTTTCAGATTTGAGAGCAAATTTGGATACCCTTTTCGGAAAACTTCCGCCCGATCTGTGAACAGAATTCAAATCGTACTTCAAATAAAGAATGTGGTATTTGACCTTTTATGATGGTCAAACTCAAGTTGAGTCATCTTGGAAAAAGATTTATGGGTTTTGTAGATCTTGCAATTTCAGTTGAGGAGCGTGGGAATCAACAATTTTTTGAGATCGTTTGACAGGGTTTTCAGCCGATTCTTTTTCGGAGGTAAGTACCTTTATCTCTTAATTTCAACATTAGTCATCTATATTTACTTTTTATATCAATACAATCTCATGTAAGTGTAAAATATTGGCTTTGGGGTCTCTTTTATGTGCAAACCATTGTCCTAGGACCCCGGACACTATTTTATCCTCTACAATATTAAATTAAAATAATACTATATTGATTGCTATTTGGTTGTATTTGATATGTCCATTCCACTCTCTTCCTGTTAGAACAAATAATCACAGGGGTATAATGTTTTACAGATCAATATATGATTTTAAACCTGATTTACTATATAGAATAAGAAGTCACCAATTAAGAAGTCATGGATTAATAAAGAAGGGGTTTCACATAGAGGTGAAGAAAGGGGAAGAGTGGAAAATTGTGGGTGTGTTGTGAGCAATTGTTGATAGGTTAGATTCTTAAAGGAATATAATTTTATTTGAATTTGATAGTTGTTTTCCCTTTTTTAAAGATGTAAGGTGAAGATTTATTTAGAGTTTGGGTTTTATTTTATTGGATTCAAATTCAAAGATGTTGTAAGGTGTAAAATAATGGAGGGGCGTTTTGGGTAGAGGATAGTAAAATAGAAGGAAATTTTTTTTATTATACTCTAACTCTCATATTATTATTATACTCTAAATGACTTCATTGCACTTAAGTGCAATGACTTTTGTGGTTCTATATTCAATCCTAACCATGATCACTATTCTTACCTGAACCCTAATCCCATCTTTAATTCTGGAATCTAATTACGCCGAAGGCATTTCTTATATGAAACGCATCAGACTAGGTTAAAGGATCGATGACTGTCTAGCATGCCGTACACATGCAAGATGATTAAAGTTTTTCGAACCAGCCACGATGCTTCAAAAACATGAATATGTAACATTTTCACAATGTGAAGCGACTAAAAGCTATGAATAGTCTTCATGTGATCTCTCAATCCTTGAGTTAACTCGCTATTATTTTAGATATTGAGCGAATGAATAGTGTTCATGTAATATATCAATCATTTCATTAACCTTAGTTATATCATGTTTATGTACGATGATAGATGTTACACATCAAATGGATGTGATTTATTTCATCCAAACGGTCCCACCTTATAGAAATACAGAGTTGTCTGTTGCATCGACGGTTGTTGTAATGCATGCAACTTTGTTTTGCACATGTGCGACAACCATTGGATCGAAAATAGAACAGTACGAAAGATTGCATCCTTTTCGCTAACCATGCTCATTAACCATGTTCATGACTCATTTCAGATCACACAAACAATTCTCATGATAGATAAACTATTTTAACTAATCAATAAGAAACAAATGGTAGACACCTGAAGAAATGGGGTATCTGTGAAGTCGAAGGACTCGAAGTCCCAAAGCTGCAGTATTAAGATCTTTACTGCTGATGTCGTTCCACTTCGAAATATATTTTTTCTTTGATAGAGTACTAACAATTTATTATTACAAAATATACTATAGAAAATTTAAAAAAAATGAAAAAACTTTATATATAAATATGCATATTTATATTGATAATAATATTAAACAAATATTACACTTTACAATTAAATAAATCTACTTAAATTAATATGATCAACAAATAATTTTGATTGGGTTAAGCCGATTGAGGGCTGTCTTGCATGCCATAGGCATGCAAGATGATTTAATGCATCATGTTGGTTTATTTCCTCCTTTCTGATTGGCTGAAAAATTACAGAACAGGTGGCACCAGGTGGCGTCTGTTTATTGTCTTTCATTGGTTATGTTCTTAACTTAACCCTACGGGAGTTAACCTTGTTGTAGTTAAACATAGGTGAGACCCTCGCAGATATTAACCAAAGGTTAGTTTTTTGACCTGAAGTATCAAAAAATAAATAAATATTTTTGCGTTTGGTGTACCTGTCATGGCGCTTCTCCATAAAGCGTTGCAGAGATTGTTTCCTAGCAATCGAAAGATCTGGTGTGCATTTCAAATGAGATGTCATTCACAATTAAAAATCTTTATTGTGTATGATCATTTTAAATTTAAGTTGTCAAATCTATGTTTTAGATCACTTTCACTAAAGATAGTGCACACAAGCTTCTCCAAAATTCATGTCTCTGCTGTTGTAATTGCCATTGCATATAGGAAAAGCCCAAAAAACAAATGCCAAGGTAGCAGTCTACTTCTTGTGTTGTTTTATGCGCTAGGGAAGAGGAATGTTGTGAAGCCCCCTAACCACTTGAAACAAATGAAGAAAAACAAGGGAAAAAGTTCAGAGAAGGAAATATTAGTTCAGAAATAACAGGAAAAAATAACCCAAAAATCAATGAGATCAGAAAAATCAAGATTGCCTGTAGACCAAACAAGGAGATGACAACCCAAAAATCAATGAGATCAGAAAAATCAAGAATACTTGCAGACCAAACAAGGAGATGACACCAATTCCCAGCCAAGAATGCAAGCTATATATATTCTTAATATGGATTTCATTGTGGAATTTAAAGAATGCGTATATCCCAATGGCCCTAGGATGATTGCAATGCCCAGAAGGATTAAATGGACCAATTTCTATCTGTCCTTTTTGACAGGAATTATTTTTTAATACAAAATACCTGCACAGAAATAGAGAATGTAATTTAAGCTTGATTTTAGATCATATCATTCATCAACAAAGGAGGAGCAAAGTGGCTGGATTTACCTTGGCTGGCCACAAAACTGAACCCAATAAACATGAAAATTGGATGCAATTGCAAAGTGTCTCAAATAGTTAGCAACATGTACTAGAGAAACCCAGTTGTATAAAAAAATAATCTTAGGGTAAAAGTACAAAACTGTGTCACACTTTTATAAAGGAAAAGGTCAACAACACACAAAAATTTTAACTTTAATGACATAAAAATGGCATTTATGTTTAAAATTTGGAGATGATGTAAACTAATGAAACATGTAAAAGTGGATGAAGTTTATGGCTATAATTTTTTTAATTTTTTTTGAACAAGAATTCACATAGTTTTTAAATTTTTGAAGTCCATTTTTTACTTGCTGAAAAATGCTAAAAAATGAGGGTCTTGTCCGCACCAAAAAAGTATATGCAAATAATCTCTTTTTCCTTTGATTTCAAAATATGTCATAGATAAAAATGTATAGCTAGTGCAAAAATGAAGAAAAATTAGTTTTCAATGTATATTTTCTCTGTTATAACTACACAAAGTCGAACATACCTGGAATCGACAATTTTCATCTCGCGTCAAATTTCCCCTATCAAATCTACACCATTAAGAAAATAAATTACACACTCTTGAAGATAACTCTCTCCTCTAGTGTTAAATATAAATTTTTAATTTTTTTGATAAGCTTTACTATTTTTTTCTATTTTTGAAGCATCTTGTTCTCGAATGTTAAAATACCTACTTGTAGTATTTTGAAATTATAATATATTAGATCTAATTAAAATACTATAAAAATTATATGATGATAATCTTGACTCTGTGCTCTAAAAAATGGTATTTTTATATTTGTAAAAAAATATCATTAAAAAGAGTAAGAGTTATTGAAACGTCATTTTTCTGAAATAATTTTATTTCTTTAGTAATTGTTATAAAACATGCATTTAATAGATATTTCCAATTGGAAAAGGTGAAGAACTTATCTAACTTAGCTAGAATGAATCTAGCTAGACCATATGTTTGACAAAAAATAATTTTAGTTAGAAATACTCAAATTCAGTTGTGCTGATAAGTTGTCCTGAAACGTGACACAGCTTTGTGCTTTTACCCCTTAACAAGAAGCATAAAAACAAGGTAACCTAGCTGTGAAAAAATAATCATCACCCAGATCATGAAAGCTTAGATTAAGCCCATAGACAAAACTGTACAATGATTTTAGATCTAAACCCTAGAAACGTCTTCTAAAAGCCCTCATGTTCAAAGTTTCTGAATAGCAGAGCAAGTGAAAAAATGGGTACCATTTGTATTACAATCTTGATATAATCGATGAAATTAAAGCTCTTGAAGGATGAATTTAGAGTATTCAAAAAAATTTAAAACTCTAGAGCCAAATAAATCAAACAGTGGGAATAGGCTCAGATATTTTATTTCCTATAAATATTGCAAATCTCCTATACAATGGGGGTGTCTCCTATCTCAATCATTTACCCATACCATAGGGTTCATTTCATCGTACCAGAGAGTCATATGCAATACGATTGTTTCATATCTCCATTAATTACCCATGGCAAAGAGTCACACATCAATGGAGATTTTAATATGCAAACAAAATTGACCCGGCTCGGATGGGAATTCTTTCCACACTGATTTCCTTAATAAGAAGTGTAATGGATAAAGTTTGTTTCACGTCATTGCTAGGTTTTCTTCCCATTCAACTACAAACCGCGTGTTTATTTGCCTTCTCATCTTACATTCGGTGTGAACCCTATGTAGCAATTCAGTACAACTTAGAGGGGCCACGCCATCTTGAGCTTTTTCCTAAATAATTTGTATGATCACGAGAGTTAGCACTTAAGTGCAATGCAGTCACTTACAGTAATTTGTATAATAATACAAAAGTTAGAGTATAATAATAATACTCGTATTTTTTTTATTATACTCTAATTCTCGTATTATAATAATACTAAGTTTTGGCTGGCTCTTATTGGTACTGCTGACATCCCTACACCATACAGAGAGGGATTGTAATTTCTGAGAACGCATTAATTTAATTGTTGATTGTCAGAACACCTAATGGCTCCAGACATGTCAGGTGCCGGCTTGGAAGCACGGTTACAGCTAGCTTCCTCAAAAGAATATCGATCTAGGTTTTTGTGTGTTGACAACTACACATGTTGATACCTAGTCCCTGCATGCAAAGATGTATAGGCAATATGTGAACATGTGGATGGTACGAACAAGGAATCAGTCATGCTTTTCAGTTTCGAGCAAAAGCAAAGAAACATCGAAAGGGCTTCTCCAATCCATCATTATAATCTGTATTTTGGGTTTATCTATACTGATTATAGTTTTATGGTCTATGTGGAGATGTAGAACAAGAGTGAAAGGCTTAAGAAATGATGGATCTGCTACTCCTACCAGGTTTGATTACAAGCTTCTTAAAATGGCCACAGATAATTTCAAACAGGAATTCTGGCGTGGTGGGTTCGGCTTCGTTTACAAAGGCATTCTACAAGACAAGACTCTCGTTGCTGTGAAGAAACTGGACTGCTCAGGTAATTGCGATCGAGGATTTGAAAATGAGGTGATGTCCATTGGCTCCATTCATCATCTAAACTTGGCACGCCTCATTGGCTTCTGCACAAAGGGAAAAGATCAGCGACTGTTGGTCTATGAGTACATGGAGAATGGGTCTCTGGACAAGCATCTTTTCAATAATAAATGGTATGTTCTTCCATGGCCTGAACGCTTGAAAATCGCTCTTGGGGTCGCCAAAGGCCTCGCATACTGTCATGACCAATGCAGATCTCGAATTGTGATTTGAAGCCCGACAATATCCTTCTCGATTCCCATATGGATCCCAAAATATCATACTTTGGTCTGGCGAAGCTCATGGCCAGAGATCAGAGCAGAACTCTTACCGCTTTACCCACTCCTTACCACCCAAAATTGTCAACTGTACTGTAAAAATAGATAGCTAGATATTTGGGTGGAGGGATGATCGACGGCGGGTTTACCCCGACCGGTGGATAAACTGGTGATATTTAAATTAAGGGTCAAGCTTAGGGTTTAGAGTTAGGCTTTTTGTTTGGTAAGGATTTATTTCATGGTTTGTATTATATATAGGATTCATGTTTTCATTAGGCTTAAATTTTTGGTTATGGTAAGGATCAGGGTTAGTGTAAGGGTTTGTACATCATGGTTAGAATTAGGGTTATTAGAGTTAGGGCTAGGATTGAGGGTTAGGATTAGGGTTAGGATTATGATTTGTGTTAAGTCTAGGTTAAGAGGTAGAGTTTGGATTATGTATAGGGTTAAGGTTTCAATTAGATCTAGAGATAAATTAGGATTAGGGTTAGATTTAAAATTAAT
The DNA here is from genome assembly GCA_027943335.1 of Chamaecyparis obtusa. Taxonomy (NCBI): domain Eukaryota; kingdom Viridiplantae; phylum Streptophyta; class Pinopsida; order Cupressales; family Cupressaceae; genus Chamaecyparis; species Chamaecyparis obtusa. Next base: position 404,072 of record BSBK01005144.1, on the reverse strand, counting down.
ATTATGGTGAGGGTTGGCTTTATATCCTATACCTAATTACACCCTAAGTCTTATTAAACTATATCATTGACCCTAATTGAACTATACCCTTAATTATATCCTTACCTCAATTTAACATAAATCTTAACTAAATCATAACCACTAAAATTTAACATAAATCCTAACTAAATCATAATTTATAATTAAATTATAACACTTATGTTATTTTAAATCTAACACTATTTTAATTGTAACCTAAATACAATATTTCTCTTGTATCTATCATTGAATCCCATTAAATATTTATTTACTTTAACGTATTTGAAATACATTTCTATTTTTATTTTTTCTAATCTAACTTATCTTATACCTTATACAAATCTATTTCCCTAATTAAGGGGTTGATCTACCCTTTATTAGTGGTTCATCATTATTCTCTTGACAATGGGATTGCACATTTTTAAAAATATTTGAAGACCACTACGATTGAATGATATCAATACATAATACATGTGCTAATAACTTTGATGTGTTATTTAATCTTTATGTCATTCAATGATTCCTTTCATGATGCTTTAATAGATTTGTATATTTTAAAAGTTGATTCTTCTAGTGGAAGAGACATGTATTACATATCATTGTTTGTTATTTTGTCCATTAGTTTTAGTTATTTTATTTAATGTTGAATTGTGGAGAATTGCATATTTCTATTATTAAAATTTAGAAACATAAAATAATTATTTCAATATATAAACATAGTACATCTTTATTTAATTTATTTTAAACATAGGAAAAAATTCAAAATATTGATTAATTTTTTATATGAAAAACCCCATATAGTTGATAGAAAAAATATAAGAAAAACAACAAATTTCATTTTTTTTATATAAGGAGAATTGTAAAATAGAAAAAAAGGTGAAAAATTAGTTTTAAGATTTCATATGGAAAAAATTGTATTGCGAGTAAATTGAAGATAAATTTAAATAATTAAAGTAAACCTATCAAGGAAATCAGTGTTATCTCATGTAATATTTTACTCGCATATATCATTGTAATAATTTACCACAACTTTCATGTTGATTGTATTGGCATGTGGTTTTACTCGCACTCCACTTGTCCTCTTTACAGAACCAAAGTTGAAAAGCAATCTAATGCTTTTGTGGAACTTGGTCATACGCAAATGGAACTTTTAGGACTTACAGAAGAAGAAGAAAAAGAAGAAACATGCGAGAATGAAGTAGTGGGCAGTATTAGCGTTTCACCTGCAGCAGAGCATCATGATAATGGTGGTTTTAGTAGGCAGAAAGATTATCATTATAGTGAACAGGGAAAAGGAGAACATGTTTCCATTGATTTGGGGCACCAACGAAAACCAACTTCTTGCTCCATCAATTTTGTTGGTTGAAGTGTAAGTTGAATTAAGGGCTTCTTCTTTTAACAGAGTTTTACTTTATCTTTCACCAACGTTTAGATTTTAGCATTATTGAAAAAAGAGTCTGTGTCATCTTCTATAGCTCCCTCTTGGAGATATTGCTTTTAATGTATCCGTTCATATGAGGCAACATTGTGATTTCATATACATGTTATTTTGTTGCAAATTAATAGGGTTTTCAATTTGTATGTATTTAAATTATAATTATGTAATATTAAATCTTTCCTTGTTTAGTTGTATTAATGGTGATAGCTCTTGAACATGCCTAACATGCAACAAGTCTATTAAATTCATAATAACCAACCATCCAAAATTGTATGGGTTTCTACACCATCCCTGGCCTTGCTTCCCTTGTCTCATTCACTAGAGTCTCTAACAGTCTACAACACACATATTACGATGATTGAAAAGTGAAGAGGAGAGGTGTGAAGTCCGATGGGTAAAGGAAGGAGACAGTCGGGTTTCGCACCGACCAACGTCGAATTCCGATTAGGCGGTTTCAGAAATGAAGCTGGGAAGGTGCGATGAGAAGGAGAAGTGATGAGAAAAACAATGGAAGGACTTCTTTACATTACCCACGTGGACATGATTTTTGCTAGTCATGTGCACGCGCGTACGAACGCTTTGTAAGAACTTCAAAATGAAAACCACATTCCTACGGTAGTCCAGTCATGAAAGAACCATTATTTTATTTTATCTCATGCTTGTTTGTATGTGATTCAGGCATAGCACGAGGACTTTAGCCATCAGTATACTTGTCGAACTCTCATGAAACTTCTCCAACATGCCTATATATATCTTCCAACACTCCCTCTGATTCATTGTAAGATCAAAATAGAAATTTGGTTATTTGAAATTCATTTTCTGTTTGTCATTACCTACAACTGTTTAAAATATAGTTTTCTTTTTTGAGATTATCTATAGCTGTGGGAATTTGAGTTTTTGGCATGTTTGAGATGGAACAAGTGAAGGTAATCAACACATGGCTTAGTCCATTTGGAAATCACGTCTTGATTGGTCTGGAACAGAAAGGCGTTAAATATAAACTCTTCCTATATTTCTCCTCGATCTTCTGATCAGGAAACGAACTCCATGGCCTTTCTACTCGATGTTGCAGCTAAATATGCCTCCAATGTCTGCAAGTATCTTATCCAGGCCAGTCAAAATTATACTAGAATTTTTTTTAAAAGCAAAATTTGTGTACTGTATAGATTGTGATACGTAGTTTTTTATTTTAAGAATAGTTCTGATGTTAATTAGTATTATGTGGCTATTTATTTTGATTAAAGTATTTTTATATTAGTAAAGGTTTCAAGGAAGATTAAATTAGAATGTTTATCTTATTATTTATATGCAAAAAGGGTTGGAATTTCTAGAGTTTATCAAAATTTGCAGTGTCTTACTGCGAAATCCGATGGTGAATTTTTTAAATCTATTTCTGGAGTTTATCAAAATTTGTAGTGTCTCATTGTGAAATTTGATGGTGAATGACAAGCTTGCCCAATTGGGTAGTGTGGTCGTGCTCCAACAGTAAGCCGCCAGTGAAGGACAAAAATTGGTAAAGAGTTTAGCGGCTTCCATTTTATGATTGATAAGTTTCCAAATATAGGGAAACCCTAATAAGGATGGAGAATTTTTAGGGACCATAATCATCTACATAATATAGATAATGACAATTCAGAATGCCCCTAATTACAAATGACCAATTACTAATCAGAACATTTAAAATCTGTACATCATTGTCTGTTGTTCCTCACATTGATTTTGATTAATTATTATTTTATTATTACTAATTTTAAAAAAAACATTTTATTTAATTTCAAAGTACTATCTTCAACCATCGATCTGATTTCCATCGATCTGAAAGCTCCCAATTTTTTTAATTTTTTCAATGAAATTTGAACTCCTGCAATCTATGGTTTCGCTTATAAACCCTTGGTGCTTTAAAACTATTACATTTTCCATACATATTAAAAAAATATTATTTTTAATTTATTTTATTTTTTAAAACTTTTGGCTATTCTGTAAAGTACTTTTTGTGTCATTTTTTTCCTAGATCTAACCATTTTATTATTTAGTTTTTACCATTATATGCAATGTGTCAATTTTCAAGGTGATTCAATTTTTTTCTTTGTTATGGTGAAGTTTATTTTATTATATTTTTATTTGGTGATTTGGATTGTCATTGTTGTTCTTCTAAATGACTATCCACTAAGTTATTTAATTATTTTCTATATTGATTTTTTTGTATTTTCTATTTCTATTTTACATTTTAATAACTATGATATTATAATGTATAAATATAATTAAAAAATGAAAAATAGTAGTTAAATAATAAATTATATGTTTAATTTTTAAATTTAATCTATTTTAATCATTATTAATGTATGTTATATTAATAATTGATTTAATATACATGTAAATTTAATAATATTATTATTTGATTTTTAAATGTAGATTGTTATTATATTAAATAATATATAAATTTAATTACAAAATAATAAATAAGTAATAGATTAATATAATATACTATCTAATTAATCGATTTCTATATATATTAAAATTTAAAGAAAATATTATTTATATTTTATATATACATAATCTTAAATATATATATTAATTTTTTTGAAATAATACTATTTATAGTTCTTATTATCTATATAACTTAAATTAATAAATTAGAAATTATTTTATTTTATTTTAACATGTAAAGGTTTCTATACAATTATTAATTATTGGTACTAAAATAAATATAATTTAATTATAAATATGTTAAAATTATAAATTAGTCAATTTAAATTTAAATGGTTTTGAAGTTTTTTTTAGATCTATTTAATCTTGGCACATTATTTAAATTATTTCTAGCTAATCAATAAATATAATTAAAAATTAATTGTGCTTTCAAAATAATAGTATTGTTATCTATAATATATCTTAATTATATGTTTGAGATCTACAAAATAATTATTTTCCTTGAGGAAGAACCTCAAAAATAAACATCATGCCAATATTTATGAGAATATATAGTTGGTGAATTCACCTTCTACACAAGATGAGAACATCAAAAATTCATTGCACAAGGTGAGAGCCACTGGTAGGGAATAGAGATAGAGATAGGGAGTGAGTAATATGATCTATGTGTAGTGAGAGATATGTAGGTGTAGATAAATAGGGAGAGAGATATATAAATACATAGAGAGGGAGAGGGAGAAATAGAGACAATACATGAGAAGTAGAGATATATAGAAGTAGTAAGTGATAGGGAGAGAGCCCCTCCTAGAGAGGTAGGTATGGGAAGCTATCACTTCTCTATTGAGAGTTTTACGCAAACATGGCAATTTTGGAAAAAAGCATGGAAGAAATTTGGCATTTTATGTAATATCTACAGTAAATATTTTAACAAAAATCTCAAAAGATGAATTTTAAAACCTTATTCACTCCCTACCCGCATACACATTTGAATGGATATGCTTGTAATTATCACCAATTTGATGTTACATACTAAACTAACAAAAATTGGTAATTACCTTAGGGATGCCATGGTTTCTAAATTTATCCTAGGTCTATAGTTATAATAATGATCTGCATTTCTCAGGTCCATTACAAGACCGATCTAGAGTCGATTTATCTACAAGTCTGATCCATGGTATATTTATTTGTATTTACTCATGGCATACTATATTTACTCACACCATGTTATATTGATGAGTGGCATGAAGATGCGACATTGATATACACTAATTTCTTGACAACATTTTAATATTTTCTCCCCTACGTAAAATAAATGATATGGAAGATCTATCCCACGTAATTGCATGAGATAACATTTTAGCTGATGTTGGGTCCAAATGATGGATGAGCTACATTTATCAATGATAGAAGTGCAATTGAGTTTTTGAAATTTATTTCCATTCTAAAATTTTCAAATGTCTCTTTTCTACGAACCTACAATATGTTGACACTTGTAACCCTTGAAAATAACATATCTACAACCTACTATTTTTTATTTTCAAAAAATCTACAAAATGATACATGAAAATGTAAATCCAACACATTTGAGATAACCATAAATCTAAAAAATACCATATTCATGTTTCAAATGATAGAATATTATATATTTGCAATGAATGGATGCAAAAAACATGAATCCATAGTATGCATCCAAGGGTTGTATAGGAGCTCCATGTCACCACCTGACCAACTCATCGTCCTTAACACATAAAACTATGAGTTGTTACACTTGAGATTTCAAGTCACCAATATATTAGCTCCATGACTTGCACACTAGTAACTAAATTCTGCAAACTAAAATTGTCATTTTCATCTTCTTGTACTTCTATGAATATTTTTTACTCAAGTAGGAATTACTATAAAAAAGAAACAACATTCCTACAACTAATATTATGGCTTTGATACCAAAATGAATTTTTAGAAACTAATATTGTAATATCTCTATTATCAAAATCTCAAAAATATACCAAGTGAAAGGAACTAAACTTGCAAAGACAAACAAAATGATTATTCAATTAAGCCCAATAGAGAAGCAACACAAATAGGTTATCTATAGAACTTAACAAATAAAAACTAGAAATGATGCAAGATATATCCTAGGAAACCCTTTCAAACCACAACCCTCAACTTTAACATGTCCTCTCCATTGTGGGAACAAACCAAATACATCCCAAACATAAAACCATGACCATGCTACAATGGCACAACCATAGGGAATAAGAGATTATCTGTGGAGGAAACCTAATAACATTATCTTGCATCAAATGTGTCACACTTGAACTATCGCTAATGTGTACATTGAATATATAGGAAAGTCCACATATGAAAAGATAAAATATTGTTTCCAATAACTTTCATGATAATCTAGATAAAGAACTTTAATCTCATATCCTCTTATATATATTGGTCAAAAAACTATGTTGTGTACAAATAATACACTAAAAATTCTATAGGATTCAATAATACACAAATCACAAGGGCTTACACTTCATAAAGCAACAATCAACATTGACAATATTGACTGGCAAGGGTTGACTCATAGCTATTACAAGAGTGTGTCCCCTAGACTGCATTTCTACAAGTTCTTTCTCTTTAAACAAATAAACCCAAATTGTCCATCTATGGGGTAGTGTTCATTCTAAAACATGACAATTGTTTAACAGTGGACATGCCAAAAATACCTCCACTTTGGTAAATTATTGTAATTAATAGAACTAAAAACACTACATGTTTTTGATAAGTAACATTAGTAAACATTAATAGGTTAGACAATAGGCAATAAAATTATCCTATCCAAATCCCATAGAATTTGAACCCATAATTCCCTGTCCGAATTTCCACAAGAACCTATTTCCTTATCGCTCATTTTAAATGAGCATAGTATCTGTTTTGTGAATTTCTATGAGTTTTCTTGGTTGTAGTTAGTGAATTTCTGAGAGTGTTCTTGATTGTGATTTTGTGAATTTATGTGAGCTTTTTAGATCGTAGACTTATAATAAATATTTTTGAATTTTTATTTTATCTATTTAAAAGAAAATGGTTCCTCTTTATAATATTAATATTTGTTAAATATTTTTTTTCAAATAAAATTTAATTTTTTTATAAGTTCATTGTAGACAACTAAATCTTTCTAGATCATGGACTTATATAAAATCATTGTGGATCTATATTGTATCTATTTAAATAGATATGTTTCTTATTTAAGAATAGTTATTTAATTATTTAGATTTAAAAATTATTACTTTTCTAAGTAAAATTGAAAATTAAAATATCATAATTTAAAATGATTTTTAAAAATATCTTGTAATAAAACAAAAGAAAATTTTCATAACTTTTATTATAAAATACATTAGTAAAAATATTAACTATTATAAATATCTATAGTGGGTTAGTTTTTTATTTTCTTAATTTTCTTACATGAATTTTCCTATGTGCATCTTCCAGGTTTCTTTTTCTATAAAAAGTATTATAAGCCATGAAAATTATATATATAATATTTATCTAACCAAATTCATTAAAATTACTAAAATCTACAATGCTCATGGTTCTAATATCTATTAGTGCATAGGAGTTAGTGATAATGATAAAATCAACATTGTGTAACTAACTTATATAAATATGTGTGTGTGTGTGTGTGTGTGTGAGAGAGAGAGAGAGAGAGAGAGAGAGAGAGAGAGAGAGAGAGAGAGAGAGAGAGAGAATGTTTTCTAATATACAAGTATATTTGATGATTTTGATCCAAATTAACATTCGAATTTGAAGTTTTACTCTTGATTTGTCCATTATATAGATTAACTATAACATAGTATGATAGTAGTCAAATTCTCAAATATTTTTACTTTCACTATAGATTGAAAATGGCGAGAAAATCAAACTTGAAATTCAATTTCTATAAATTAGGGTTAATCTTCTATATCCATGAACCTTGGGATTGGCCCTGTGGAAATGAAATTTATTTTTTGAGATGGGGAATAAGTTTATGGACATGAGTATAGAGATTAAAATAATAATTGAAGATTAATGAAAAAAAGGAGTGTGAATATATAATCAGTGGATAGTATCATACATGCACAGATGTGTATATTTGAGTATGGATAAAAGATTAGGGATTAAAATTGAATTTTTTATAAAAGGTGTATGTCATTTGTTGATATTATTTATATTAAGAAATTTTAGACCTCTATATATGTTTTGAGCTATATCCTCTGTTTTTATTTCCTCTTATAGATTATATAAATTGTATCAATATTTTTGTGTTAAGGATTTTTTAAGGGATTTTCTAGGTGAATCTTTGTGATTTTATCGTGTTTAACTTTTGGAGACTTTTGTTTGTCATATATCTAATAGCTATTGTCAAGGTGTAAATTTTTAGTTATCTTTTGTGATATTATTAAATATGTTTAGATTGATAATTCAAAAAATATTTTTCTTCCTACTCTTTTAATACTATTATTTAAAAGTCTTATTTACTTGTAATTTTCAATCTTATTTTCATGTAATTTTCACCCGCATTAAAATATTCTTGTTCTATGTATATAATTCAATGTTTTTTGTAACTAGTTGTTGACCTTATCAATTTGATTGATCACATTTTAGATGCAAGGGGAAGAAGTAATGGAGGGTGTATGAAGGCTACAATGGGCGTGTGGGACCACAACTCAAAGCCTATTAATGAGTTTGACATGCTGGAGAATTAAAGCTCATAACTTTCATTGTCAGCAGATCGATCTGTTGTCTCATTTGAATCATAGGAGCTTGGTGTCCCTACTTGGCTATTGCAGTGACTTCAAACAACTTATGCTTGTTTATGAATACATGCCCAGCGGATCACTTAAAGACCACCTCTACGGTGTGTCAATAGACATTAAAATGTTTTAGTATTACTGCTCCACAAGAGCTTTCAACAAACATTCTCACTCGATGATAATGCCTCTCCGTCAGAGGGCGAAGAAGAAACTAAAACGAAGCATTCATGTAACAAGTGGCACCCAGATTCTTCATCCCCACTAGCAAATCCAAGCCGCCAAAACTTTCTATTCTTGTTGCTAATTCCTCGTCACCAAAATTTTCCATCACTGCTAATAAATTTGTGTCACCTAAATTTTTTGTCCCCGATGCTAATTATGCACCGCCAAAACTTTCCTTCCCCGCCTCCCATTCCTGCCTGTGTCGCCACCAACCGCTGCCAACACTCCCCCTCTTTACATCATCCATACTCTCCTCGTATTCAAAATCACATACGTTGGGCAAAGCATTGTCAATATCATTAGGCCATATTCCGTCTATGCAAACCTTCATTGGCACAATTTCACCAGCACTGCTCTCATATAATTTTCTCAAGATTTCTCTACATCGAGTCCTGTCGCCTTCCCGGAGATGAAATTGGTCACTCATATGCTTGAAATTTGAGTCATCCAATTGGCCATTGAAGCGAATTCTTCCCCCATCATACTGAAAATTCATGCCTCGGATGTATTTAGGTTTGAGCACTGGGCCTCCATTGTACCACTTGCAGAATTCCATCCATTGCTCAGTGTCGAGAATCAAATAATCTACCTCAGAATTTGCTTCAAACCGAATATAACAACTGGAATATCTACATGTAAGTTGCACACCAAAAATTGTTCGCAGAGATGTGAAGATCTAAAACATCCTGCTGGACTCTAGACTACGGGAAAAAGTATTATCCCACATTCGCCAACCATTGTTAGTTAGAGGTATTTAAAAACCACAACGCTTAAAGGAGAAATAAAGATGTAAGAAAGGAAGAGAGTCTCATGCGTGGCACTTGGTGGTGAATCCAAAATTCAAGACGATGTGGCAGATGGGTCCCATGCATAGTTAAAACTAATTTTGACAGTATGTGGTTTGCAGGTTCCTTGTCTTGAGATGCGTGCATGAGGATTCGACAGTGGTCGTATCTTCACGATGAGAGGAATTGTCCATTGCGAACATGTGACAAAATGACATGTGGCAGTGAGTTTGCAGGCCGACGCTGACAACTAACCAATCCGATGGCCTCGATATGCATGTCCGGAGACAATTATTTAGTAATTGCATTTCAATTATTTTAGGAGACAATTGTTTAGTAATTGCATTTCAATTATTTTAGTATGAAATAATTGCATTTCAATTATTTTAGTGTCTTGGCATTGCAATCATAGCATTGAATACATGTTCTTGATATAAATTTATAATATTAAAAATTATTTATATACTAATAATAATATAATATAAATTTATTTATTATTATTTAAATTTTATTTATATTATACTTTTGTTTGTATTTTTGAACAATTTTAACAAGTGAATCCAAAAAGCATTATTGTTAGAAAATCCTACACCATGACTTTAAAATTTGAACTATCTATAAATTTTTAACTCGTTTACAAATGTGCTAACTTTTTTATAAAAATAAAAATAAAAAATTAATGTGAAAATACATGACAATTAAGATTATGAAAATATAATTGAGAATATAATTGTTCCAAATTTTATTATTATTTTGTTTTAATTATTTAATAATCTCTATAAAACATTAAGTATTAAATAGTAAAAAAAAAAATTCCTTATCAATTCAAATAAGACATGTATCTAAAATAGGAAATCATCATTTAGTAGATGGTCATAACAAGAATCAATTTTCTCAAATCCTTCTTTCTAATCAAATAATAATTTACTTCTATTTGACAATTATTCATGAACAAACGTATCTAAAAAAAAAGGATAAAACTAAAAAATTAAATAACATAACATCTATTCGACGTAAAATTTGCAAACCCAGTTACAATTACTAGTTTATTTATTTTAATTTGTCTTCACCTCATAATGAAATTCCCTAAAATCATGAATATCGAGAAACCCAAAAAAATTAAAAAATTAAATGCCAAAAGACTTTTAAAACCATCGTCTACCCTTGTTACGTCCGCAAATATTAGTTAAAATTTTCTAATTATCTTGAAAAATGTTTTATCTTACAGTGGGTCCCAATGACTGCCGTCTCAGCAATTTCCTCTCATACTTAATTAGTATGTCATACTTACTTAGTTTATAGAATCAATAAAAAACACAAAAAAATTCAGGTGGTCCATTTTATTTCCCCGAAGAGATCGCCCTCCAAATAAAAAATGTGACCTCGTCTAAATAGAAACAAACCTTCACCATCACATTACATTAATGACAAAATTATTTACGCAATTAAAGACACAAAAGGCCACGCTCAAAAACAGATAGAAAAAGGGAACATCGGTCTCATGGGCAACAAACAGACTATTCCGAATAACTCTACAAACAAACAGACTATTGCAAAAAACAGTGTTACATTTTTTATTTATTTTAATTTGTCTTCACCTGATAATGAAATTGTCTGAAATCGTGAATAACGAGAAACCCAAAAATTAAAAAAAGAAATGCCAAAAGACTTTTAAAACCATCATGTACCCTTGTTACGTCCGCAAATATTAATTAAAATCTTCTAATTATTTTGAAAAATGTTTTATTTTACAGTGGGTCCCAATGACTGCCATCTCAGTAATTTCCTCTCGGATTTTTTTAATGCGGAAACCGCTTATTAAAGAAAACTTCTGTAGTTAAATCTGTGTACGTCCCACACTTATTTCTAATCTCTTCGCCGCACTGTCTTCCATCTTTTCTAGCCCTGCGTTGATTCAATCCCATGGCGAGGACAAATGAGATTATGGATTCTGCCTTTGCTGAAATTATGGCCCCCTCTGCATCTGCTGTTGCATCGTCTTCAACTCCAGCAAAGAGCGTGCGGTACGATGTGTTCATTAACCATCGGGGCCCTGACACCAAGAAAACCCTAGCCGCCTCAATCTACCGTGCCCTCAAACTCATGGGAGTTGAAGTTTTCTTAGATGAACCTGAGCTTGATCTTGGCGATTCCATACCCTCTGAAATACAACACGCCATCACAACTTCTTTCCTTCACATTGCTATCCTTTCACCCAGATATGCAGAATCCACTTGGTGTCTCGAAGAGTTGTCCCTTATGTTCAAAAGTGGGCAGACAATCATTCCTCTGTTCTACAATATTGATGTGAATGATATCCGTTGGATCAAAGGAAGCTATGCTGAAGAATTTTCCAAGCTTGAAGCCAAGAAGAGATATAGTCCAGAAAAGATTGAGGATTGGAAGTCAGCGCTGCAAAAAGTTTCATACCTTAAAGGCCATATTGTCAACAGTGAGGAGTAAGTGCCGAATACTCGTTTACTTCTATCACATGTTCTGAAATATATTTGTTCTATAGAATGGATTCTCTTCTCTTTTTAACATATATCGGAAATATAACTTACAAGATAGAGTTATCCTTACATTCAAATTTTATAAAAATTTTGCAAAACTATTTTGGTTTGTAAAACCTCTTCTCTCTCAGATGGAAAAGTTTTTATTTCTTCACCTTATAAAAGTTTGTATGCGAAACATGTCATTGTTTTTATTTTGAACTGCATTCTTCATCTTAAATGAACAATCGATATCTGTCTATCAATTTAAAATATGTTAAATAAGTTTTATTAATTTGAGATTTGTTTTTAGAGAAAACTAATTTTTTTTAAATGCATTTTTTTTTAATAGGGATGAAGTGCTGAGGATTATTACAGATTATGTTCTGAAGCATTCTAAAAAGATTTCATTTGTTGTGGCCGAACATCCAATGGGTCTTGATAAAGCTTTACTAGACTTTGAAAGAAGTGTGATGAAATCTTCTCATAATGTAAAAATTGTAGGGATCACAGGTATGGGAGGGTGTGGAAAAACCACACTCGCAAAAGAATATTATAACAAGATGATGCAGTCCTTCTACAGATGTAGTTTTGTGTGTGATGTACAAGATGCACCAACTAAACATTTGTATGTAAAGCAAAGAGAAATGTTCCAAGACCTTGGTGGCTCAAAAGATATATCATTTGATAGTGTAGAAAAAGGAAAAGCAATCTTAGCAGAATATTTGAGGTTTGTTCAGGTATTTATTATCTTGGACAATGTAGATCATCTAGATCAATTGGAATCTCTCTTGCCAACAAAAGACAGTCTTACAAATGGTAGTGTTATTGTAGTTACTAGTCGAGATCCTGGTATTCTGATATCATGGGGAATTCCTTCTAATTCTATTTATAAGATGAAAAAATTAAGTCCTCGACATGCCATGGAACTATTTTGTTGGCATGCTTTCCAAAAACCCTCTCCAATAGATGAATTTGAATGTCTTGTTAAAAAATATTTAATAGTCTGCAAGGGATTGCCATTATCCATTAAGGTTTTAGGAGCACATGTGCATGGAAAGGGTGAGGAATATTGGAATGGTCAATTGGAGAAGTTCTCCAGATCATTGCACAGAGACATTAAACCCATATTAATGGTGAGCTTTGATGCACTAGATGAGGAAGAAAAGGAGATATTTTTAGATATATCTTGTTTCTTCATAGGAAGAAAAAAGGAGTCAGCGATCATAGTGTGGGAGGAGTCCGGATGGAGTGGGGCAGGTAGTTTGGGAACACTCGTGGATAAATGTTTAGTAGAGGTAGATGAAGACAAGTGCTTGAGAATGCATGATCTGCTAAGAGATTTAGGAAAGGACATTTCAATGACACGGTCACCATACCGCCTTTGGTCACCGCAGCAAATTACCAACATTGAGAATCAAGGGAGGGTGAGTTTAATAACTTGTTTTTATGCTATCTAATATTTCTATAAGTATTGCTCTAAAATTAATTCGTTTTATATTTTTCCATTTAGGAAAGCGTGCCAATTCGGGGAATTAAAGCCCAAACAGATGAGTTTTATGAAGAATTTGTGGAGTTTATCAGAGAAGAATCAGGTAGAGGAATTAAGCGGAGGCGGGGTTTGAAAATTGTTGATGTTGAAAACAACTGTTTCACAGAAGAATTAGCACCACTATCGGAAGGCCTTGTCTCGCTGCGATGGGCCAACTTTCCGCATACAGCTCTTCCGTCATGGATTTCGTTGAAGAAGTTGAGAGTTTTAGAGCTTTGTGAGGCTTCTAAATTAGAACAACCATGGAACGAGACTGCCAATGTAAGTATCTTCTTTTCTTTACTGTTATTTATGCAACCATTCCTTAAAATCTCTTTTAGTTGTTGAACGGTCTTGCTTAATTAAAAAGGAAACTTGGGTGCAGCCTCCTGTGCAGTTGAGAGTGCTGAACATCATTCATGCCGAAAGATTCCAGAGATTTCCAAGGTCAATAGGATTTCTAAAACATTTGAAAGAGATATCCTTTGACGGCAAAGGAGGTCCTATCGAAGGTCTACCAGATGAGTTTTGCTCTCTCCAATCGCTGGAGCGCCTCGAGTTTGTTGAATGTAATGAGCTAAAATCGCTGCCAAGCAAGTTCGGCGATCTGACAAATCTGCAGCATCTAAGATTGGAAAATTGCAGTGCGATTGATGGTTTACCTGAAGAGTTTGGCCACCTCCAATCGCTGAACTACCTCTCGTAATCGCATTGTGATAACCTCAAATCATTGCCTAGCGAGTTCGGTGCTTTGACAAATCTGGAGGTTCTACAATTGGAGAGATGCAGGAAGTTGATGATTCCGTCAGAAGTACTTGTGCAGCTTACTAGACTTCATGAGCTGGAGATTACTTGTTGCCCAGGACCCACAGAATTTGTAATTCAGCCGGGGTGCTTTTCTTCTTCATTCTGCAGCCTCGAGAATTTATATTTAAACAGCTGTGGTGTGTCTAGGATATCAATCTCTCCTGACTGTTGCCCCAGTCTCCAAACTCTACTTATTAACCAGAATCATGATTTAGTAGAGATCAGTAGCTTGCCAATATCTGCCAAGAGTGTTAGCGTGATGGCATGTTCAAATCTACCAAGCATAAGCCTTAATCGTGGTCTGGTCAAGCTAGAGTCTCTGGATTTGTGGAGGTGTGAGGAGCTTAGGAGAGTTGAAGGATTAGAAAATTGCAGTTCGTTAGAGACATTGATGTTACAAACTTATGGGGAGGTGCCAGTGATAGAGGGTCTGAAGGTTATGGAGAATTTGAGGAAGATAAGCCTCATAGCAGAATGTCACATATCAGCATTGGAACCTTTCCTTCAATCTTTAAATAGAGAGGTAATAATAGTCTTTATATTATAATTGAGCTTATTATTATGTAATGTAAGTGCTTAGTGGTTGATTATTGTGGCAGAAATGGCCGTCCAGATGTCAAATATGTACAACAGCAGAGGCTGGGGTGGAGGCGATGGCGGAGTCTTTTACTTTTCCTGGTGTCACTTTGGTTGACTCGTTCGACCGGCAGAAGATTAACTTGAATGACGAGGATGGCTCGACTGAGGAGGATGACTTGAATGAGGAGGATGACTCAACTGAGGAGGATGACTTGAATGACGAGGATGATTGTGGGGAGCCGTTTTATTATTGGGAGTATATCTTTTCGGATCAAGAGCTTTCCACCAACGCGGCCATGATGATATGTCTTGTTATAAATTCAGATGGTGATATCGAGCTCACCACAAATGTTATAAGCTCAAATGGTGATATTGGTCTGACCACAAATTCCGTGGAACAAATGATGCTGCCACAAGGAAAAAAGCTATACATAGGTGTTTTCCTCCCATCTTCACTGGAGGGACAGGAAGGTTCTTCCCTTGTTTCTTTTCTTCTACGGAGGGACCTCCATTCTTTAGAAGATGATTTGGTAGAAATGGGAATATTAGTGATGGGCGAGGAAAATAGAGTTGTGGATGCTTTTTATGAATTAGTGCAACATTTGGGAAAAAAGAAGGATATTTGTGAGACTCTATAATAAATTTGTAAAACTGAATAATTATAATGATGGTAAATATTATGAAACATATTGTGTTAATATATGTGATTAAATTGTTTCTGATTTAAAAATATTAATGTCATATATTTAATGTTAGTGGTACAAATATGTGGAAATATAGAGGTAATATAATTTTCAAAGTAATAAATGTTTAAAAGTGGTATGGTTATTTATATTAGAGTAGTTATCCGAGAAATGAATTCTTTGTTGTTGTTGTTAATATTTGTAGAATATTTATACATTAATATAAATAATTTGAACTTGTCTAATTATATAAGAATTGTCTTTCTTAAACATGGTGGGTAAGTAGTAACTTCTTCTAATTTATCTTATGATGATCTACAAAATTTTATTTAAAATATCATACTTAATCAACTTCAACAATTATTTAGAAGTATTTTTATTTAATAATTAAGTTGTTCATTTTAGATTGTTAATTTTGTGCTTATTTAAGGAGGAAGTCATCCAAAGGCAATATGTAAAGGAAATTATTTCAGACATGTGACTGCCTTATTTTTCAAAATAATTTTCTCTTTTATCTTACAATAAATCTTCAAACGAATCTTGTTATGACACACCATTGTTGTTGTTATTGTAGTAATAGCCTTTGTGTTGCTAGGATGATAAGCAATATTTATAAGTTTTAAAGAAGAGTTTTGAGACAATACTAGAAGGAAATGTATATTGGTTTACAATAATTGATGGGAATGAAGGATGAAATGAGAAATTTTTTGTTTGAAATGGCTATGATAGCTCTACCTATGATGGGAGGAAGAAAAATTTTATTAAAAAAAACTATTATTGGATTTTAAAATTTGGTTTAAAATGTTACATTACCTTAAAATATATCTTGTCTTGAAACATTGATACAATATGTTTTCAAGAATGTATCATGTTCTTCTATAAAGGAACTTAAACTAATGGTACAATATGATCATTTGTAAACATGATTGTGAACTATAATGAAAAAAAAATTACCACGCGTAAAGAATGATGTACTAAATATAATTTAATTTTACATGTTCTCAAGAAATCTTATCTTAAAAGCATAATTAAAATAAAGTAAATAAACAAATGTAATAAAATAAAATATGTGCCAATCTAGACAATAAAATTAGAATTCATGTTTTTATGTATGAATGTATAGGGTCAAGATCAAGAAACTTCAGATTCATTGTGGTTGGAAGGTTAACTAGATAAATTTGAAATGGAGGATCAAATAAATGGAAACATAAAAAAATAGAGATAAATGTATGGGGATATGTGTTGAATAAAGTGAAATAAGAATGAATGGGGATACATGTGGATAGGAACATTTATGGTCAAATAACACTGGAGCATGTCAAATAAAGGTATTTTATTGAATTAATCCATTACCATCAAAGTAGACATTAAATCAAATGGGAAATGAGGTGGATATGCCAATTTCTCCATTACAATTTTGCAAGAGAAAGTTTGATCTAAGAAATAAATGGTTCATACTTATTATATTTCACAGATGTGCTTTACAACCAAGGAAGCTTTAAATAAATGTACATGACTTTTTAGAATGGAGCATATGACCTAAAAAAACTCAAGCAAAGTATGTTCATGTGTTATTTGCACTTATACAAGTCTTGTTATTATATTATAATAGAGTTACAAAGGGAATCAATACAAACATCAAGAAAGTAGAAAATTAACTAGACCTTAACATGTGGAGATATATAAAGAACAAATTGAGATCTCTGTTAAAGAATTCATTCATTTGATGTATCTTAGAATTTGTATCCTAGGTCTTTCAAAAGAATTCTTTCATTTGATGTATCTTAGAATTTATATAAGCCAAAAGTCGATGAATAAGACCTTTTCTAGTATTAAAACTCCCACATCAAAATTTTCACATAGTTAACTTTGTACATTTGATCAGTGTGAACCTAACCTATTCTGAACATGCGTAGACATTCAAACATTAGCCTAAGAAGCATATACTAAACATATAGTAAATCTATTTGCATGATACCTCAGATAGAGCTTAAATGAGAGAACCCTGTCACCAATTGATTTTCTCTCAGATTATGGATGTGGGTGTGCTCTCAAAACACTAGGAGCGTGTCCCTATTATACATTAGGAAGGTTTAGGATCATTTAGGGACCAAAGATAACCCATAGTGGCACAAAATTAGGTATGGTGCACCTGATTTGCCCCTAGAGCCCCAAAGAACCTAGTGAAGCCAAATGCAGATTTGATGTAAGAATGCTTATGATAGATTGATTTTAGCCAAATATGAGTGTGAAGTGATGAAAATGATATGAAAAGAAATGAAATAAGCTATGTTAATCCATTATGATAAGCTAATGCGAGTTATGAAAGCATAGAAAGTAAGCTAAATCTAATAATTATGAGATATGCTAATATGATCTAGAAGTAATTTACCATTATAATTGTGATCAATGCAAAGTTAAGTTGTTCAGAACAAGCGTAGACATTCAAACATTAGTGAACATGAATCTAACATCATATTCCTAAGCTTAAATAGAAAAATGAATGCAAAGATACTCATATAGAACTGGAACAAGAGCACCCTATCACCGTTTGATTTGTTCTCACTTTATGGATGTGGGTGTGCTCTCAAATCACTTGGAAAATATTCGTAATGATGATTAGGAGATATTAGGATAGGTTATGGACCATAAGAACCCCATAGTGGCACAAAACTAGGTATAGAACACCCGTTTTGCCCCTAAGGCCTTAATGATCCTAAAATATCAAGAATGCAATTTAAGCTATTTATGAGTAATCTATGATTATTTTTAGACCAAAGGAGATGTAGTATGATGCAAAAATAATTAATAGAATCTTGAAAAAACTAGATTCAATCCATTAAACTTAGTCTAAGATGTGTTAGAAAGCATGGAAAATGAGTTAATCTAGCATATAATGAAGAAAGCTTAAGATCTAGGACTATTCTAGCATTATAACACTACTCAATGTAAATGATGTGAATTGGTGTTTTTCTCTTAGGAAGTGAGGGTATTTATAGGATTTGGGAAGGGCTTGGGTTAGGAGGTTGAGTTAGAGTTAGAGGTAAGGTCTGAGGTAGAGTTAGGGGTGTGGTTTGGGGTATGGTAAGGTTTACCTTGGTTTAGGGCTGGTCACACATGTGTGAGAAACACTAGGGAAGTGTGCAAGGGGAACATGTGTGGAAGAAGAGACATGGGCCTCTTTATGAGGCTGTAAGAAGCCTTAAAGAGTGTGTAAGAGGCTATTTATGAGTCTGTAAGGCTCATAAATGGATGGGTTTGACTAAAAGTCAATGAGACTTGGATTAGCTTAGGAAATGTAGGAAACATCTCCTAAATGGGTTTAGGGAAGATTTAGGAAATATTGGAAGGGTTTAGGAAAGGCTAGAAGGTTCTAGGGTTTTGAGGCTTTAAATAAATATAAAATTTATTTAGGGATTGTGACATCATTTATTGAATATTGATTCAATAAAGAGAGGAAAATAATTCAAATTTGATTTAAATACTTTGGGGAGGGATTCTTTAATTAAAGATGTTTAATTAAAATAAAGGGATTTAATGGCATTAAAGTATATTAATTAATTAAATAATTAATTAATTAGTAAATGATGAAGTCATCATGTGTTTTTAGAAAAATAAAAAATACTTTTATTTTGTAAAGGATTTTTAGGTGTCTACATTTTGTCCCTTTTTTATGTGATGTCGTAAGTGGCGTGGTGTCAAAGACAAGAAAATAAGATGCCCCAGGCTAGAATTTAGAGGAATAAGGGGTTGTGCCCCCTTGAGAAAATAACGCAAAGAGGAAATGTTGTAGAATTTGCTCGAAAAGAACACAGGAGGGAAGGGAAAGGAAAAATGAAGGAAGAAGGGAGGATTAATAACCAAGCTTCCAAGAGAAAAGATGGAGGAATTCAAGATGAGGTGGAATGCAGAATGCAGAATGCAACTACATGAAGATGCACAATTAATTTAGATGATGCAAGATGCAGAGGTTTTTTTTGGGGAGCTCCAAGTGTAAATGTGGAGATCACAACCTAGTTTGATATAGCAACAATAAAGACCTACTATGAATACTAGGATCACAAGGCCTTGTCACCAGCGCTGCATAGGACTGACGTGAAAAAGAAATGCAGGGTTGCCCCAACATCATGCATGAACCCAAGAGGAAGCATGGTAGAAATGATGCTGGAGAAACCAAAAACAAATGACATTTTCCCAAGTGCACCATGTAATCCAGAAGATCACAAGTGGAACGTGCAAGGGGCATGTCCGACTGACTCGCAAGCAGAAGCAAGAAATCAAAAGACCTTGCCCCAGATTGCCCTCATCCACAGCGCACCATGATATAAAGGATCATGGTGACTTTGAGGAGAGGAACAACAAGAAGCCATACAAGATTAACAAGATCCAAAGGACAAAATCCAAGACCAAAATGACAACTCCAAAAGACATCCTTTGCCAAGGAGAGAGATTGATTTGATTGATGGCAGGAAGATGGGTCTAAACGTGTGGAAGGATACATCGACACGGACCTAGTGTGATTGGTGGAAGAGTAGATCAGACAGGAAGGATAAATCTAGTGGACCCATGATTAGGCTTAGGCCCGACAATACAAAAGCATACATCTATGTGGACCTATTTTGATGGGAAGAATGAGTGTTGTTGTTCGCTGGCAAATGATGAGTCAGGGAGTAATCGCTATGATCAAGGATAGTTGATAATTGATGTTATTGAAGTACAAGGCTAGATGGGACAAGAGTGTCTGATCAAATGCTGCTGCAGGACTGATGAGGATATGTACAAAGGATGGGGAAAGATTTACAATGACTATGTATAGAAACTCAAGATTTGGGATAGGAAGATTTTGCTATACAAGTTTGTTAAAAGATATGTACAGAACTATGTACAGGAAAGAGTGTGCTATGCAGGATATGGTACAAGATATGTACAGGAAGGATTGTGGATTTGCTTGAGCATTAAATAGATGAATGTTGGGGGATGGTGGTGGGGATGGGGATAGTAGAAAAAGGACTGGGTTTGATGTGGAGGATGGGAGTTTGATAGATAATGACTTAGGCCACTATGTATGGTGCTTGTTTACCAAGTTTTCACCAACATACTTGTCGAAGGCACTTGAATTGCCAAGTTTTCACTATTGGAGGAATGATTTTTCTTTGCTTTTTTTCTTTTTTGATTCTTTTTGTATTTTTCTTCTTTTTTCAAATTTTATGGATTTTTTGAATATGTAGGACTTGGTTTAGGCATAGGACCTATTCAGATGTATGATGTCGATAGGATCATTCAAGGGCTCACCTTCTGGTGTAGATAACTAGTAGGCTTCGGAGCCAAAGCATGCTATGACAACATATGGGCCCAACCAGGTAGGCTCAAACTTGCCTTTCTTTTCTTGATGCGATTAGACTTTTTTATTTTCATTTAGGACCATGTCACCCACTTGGAAATGTCTTGGATGGACTTTCTTGTTATAACTCCTTTTAAGTCAATTCTGGTATGCAACTAGGTGATCATATGCTTGCTATCTCTTTTCATCTAGCAGGTCAAGCTGTGTGAGATGTGCCACACGATAGTCTTCATTTGTGGTAAAGTTTCTCATTGAGACTTGCAATGATGGGAGCCCGACCTCGATTGGTAGAATGACTTTGGTACCATATACAAGGGAATATGGAGTGGTGCCTATGGGAGTGTTGAAGGAAGTGTGATAGGCCCAGAGGGTGGGATTTATTTGGAGGTGCCAATCATGACCAAAATCATTGACAACCTTCTTGAGGATTTTGAGGATTGTTTTGTTGGTTGCCTCAGCTTGGCCATTTCCTTGAGGGAAATATGGACTAGAGAAATGGTGATGGATGCAGAGTCTGGCACACAGATTATCCACATGCTAGCTTTCAAAAGGTGTGTCATGGTCGGTGAAGATGATAGATGGTATGCCAAAGTGACAAATGACATGGTAAAGGATGAACTTGGATATTTGGATGCTAGTAGTTAGGGTGAGCAGAATCACTTCAACCCATTTTGTGAAATACTCTGTGGCTATTATTATGTACTTACATCCATCCAAGGAAAGGGGAGTGATTAATCCGACGAGGTCAAAACCCCAGCATTAAAATGGCCAAGGTGGCGCAATGGGCTGCAAGATTTGTGCTGGTGCATGAATCATATTTGCATGTTGCTGACATGGGAGACATTTCTTGATGAACTAACAAGCATCATGTTCCATGGTTGGCCAATAATACCCAACTCGAAGCAACTATTTTGCTAGAACCATGCCACTTGTGTGGGAACCACAAATTCTAGCATAGACCTCTTGTAAAGCTAGGATAGCCTCATTTGAATCTAAACACCTAGAGAGGATATTGTGATATCCTCGATGATAAAGGGTGTTGGATACAAGAGTGTAGCAAAAAGCTCTATGAATTAAGTTTTGGCGTTGGTTATTGGTGAGATGAGGAGATATGATACCATTCTTTAGATATGAATGGATGTTGTGGTATCATGGAGACTAAGGACCAACCAAGGCACATACCATTTCTTCATTGGCGTTCGCATAAGCAGGAGTGTGTAGCTTCTTGACTAAGAATTTGTACTAATTTGAATTGCAAGGGATCTCCAATAAGGATCTGATGGTTGCCATTGCATTGGCTTCTTTGTTCTGAAGTCTTGGTATTTGAGTGAGCTTTAGATTTAGGAAATGTTCTTTCAGTCTGTCCACCAGTTCTTTCTAGGGTAGCATCTTATCGTCCTTTCTCTGGAATTCATCTAGGACCTGCTTGATAATCAACTGTGAGTCTCCAAATACTTGCAGTTGTGTTATGTTCCACTGAATGGTTGTTTTGAGACCTAAGATGAGTGCCTCATATTCTGCAATGTTATTAGTGCATGGGAATCCCAATTTGAATGACTTTGGAATATAGTCACCTTGAGGTGTGATGAATATGATTTCGTCCCTTGATCCAGGCGATGTGTAGGATCCATCAAAGTAGAGTTTCCACATGGGTTGTTCTTCGATCATACATAGGTGCTCGTATGGGAATTCCATGATTAGTGGATATGTATCCACCAGTGGTGTTTCTACTAGTTGATCAACAATTACTTGCTCTTTGATTGCTTTCTGATCTATGTACTGGATATCAAACTCGTTGAGTAGCATGACCCATTTTTCCATACGGCCTATGAGAGTTTTCCTTGAAAATAGATACTTAAGTGGGTCCACCTTTGAAATGAGCTTGATTGTGTGGCTAAGCATGTAATTTCTAAGCTTTTGAGTGGCAAAGACCACTCTGAGGCATGCTTTCTCCATGGGTAAATAGTTAAGCTCATAGCTGACAAGAGTTTGACCGCTAATATAGTAGATGGCTCTCTCTTTGTTGTCATCATCATGTTGTGCTAAGAGTGCCCCTAGTGCAATAGTGGTCACTAAGATGTAGAGTATGAGAGGGCATCCTGAAACTAGTGGTATGAGGATTGGGGAGTTAGCTAGACATTCCTTGAGCTTCTCAAACTTTCTCTAACAGATGGGATTGCATTCAAAGCTTGTGTCTTTGCGCAAGAGGTGTGTGAAAGGTTGGCACTTGTCTTCCAACTGAGAGAAAAATTAATGCACTGATTGGAGCTTTCCTTGTAGATTCATAAGATGCTTGAGTGTTCTTGGTGGAGGCATTTCTGTTATAGCTTTGACCTTTTTAGGGCCAATCTCTATGACATGTCATGATACTATTAAGGCTAGGAGCATTCCAAATGTTACACCAAAGACACATTTCTTTGGATTGAGCTTCAAACCATAATGCTGCAGAAAATCAAACACACTCTCAAGGATGTCAAGGTGTTCGTAGTGTATTTTTTATTTTGCAAGAATATCATCCACATAGTCTTCCAGGATTTTGTGGATCATGTCATCAAAGATGGCTTTCATTGCTTGCTGATATGTGGCTCCTGCATTCTTTAGCCCAAATGGAATCATGTTGTAGTAGAAGGTACCCTATGGAGTTGTGAATGTTGTTTTATGTTGATCTTCTTATGCTATTTAGATTTGATTGTATCCTAAGAATCCATCCATGAGTGAGAATATCTCATGGCCCATTGTTAGATCTATGATTATGTCTATGTTAGGTAGTGATAAATCATCCTTTGGACATGCTTTGTTTAAGTCCTAGAAATCTATGCAAATTCTGATGTCACCTGAAGGCTTCATGACATGCACCATGTTGGAAATCCACTCAGAGTAATCAATGGCTCTGATGATCTTTGCATGTAGGAGCTTTCCTAGTTCTAATTTTACTAATAGGGCTACTTTGGGATGCATCTTGTGTAGCTTCTTCTTTACTGGCTTTGCATTAGGGTCTACTACTAAATGATGTATGACAAGATTAGGATCAAGCCCTGTCATGTTGTGATATGACCATGCAAAGTTCCCAATGGCTTCTTGGAGTAATGTAGTGAAAGCCATTTCTTCACCTTCTATTAAGGATGCTACAATGTAGGTGATTCTCAGACATTCCTCTGTGCCCAAGTTGATTGGCTTGGTTTCTTCTATGATGATGGGAGACTTCTTAGGTCTATAATCTTGGATGGGAGGAAGAGGCAAGTCTTCATCTTCTAGCACCTCAAAGAGGTTTTCACTAGAAGATACACCCTTTATTTTATATTTTTTGGAATCAGAATGTGCCCTAGAGGGGTTTTCACATAATGACTCATGCTTTTCTTTTTCTTTTTCACTTTTATGACTAAAGCTTGCCTCTTCCCCAAAATATCCTTTAGGGTCGAGCTTATAGATGTGATTTGATTCTGAATCCTGATCAGCTTGTTGGCCTAATGCTCCCATGAATTCTAGGAGTGCTTCCATGCTTTGGAACTCATCGATATGTGTGACGATTGGTTGGTCCTAGTCTATGAGTTTGGGGTGGATGAGGGGAAGTTCTATGAGGTTAATGATGAGTTGTTGGAGGATAGAAGTTCCCAGGAGGGTATCATGGTCGAAGATGTCATCATAAGATTTATTTTCTTCCTCTTTAGGGCCCTAATAGCAAATGCATCATGCAAGCTGTATTCACCATAGCCCTGGTTTTTGATCTTGACAAAGAAGAGAGTGGAGGTGAGGATGGTCTCTGGATCACTCTAGGATCATGAAGAACTGGCAACATAAGTGCCAATATTAGTTTCAGGATAATGGGTGGAATGGGAGAATGATGCCTCCATTGTACGACAGTATGCGAAGGGTTGGAGATTTACATGGATGGTAACCTCAGTACCTTGATGTAGAAATTTGATGCACTAATGGTAAGTAGATGGTATAGCATTGATGGAATGGATCTAGGGTCGGTCGAGGAGGATGTTAAATGGTAAGTCAAGATCAACAACATGGTAGATAGTGTCTTGAGTTGTTGGGCCTAACTGGATAGGCAAAATACTAGTACCTTTAGAGGTACACCCCAAGTTATCATATGCCTTGATGGTGATTACCTCATGTGATATATCAGCTTCTATGAACCCTATCTATTGAATGAATTTGAGAGTACACAAGTTTAGGGCTGAGCCATTATCTATAATGACCTTTTTGATGGCAAAATATCTAACCATGATGGCAATGTGGAGAGGGAGATTGTGGTTAGGATCAACTGCTGGTATGTCAAATGGTTTAAAGGATAAAGCACAAGATGCAAATAGGTGTCCCACAAGGTTTTCAAACTAGATAGTGTTAATGTATGTGGCTACATGTCTTTCATGAAGGGCTTGGTTAAGGATTTCTTGATGGAGGGGTGAAATGTGGAGAAGGTTGAAGATGGAGATTTGGGCAGATGTATTCCTAAGATGTTATATAAGGTTGTATTGTGCATTGCGTGTTGGCCTTAGAGTAGCATTGGTGATAGTTAACATACAAGATAAACATTAGTATAGAAGCAATTACCATTTACTTACATTTATACAACAACCAACACAGATTACAAAACTTGAGGGTCCCATGACGTAGAATTACTTAAGAACAAAAATAATCTAAAACAACATAAAAAAAGATTCCATATAAGAATAAATAATTACATCATAAAATAATAATTACAATCCTCAAGGATATCCATGATATCTAAATAAACTCACATCCACTGCACATGTCACAGGGTATGTGGTAATCACTCTAACCATAATAGTACAATGTCCAGATTATGTATCACATGCAATATCCTAATATAGGATTAAAAATAATGAAGATAAGAAAAGAAACCACCAATAATGAATCACAAGGAATCCAACTGCAGAAGAACCATCAAGCACTGACACTAGGATGTTGAATCTCAAATGGTAAAGAATCACTACCACCTGTCCATGTAGAACCACAAAGGTCTACCCCAATGTGTTGAGGAGATAACAACAAACCCCACTCGGATAACCAATACCAAAGCAAGGATAAAAACAATAAGAAATGAGATCCTGAAAGCTCTCCAACTTGTGGTGTACAAAAATATAGTGATAGGTAAGAATCACTAATCTAGAGGCAACCAACACATGTAGAATAACTAGACTATGCATAGACAGGTGTCATCATGTACGTCTAACTCTTGAGTCTCATCTTGGTAATCACTCTGGATCCCAACACTCAAGTGACCATACACGGATCAATGACTTCTCATCCAAATGAAGCCATTAACTATTCTAGACACACCTCTCAAGGTGGAGGGCATCTTCTCCATTCCCATCTTAGTCTATACTAGCACTCAAGCATGGACGAGGAAACATATCTTATTAAGTTCATTTTATTCCCCTTAATTTTATTAGGTTATCACTTGATTACAAATACTTACAATAAGTGATCCTGGCAGCCACTTGTGGCCCCCAATGCTTATTGCAAGCCACCTCCTACTACATATCTAGGTAAACTAGCCTAGGCTCACAGATCTCACATAGATCAAATCAGGTATACAACTAGGTAATCCCAAATCTAGTTTCACACACAAGAACTAGAAATGATTACAAAGATACCATAAACAAAATACAAAGCATCATGAGCCCATATGGTCAAATAAGGGAATAATTGGAATACACACACACACACACACATCAAAACATAATACTAAAATCATGTCACAACCAACTCATACCCAAGCCTTTGTTTTCCCCCTAGGTCTTCTAGTACCCAAAAACATAATGAGCATAAGAAGACACTCTGAGAATGAAGAATACATCATTTACATCATAGAAGGTTGGAAGATAATCCATTTCACAATTAGGTTGAATAATGATTCATTTTCAAGTCCAAGTACAAAGATGATATTAAGAACTAGTAGGAAAAACTCATCCATTACACCAGATATAATGTCATAAACAAAATATAACCCATAGTCTCCTAAAAGTTCTAACAAGATAAAATGCCCAATTTCACTACATGTACTACCATTCCCAATAATTGGTCATTTAAAATAAACGTATATGAGAAAAGTATAAACTAATGATAATATTAATGTACCAAACTTAAGCATATTATATACTTATATGTAAAAATTATTAAACTGATTAATTAAACTCATCCTACAAAGATGGAAATTAAATGAATATAATCATACTTTAATCATTAATAAATTTTCTACACATATTTACAAATATATTTGCATTAAATATATTCAAAATGTATTTAATTAATAAATTTCCAAAAATAGAGAAATCTATTATTTCAAATAAACAAATCTCATATTAGATTAGAAACAAATTTTAATTTAACTAAGCTAATAAACAAAATTTAGTTTAACTTAATTAATATACAAATCTAAATTTAAACAAATAAACAATTCTTAATATAATTTGATTAATAAATAAATTTTAATATAATTTAATTATTAAACAAATTTCATAATAAAAAAATTAAATAAATTAGTTTAATTAAAACAAAAATTTAATGAATAATAAAAAAAGGGAATTGGGGGGACCCGTGGCCCCCACACTCCTTTCCCAAGGCTGCTGACGCAGTAGCCTAGGTACTGTCGTTGGCAGTACCTAGACTGTCATGCAATAGTTCTGCTGTTGCGTGGGGGTATGGTTAGAAACCCGTGCCCCCCTTAAAAATTTGATTTTTATAATATATTTTTTTAAAAAGAAATCCAATGCATTTTTTTAAAAATCATTTTTAAAAAAAAACCTTTTTCAATAGCAATTTTCATAAAAATATATATGTTAAACATTTCTGAAAATGGAAAATGATAAAAGAAAAAAAGATCTTTCTTAAAAAGGAAATCAAATATTCCTTTCATATCAATGCATAAAAATTGATTTTTTAATTCTTTGGCCTCTCTGGCTTTTTTTTTGTCTTTTACTAGTTATTTTATTTTGACTGTATATTTTTACAGAATGTATAATTTTTACCAGAATTGGGTTTCTTTCCTCTAAAATTGATTTTCTATCAAAGGTAGATTTATTTTTCTCTCAGCATTATAGCTTAACTATAATCTAGAATTGATTTATCATTTTCTAAGAGTTTAATAGAGAATCTTCTAACAAAATTTTTCCAGCATAACCTTGCTGTGCTAAAATTTAATAAAAACATAAAATCAACTAAACTAGGGTTTTCTGAATACCTGAAATAGTAGAAATGCCAGATCTAGCTACATACATAAATTACAACTTGCACAAACAAAGAAAAGCCAAATAGATACGAAATAGAAATTAACATGCAAGAATTCAGAGCCTACCTTACATCCAAAGAAAGAAACTGAAATTGAAACCTTTGAAGTTCTTGGAGACTAGAAATCCTCCCAAAATTAATCCAATTTGCAGATCTGAGTCTACGTAGGAAGAAAACACACGACCCAGATGCACAATCAAACAATCACAACAACCTAATTCTCCAAAATCTAAAGCACACAAGCTCTCCCAAAATTATCTTCCAAAACTTGTCTCCTCTCTAAAATGAATGCAAAATCCCCTAATAGAGATTCAATTCCCCATTTTCATGCAACCCTAGAGATAACTCAACAACTAACTCCCACATCAACTCCAAATCAGAAATTGAAAATAAATCTCAATTAAATCAATTAAAAACACTTTTCATGCACAACTCAACTTTGACTTTTTAAAACAAGTTGATTACTTTTGAGAACAAATCACTTTTCAATGCACATGATTTAATTAAAATTGTATTGAATAGATTAAATATTTAAAGCATCCTAGAACCATGCAATTAAATATTTAATTATTTAATAAAGTATACAAATACAATTAAATATAGTTTTCAATTAAATAATCAATTAAATCAAAATAATCAAATATTTGACTTAAATTAAATTCATGAGCATTTCTGGATTTGATTGTGTTAATTTTGGCATCAACGTTTCGGATCACACTCCGTGATCCATCATCAGGAAAGAGAGAATGCAAGAATCATAAGAATGAATATGCAGACCAAGCTAATATATATATTTATTATATTATTATTTTTATAATGTTTTATGTTATTCTTTATATTTTTCTATTATTTCTCTTGCTTATGTTTGGATCTTTTAGCTTTGTGTTTTATCCCCCTTTATATATATATATATATATATATATATATATAGACACACAGATATTATTTTATATCTTATATGTATATCGTATTCTATTTTCTCTTTACATCCCCTCTCTCTTTTGACCTTCCGGCACCCTCCTCTTCTTTCTCTCAAACCTTGGTAGTTTTATCTCCTAAATTTTGTAGTCTTTCTGGTCACCTTTCCAACTTTGCATAGTTTTCTGTGTTGTTTCTTTCATGTACTTATCCGATATGATTAGCTTGGTCTGCATATTCATTCTTATGATTCTTGCATTCTCTCTTTCCTGATGATGGATCACGGAGTGTGATCCGAAATGTTGATGCCAAAAATTAACACAATCAAATCCAGAAATGCTCATGAATTGTTAATATGGATTGTGGAAATCTGATATCATTAAATTAAATTTTCTCAATTCAACTTAGGAGCATAATTAATATTAAATTTCAACTATAATCATAACATTAATAATCATAGAAAATCACCCACATAAGCAATAAATCAACTGAAATAAAAAAAGTAAAACCAAGCACACTCAAGAAAGGAATCCAGAAATCCATGCCAACTAGACAAATTCGGGTAGATAATCAAACTGGTACTTGTCCAATCCTAGGACAATTAGGCTTAGGTTAGGGTTTTGGGTCTATGTATTATCTCCCCTCTTTACCATTGAGATGAATGTTTATGGGCACACTCACTCTTGCCAATTCAGGGAAGATGATGCCCTATACCTACAAACCTGACATCAGAAGATGAAGCATATACATCCAATATATATATAGTAGACAATGATAAGGTACGGTCAGACGTGTGGATCTTGACAATGCAAGTAACTATGCCTCCATCCTCTACAACACAAACACACCAAACAGATACACACACATGATAACCATATACATGCAAGTATGGGGTTAGTATATCATAATCCATAATAAAGCATAAAACATAACATCATGATAACCTCATCATCTAATCTATGCAAACACATGATAAACATAAAATAAAAATAATCCATAATCATCATTTATTGAAATAATAACTGATCACATGAAAAGTGACCTAAAAGAATTTAGTCAATCAACTGAAACAAAAGCCTAAAAGAGTACGACACTGAAAACATAAAGCAAACTATGGGTGGGTGCTACAAGTCTGCTAGGATTTCTCCTTCTTTCTGTTTTGAGTTGCAAAGGTCTAGCAAGGTCAACTCATTTTTGACATTGTGGGCATAATGAAAAATGAACTTCTCAAAGAGCTCGTCAAAAGTTGTAATGGTCCCACAGGGTATCTTGTAAAACCACTCAACGACAATTCCTACCAAGCTTTTGGGGAATAGGCATAACATATAATTATCATTATAAGCCACTTCTTGGCACACCATATAGAATTATTTGATGTGGTTTACAGGGTCTCCTTTCCCTTGATACTTATCAAACTTGGGTGTCTCGAAGTTTTTAGGGAAAGGAACAGTTGTGATTGATCGGTCAAATGGGTAGGGACACACCTCTTCAAAATTTAAGGTTTTATTTTCTATGCTAGTTTTGAGCTCCTTAAGAGAATTATTCATTTCTTCTCACTCAACATTGATTGGCATTGTAGCGAGTTCTCCCATCTGAAAAAGATCTAGCAGTGCTCATGAATAAGGGTGATTTTGAGGTGGATATTGTGTAGTGGAATATGGAGATTTCCCAGCAAGATAGGTGGATTGGAATGGGTTTTGAGGTGACGATTATTGAGGTGGATATTGCTACTGAGGTGTGGGAATGTATTGCTATGAAGGATAGGGAATGAATTGTTGTTGCTAGGGGATGATGGGATATTGTTGTTGTAATCGGTAGGAGGAAGCTTGTTGTTGTTGGGGAATGATAGGGGTTTGTTGTGCGGGGAAGTATTGTTGTGATGGAGGAGGCTAATGGACTGGTGTTGCTTGCTGATAAGATGGTCCTTGTTGCACTTGGCTTTGTGTTTGGTTGATGTAGGTTGGGTGCATGCCTGCATTACTAAGGGTGGAATGGATGTTGGGAAGCTGGAAGCAAGAGGTGGTTGGGCAAGATAACTTGAAAGATGAGATGAACTCTGCTGCTGAGGTGGTGGAACTTGCTAAAAATCATTGGGTGTTATGAATGGATAGCTTGCGAAGTATGAAGTTGATAGAGGTTGTGATGGTTGTTGTTGTGTTGCTTGTGGGAATGTAGCTTGTTGATTTGTAGGCATGGATGCAGGAGAGTGGGTTGGTATGCCTAAGGCTTGCATTTCTTCTTGGGTGAGGCCCCAATGAGAACCAGTGCATGGCGAGAGTTGTGATGCAGAGGTTGCTAGAAACATAGATGTGATGGGGGGTTTGGGACATGAATGGTGGATTTGTAAATCCCATGGAAGGCATACCTATTGTGAATGCAGCTCATTGGGCTTGTGCTTGGGGTGTGAAGAAAGATGCTTGCGTCCCCCATGAGAAGGGTGGTGTTGATGTGGAAGCTTGCTGGGAGAAAGAGGAAAATGATTGCATTTCCCCTGAAAATGATGGAATGGAGATAGGGATTTGTGAAGTGAATGGAAATGATGATTGTGTTGTCCCTGAGAATGGTGGTATTGAGGTAAAGGCCTATTTGGAGAAACAGGGAAACAATTACATTGGCCCCAGAAATGATGGCATAGATGCAGAATCCTATGGAGGGAAGAAGGGGAATGATTGCATTGCCCCCGATAGAGATTATATCGCTTGGCTTATGGGAGGTGGAGGAATTTCTTGTGTCAAGGTTTGTGTGGAAAGTGGTAGTTGGTTTTATGAAAAGCTTTGGGTATGAACAATGACTTGAGCTGCTATGGAGGATGATGGTGAGACCATGATAGGAAATGGAGTGGATTGTGTTTCTTGTGTTGTAGGGCTTGTGAAACTACTTTGAAAAAGAGGAGGGATAGGCGAAGCTACTTGTGATATGTGGAAAAGTGGATCAGAGGTTTGTTGGATGATGGGGGTGTATGTTTTTGCTGGGATTCATACGGTGTTGACAGGAATGCAAGGTTAGAGATATGGTGGAATGGGAGTACCCTCTTGTGTGAAGTTAACCATCATGCTTTGTTGATTTTGAGCAATGAGTGCACTAACTATTTGTGCATTCCCCAGATGGTTTATGAATGTTTCCATTGCAAAAGAAGTGGGGGGATATTAGGATCATCCCATACATTACCAGTTTGTTGGATCACGGGATTGTGAGCTACCATCACATTGGTAGAAATGTTGGGATCAGATGAGCCGGTAGTCTGATAAGGATCCATATTCCTTCTTTTCCTAGATCTTGTCTCGATAGGCATGGAATACAAATCTAAAGATGCAAATGCTAGATAGATGCAAGATGGTGGACTAAAATATTCTAAGGATGGTTAGCTTCTAAGGACTTGGAATAACTAAAGGATGGTGATGATGGTGAAGAATTGGTGGAATGCTCTGATTTGGGTCAAGGATAATGGAGGATTGGTGGGAGATGGTGAAAGATTGGTGAAATGCTTGGTGATGATGGGAGATTGGTGGAGGACTAGTGAAATATTTATTAAGTGTCAAAAAATGAACTGCTACTTCCTGATGTAGGATCAATGAGGATTGTCAACCTAGGATAGACAAATGATCTTTAGTCAACTAGATTCTTATCAATGCAAGCCAATCTCTTTCTCGAGATGATGAGGCTTACAAGGACAAGTGGGATTTCCTTTAGACAATGCTCTATCAAAAGGGGAAGATTTTTTATTTTGGATAAGGTTTTGAAGCAACTCAAAGGTTTGAATACTAAGTTTTTTGGATTTGGATCACTAGATTGCATTCTGATTTGGATGATGGGTTTAGATTTTGGATAGATGGATGTTGATTTTGGGATCAAGGATTTAGGATTCTGATTGTGGATTGTTGATGGAAGGATGATGAAGGATGGTGGAATGATGTTATTTCTAATAGGATGACCTAGATGCACTAAAATGGATGACCTATGATGCAACTAGGAAGATGAAAAAGAATGAAATGATGTGACTAAGGATTTCCTAAGTGTAACTAGGGATGGATGGTGATGGAAGGATGAAACTAGGATGAGCTAGGATGCAGGAATGTTGAGATAGGATTGTGGGATTTTGAAGGAGGAATGGATATGTGATGGGCCCAGCTAGTCTTGTCTCTCTAGATTGACATAGCAATGGTTAACTTTTAATCGGAATGCAAACTACTTGACTCTTGCATTATACTCAATGTTTTCTAGTCTCTCTTGATTTTTATCTTCTACTTGGATTGCTTTAAGGGAATGTTGGTGATCTTTCAGATTCCTTTCTACAAGTTTCTTCTCTTGATAAACTCAAGGATTTAGGAAGCTTTTCTTTCTTGTGTTGGGTTAAATTGAACATAGCTTGGGGAGATTCTTGGCAAAAAAATTTTGAAACAAGGCTTTAGATGTCTGATTTTTTGATGTCTCGATAGCAAAGGACTAACTTGACAATAGACACTTTGAAAATAGTCTTGACAAGGGACAAGGAAACCTTGTGGGATACAAGAAATGACTAGACCATTGAATCTAATAAAGCTTTGAAAGGTGTATATTCTGACAAGTGTTTTCATTGAGCTTTGAACTTTGCAATCACTTCAAACAGAACTACCTAAGGAGAAGGCTGGTATCAAAATCTTTTCCCATAGCTTGATACCCCAAAAGAGGGATACATATGGTGAGTGTCTTAAGGTGATCCAGGAAACCATAGGGATCGGTCCTTGCACAAAGATTGTGATACCTTCAGATTTAGATCGGGTAGCTTTTGATTATCAAGTTTACAGTTGTTCTATGGAGTCCTCCCAATCAGTTTGTACACGCGTGACTCTTTTAAGAGCCTAGTTGACCATGCTAATATAGTAGGGGTATTCACCTACCTTGGGCTACCATCAACACGCATCACTCGAGCTTGAGGGGATGTAAGCAAGAGTTTTCTCAATGCTTTGTTTCTATACTAGCCAGGGAAGGTACCATTTTGAGGTCGTTCTCCAAAGAGGAAGCAATTTTCTCTCTAGACAAGCCTCTCTAGAAGTAAAATGAATGAGCTAGTCCAAGTTCAATTTCACTTTTACGTCACTTATTTAAAAGGATTTTTGCAGAAATGGTAAACTTTGCAAGACAAATCAAGCACTTTTATTCTTTCCCAAATTGATTTATGTGTTTTGAAATAAATGCTTGCAAAAACCTATGTTTAACTTTTGATTTGTTCACTTTTTTGAAAGCTTTGGAAAGATCTTGTAAGAATTTTACCTTTGCATTCAAGATTGGGTGTTTTTAGGATCCTAATTTTTTGAGCTTTTTGGAAAGAAAAAAAAATTCTTTGCTTGTAATCTAAGACATTCAATATTTTTTGTTTTTTTATTCAAAGAAATACGAGTCTTTTGATTTAAATTTTGATTTATTTTAAAGGTATTCAAGATTTGTGCTCTAGAATTCAATTTTTATGCCCAAAAAGAGGTGTTTCTAAATAGTTTGATGCATGAAACTTGGAAAGCATTTCAAGATTTTGCAAAATAAAGTTTGTTTTAACCAAGAACAAAGCATTTATGATGATTTAGGAATGATTAGGATTTCTTAGGAACTCTTTAGGAAAGATTTTGCAGATTTGCTCCTAGATTGAGTAGAACTTTTGGAAGAACTTTGAATTTTGAAGAATGAAGTTCATCACGAAAAGACCTTTAGAAGTGATTATGATTGATTTTAGGACAAATTAGGAATGTTTTAAGTTGATTAGGAACCAATTAGATTTGGAATGCAGATTTGAGGTTCTTTTTTATGCACCAAAAAGACAATGTGTTTCTATTTTGCATGAATGCATTCTAAAGCCCTAGATTTGCATGATTGAAGTTCATTTTAACCAACTAAAAGACCTTAGAAGTTATTTTTATTTCCTTTAGGACCAATTAGGAAGTTTTTAAGTTGATTAGGAACAAATAGGAAAGATTTGCAGATTCTTTTATTTTAAGGCACTCAAGAGCGTGTTTAGTGTTCATTTTAAGCAAGCAAATGAAATATTTGAAGTTCCTAATTATACCAAAAAGTTAATGAGCCTTAAGGCCTTAGGTTTTTAGTGATTTTGATGCCTTCAAAATGTACCTATAGAAAAAAGTGTTAGAAACTTCAAATAAGTAGTCAAGAGGGTCGTAGAAACCCTTAGAACACCAAAAATCCAACTTTCCCTTGGCCTAAGGCCTTACAAGACCCCCTGTTCCCATATGAGTAAATAGGGTAGGGTATTTTGAGGTCTTTACTCATAAGAGTATTAGGTAGGGCTATTACGAGTAAGGATGCTCTCTAATATGAGAAAATAGGGCCAGTAGGCCATAAACAAGCCAAAAAGGCCTAGAAAGAGGCTATACGAGCGGTGGGTGGCTCCAGTAAAAGTCAAGGTCCTTTCTCATATGAGAAAGTACCTTGGGGAGTTTACTTGTATGAGTATTCACCTAGAATAGGATGGTTTTTCTAAAAACATGAGTTTTTTGCTTGGAAAACCCTAAAAAATGTAGTTTAGAAGGCGTGTAGGGTCCCACCGGGTGTGCCAAAATGTGATGAGTGAAAATTTAACCTATTAGGAACAGGCGTAGATATTAAAAAATTATTGAACATGAATCAAACAACATATTCCTAAGCTTAAATAGAAAAACAAATGCAAAGACACTTAGATAGAACTGAAACGGGAGCACCCTGTCACCGTTTGATTTGTTCTCACTTTAGGGATGTGGGTGTGCTATCAAATCACTTGGAGCATATCCCTAATGATGATTAGGAGATATTAGGATAGGGTAGGGACCATAAGAACCCCATAGTGGCACAAAACTGGGTATAGAACACCTATTTTTCCCCTGAGGCCTTAAGGATCCTAAAAGCTCAAGAATGCAATTTAAGGTATTTATAAGTAATATATGATTGTTTTTAGACCAAATGAGATGTAGTATGATGCAAAAATAATTGAGAAAATATTGAAAGAACTAGATTCAATCCATTAAAATTAATCTAAGATGCATTAGAAAGCATGAAAAATGAGTTAATCTAGCATATAATGAAGAAAGCTTAAGATCTAGGACTATTCTAGCATTATAACACTACTCAATGTAAATGATGTGAATTGGTGTTTTTCTCTTAGGAAGTGGGGGTATTTATAGGATTTGGGAAGGGCTGGGGTTAGGAGGTTGAGTTAGAGTTAGAGGTAAGGTTTGAGGTAGAGTTAGGGGTATGGTTTGGAGTATGGTAAGGTTTACCTTGGGTTAGGGTTGCTCACACATGTGTGAGCAACACTAGGGAATTTTGCAAGGGGAACATGTGTGGAAGAAAAGACATGGGCCTCTTTATGAGGCTATAAGGAGCCTTAAAGAATGTGTAAGAGGCTATTTATGAGTAAGGCTCATAAATGGATGGGTTTGACTAAAAGTCAATGAGACTTGGATTAGCTTAGGAAATGTAGGAAACATCTCCTAAATGGGTTTAGGGAAGATTTAGGAAAGATTGGAAGGGTTTAGGAAAGGCTAAAGGTTCTAGGGTTTTGAGGCTTTAAATAAATATAAAATTTATTTAGGGATTGTGACATCATTTATTGAATATTGATTAATTAAAGAGAGGAAAATCATTCAAATTTGATTTAAATGCTTTCGGGAGGGATTCTTCAATTAAAGATGTTTAATTAAAATAAAGGGATTTAATGACATAAAAATATATTAATTAATTAAATGAGTAATTAATTAGTAAATGATGATGTCATCAGGGGTTTTCAGAAAAATAAAAATACTCTTATCTTCTAAAGGATTTTTAGTTGTCTACAATAACTATGCATGAAATGATTATGTGAATTGGTAAATTGCTCTTGGAATGAAGAGTATTTATAGGATTTGAGGAAGGGCTTGGGTTAGAAAGGGGAGTTAGGGTTAGAGTTAGGGTTAGGGATAGAGTTTGGGGTATGGTTAGAGGTATGGTCAAGGGGATGAGGGTTAAGGGTTGCTCACACATGTGTGAGAAACACTAGAGAAGTGTGCTTAGGGAACAATGGTGGAAGAGGAGACATAGGCTTCATTAAGAGGTTGTAAGAGCCATAATGAGGGTGCAAGGAGTCATTAATGAGTCTATAAGGCTCATTAATGAGGGGGTTTGACCAAAAGTCAAAGGATGACTCTGGTTTAGACTAAGAGGGTTAGGAATCACCCTCTAAGCAGGTTTAGGATGGGTTTAGGAAAGGATAGATAGGTTTAGGGTTTTCTAGAAGTTTCTAAGGTTTTAGGGTTTGAATAAATATTTAATTTATTTAAGAATTGAGACATCATTTATTAAATAATGATTTAATAAATAGGGGGAAATCATTCAAATTTGATTTAAATGCTTTTGGGAGGGATTATTTAATTAAATTTTTTTAATTAAAATAGGAGAGGATAATAGCATAAAAAATAATAAATTAATTAATAAATGATGATGTCGTGAGGGGTTTTTGCAAAATAAAATATTTTTATTTGGAAAAGGGATTTTAGGTGTCTCCATTTTTCCCCTCTTTGATGTGATGTCGCAAGTGGCGTGGCATCAAAGATAAGAAAATAAGATGCCCTAGGCTAGAATAGAAGATAAGGGGTTGTTCTCCCTTGAGAAAACAACGCAAAGAGGAAATGTTTTTGGAATTTTCTTGAAAAGAACATAGAAAGGAAGAGAAAGGAAGATGAGAAGGGGGGATAAACAAACATCCTTCCAAGAGAAAAGATGGGTGAATGCAATATGCAAGATGAAGCTATATGAAGGATGCAAGATGCAAGATTTAATCTATATGATGCAGGATGAGGGGGATTTGGGGAGCTCCTTGTGTAAATGTGGAGAGCACAACCTAGTTTGATATAGCAACATTAGAGACTTGCCAAGGTTACTAGAAACACAAGGCCTTGTCACTAGCATTGCATAGGAGTGACATAAAAAAGACATGCAAGGATTGACCTAGCATCACATATGAATCCAAAAGAGGCATGGTAGAAATGTTGCTGGAGAAACCACAAACAAATGACATTTCCCAAGTGTGCCATGTAACCTAGAAGATCACATGTGAAACATGCAAGGGTCATGTCTGACTGACTCACATGTAGAAGAAAAAGATCAAAAGACTTTGCCCCAAATTTCTCTCACTCGCACCGCACCATGATATAAAAGATCATGGTGACTTTGAGGAGAGGAACAACAAGAAGTTGTGAAAGATAAACAAGATCCAAAGGAAAAAATCCAAGACCAAAGTGGGAAATCCACAAAATGTCCTTTGTGAAGGAGAAGGATTGATTTGATTGATGGGGGGATATTAGGTCTGAACATGAGGAAGGATACATCCTACACGGACTTGGTTTAATTGATGGAAGATTAGGTTAGACATGAGGAAGGATACATCCTCAAGGAACTGTTGGATGAGGAGAATGTTGTGTTATTTTTGGAAAATGATGAATCAAGGATAATCATGTGATCAAAGATAGTCGACAAAAGATGTTGTTGAAGTACAAGGTTGGATGCGATAAGATATCTGATCAAATGTTGTTGCAGGACTGATGAGGATATGTACAACAAGATGTGACAATATGTACAACAGATGGGAAGATATGTACAATAGATATTTACAGAAGCTTAGGGATTGGGATAGGAAGATCTCTCTATACAGGATATATATAAGAAGCTCAGGATTGGGGATAGGAACTGAGTGCTTGTATTGGATAGGCTTGAGGATAGAACACCTTTGGATTGATGGGCTGGCAGTGGGGAAGGGGATTGGATAAAAAGGATTTGGGATTGGGAGTGGGGATGGGTGGGGGATGGGAGTTTGATAGATAATGACACAGTCCACTATGTATGGTGCTTGTTTCTAGGTTTTCACCAACATACTTGTCCAAGGCGCTTGAATTGCCAAGTTTTCACCATTGGATGATTATTTTTCTTTTCTTTTTTATTTTTTTGAGTTTTTTTTATTTTTATGGATTTTTGAAATTTTATGGATTTTCTAGATTTAACAGGATCTAGTTCACGCATAGAACCTCTTCATATGTATGATGTTGATAGGATCATTCAGGGGCTCACCTTCTGGTGTTGATAATTGATAGGCTCTAGAGCCAAAGTATGTTGTGACAATATAGGGGCCCAACCAAATAGGGTCAAACTTTCCTTTCTTCTCTCAATGTGCTTGTAATTTCTAATTTTCCTTACTTTCTTCTCTCGATGTGCTTGCACTTTATGATTTTCCTTAAGGACCATGTCTCCCACTTGGAATTATTTGGGATGCACCTTCTTGTTATAGCTCCTTTGGATTTGATTGTGGTAAACAACTAGGTGATCATATGCTTGTTGCCTCTTTTCATTTAATAGGTCCACCTGTGTGAGGCATGCCATGTGATAGTCTTCATCGGTGGTATAGTTCTTCATGGAGACTCACAATGATGGGAGTGATTAGTAGAATGGCTTCAACACCATATACAAGGGAGTATGGGGTGGTTCTTCTGGGAGTGTGATAAGAAGTGCAATAGGCCTAGAGAGATGGATTTATTTGGAGGTGCCAGTCATGACCAGAATCATTGACAACCTTCTGGAGGATTTTTAGGATGGTTTTATTGGTTGCCTTAGCTTGGTCATTTCCTTGAGGGAAGTATGGGGTGGAGAAACAATGGTGTATGTGGAGTCTGGCACATAGATTATCCACATGCTATGTTTCAACAGGTGTGCCATGATCTTTGAAGATGGTGAAAGGGATGTCGAAGTGGAAAATGATGTGGTATAAGATGAAATTGGATATTTGAATGCCAGTAATGAGGATAAGTAGAATCACTTGAACCCACTTTGTAAATTATTATGTGGCTGTTATGATATATGTGTGTCCATCTGATGAAAAGGGAGTGATTAACCCAACAAAGTTGAAGCCCCAACATGAAAATGGCCAAGGTGGCACAATGGGTTGCAAGTCTTGCACTAGATCCTGAATCAGATTGGCATGTTGCTAACATGGTAAGATTTTCTTGACGACTTCATAGGAATCATGCTCCATTGTGGGGAAATAATACCTAACTCTAAGAAAATTCTTTGCTAGGACCATGCCACTCATGTGGGCACCGTAAATTCTAGCGTTAACCTCTTGTAAAGCTAGGACGACCTCATTTGAATCTAAACACCTAGAGAGGATGTGACATCCTCGATGATAAAGGGTTTTAGGTACACGAGTGTAGCTAGAAGCTCTACAAATTTGGTTTTGGTGTTGGGTGTTTGTGAGTTGGGGAGATATGATACTAGTTTTAAGATATGTGTGAATGTTGTGGTACCATGGGGATTGAGGACCAACCAAGATGCACACAATTTATGAATTGACATTCTCATAAGCAATTATG
This sequence comes from Chamaecyparis obtusa, assembly GCA_027943335.1. Lineage (NCBI taxonomy): Eukaryota > Viridiplantae > Streptophyta > Pinopsida > Cupressales > Cupressaceae > Chamaecyparis > Chamaecyparis obtusa. The sequence continues at coordinate 363,433 of BSBK01005144.1, read as the reverse complement.
TGTAGCTTCTCGACTAAGAATTGATACTGCATTGAGTCTCAAGGGATTTCTTGTAAAGATCTAATGGTTTCCATTGCGTTGGATGCTTTGTTTTGTAGCCTTGGTATCTATGTGAATAGTAGGCTTAGGAATTACTCTTTCAAACTATCCACCAATTCCTTGTAGGGTAGAAGCTTGTCGTCCTTCATTTGGAATTCATATAGGACTTTCTTGATTATTAGTTGTGAATCTCCAAACACTTGCAGTTGTGTGATGTTCCAATGGATAGATGTTTTAAGGCCTAAGATGAGTGCCTCATATTCTGCAATGTTGTTAGTGCAAGGGAATCCCAATTTGAATGATTTAGGGACATAGTCACCTTGAGGGGTGATAAATAGGATCCCTATGCCTGATCCATGTGATGTGTAGGAGCCATCAAAGTATAGCTTCCATATTGGTTATTCTTCGATCATGCATAGATGCTCATTGGGAAATTCCATGATTAGTGGATATACATCCACTAGAGGTGCTTATGCTAGTTGATCAATAATGACTTTCCCTTTTATTGCTTTTTGATCTATGTGTTGGATATCAAACTCTCTTAGCAGCATGAGTCACTTCACTATTCAGCTTGTTAATGTTGTCCTTTCAATAGAAGATACTTAAGTGGGTCCACCTTTGAGATGAGCTTGATGGTGTGGCTAAGCATGTAGTATTTGAGCTTTTGAGTGGCAAAGACCATTGTGATGCATGCCTTTTCCATTGATGAGCAGTTGAGCTCATAGCTGAAAATATTTTGAGTGATATAATAGATGGATCTCTCTTTGTTGTTGTCGTCATGTTGTGCTAAGAGTTCCCCTAGTGTTGTAGTAGTTATAGAGATGTATAAGATCAGAGGGCATCCTAAAACTGGCAATACAAGGATGGGAGAGTTAGCTAGATATTCTTTTAGCTTCTCAAAGCTTCTCTGCAAGATTGGATCCCATTTGAATCTTGTGTCCTTTCAGAGAAGATGCATGAAAGGTTGGCACTTGTCTACTAGCTGTGATATGAAATGACACACTGATTGCAATTTTTCTTGCATGCTTCTGAGCTACTTGAGTGTTCTGAGAGGAGGCATTTTTGTTATGGCTTTGACCTTTTTGGGGTCAATCTCAATGTTGCATCATGATACAATGAAGCCTAGGTAATTTATAGATGTTACACCAAAGACACACTTCTTTGGATTTAGCTTTAGGCCATAATGATGTAGATGATTGAACATGCTTCCAAGGATGTTGAGGTGTTCATATCGTGTCTTGGATTTTGTAAGAATTTCATCCACATAGTCTTCTAGGATTTTGTGTATCATATCATGGAAGATGGATGTCATTGCTCGCTAATAGGTGGCCCCTACATTTTTTAGCCCAAATGGCATCATATTGTAGCAGAAAGTACCCCATGATATTATGAACATTGTTTTGCGTTGGTCTTCCTATGTTTTTTGGATCTGATTGTACCCTGAGAAACCATCCATGAGTGACAACATCTCATGGCCTGTTGTGAGATAAACTATCATGTCCATGTAGGGTAAATGGAAATCATCCTTGGGACATGCTTTGTTAAAGTCCTTGAAGTCTGTGGATATTCTTATCTTGCTAGAAGGTTTAGTGTCGGCACCATATTTGCAATCCATTTTGAATATTCAATAGCTTTGATGATTTTTGCTTGTAAGAGCTTTTCTAGTTTTGTCTTTTCTAGGAGGGCTACCTTAGGATGCATCTTTCGAAGATTTTTCTTTACTGGCTTTGCATTAGCACTAGTACATTTGAGTCCTCTTTTCAATGGCAATGCATCACAATTCCAACACACACTCGTCAATCAAGAGACATAGACCGGTGTTGCAATTTTGGTGTTAGAATCATCGACAATTGGGATTTCTATTGTTATTGCGACAATATCAACCATTGCAATATGCACCGGCTAGGATGGGCAACTTGTCATCGTTACACATAATGTGTGTCATAATTATGACAGGTTTGTGATGGATATGCTATACCTGCAACATCCAGCTGTTGGATATTTTTGACAGATGGACATCTCATGTAGTGCTTTATCATCTGTCATTCTTTGAATACCGTCACAATTGCAATGGTATTGACCATTGCAATATGCACTAGCTAGGATGGGCAGCCTATCATCGTTACACATTATGGGTGTTGAAATTACAATGGGTTTGCGATGGATATACTATACATGAGACGTCTAGCTGTTAGATATTTTTTACAGTTAGATGTCACATGTAGTGCTTTGGTGTTAATCATTCTCTAAAAGAAGAAGTAGGTGGTTGCATTTATGTCTCTATGAACACTTGGTGAATCACTGTTGTGACTGCATCATCCAAATAGTGCAATAGAAACACCAAATGTTGTTGTTCCATCTTCTATTTCTATCACATCATTTCCAAATGATGCATCCACAACTATAACCCACCTTGCCCATCAACACAAGGCAGCCATGATCAAGCATAAGCAATGGAGTGGACATTATCAAGGTCAAATCAGAGGTCAAATTTCATGCCTTCAAATTTTATATATGTACAGTTATAAAATTTCATACCTTGAAATTTTATAACATAGTTCCTTAGCATTTAATCTTCATACGGCAGCCATGATTTGAGGTAGGCATTCGAGCTTTGTCTTCTCATTAACTCAATTTCATTTTGATGGCATTTGTTGATTTAATGGCATAATATGAATGTTAATATTGGCATCATTGCATTTATATCTCTATGAACACCTAGTGAGTCACTATTGTGACTCCATCATTCAAACAGTGCAACAACAACACTAGATGTTGATGTTTCATCTGGTGTTGTTGTGACATCATTTCCAAATGATGCACCCACAACAATCACACACCATGCCCATCAGTATAAGGCAGTCATAATCAAGCATAAGTAATGGAGGGGACATTATCAAGGTCAAATTTCATGCCTTGAAATTTTATATATGTACAAAGGTGCAGATCTAATGAAGTAATGAAGCTATGAGCCTTCAAAGGATCAAGATCATAGGATACATAATCAATGAGAAAACAATGAGAATAAAAAAACCAAAAAATCAATGATGCCATATGAGGATCATGGGATCTAAAAGCAATAAGTAATATAACCAGAGAATCCAATTAAATACACATCAAATGGTGCCCTAGCTTGTTCACTAAATTTGTAATCATTCAAGAAGCTGGGTGTAATAGTGAACACATATATAGCATGGTGCTGAAGCAGTGAACACAACATGTGAGTAAACACATCCAACATGATACCCTAGTCTATAACTCATGAGCTATACATGGAGAAGGAAAAATCGTGACCAAATTTATATTATGTATGCCCATATCAAAACTCACAGGCCCCAAGCAGTGAGAAAATAAGTAATAAATGGATGCCCTATCTTCAAAGCTCACGGGTCATAGAAAAGACATGGATTTGAACCAGTGAAATACAATTCCATTTGAATCTACAAAAAATACACATAAACATAAAAGAATGCAAAGAAGATGACTAGATTCGGGCTTGTTTCCCTTTCACCTTTTACTTTAGCGCGTATAAACTGTCTTGCACTTTTGATGTTTTTAATAGCGCGTTCAAAATTTTCTTTAGCGCTTTTGCCTTAGAATAGTGTTATTGAATTTTTAGATAGTGCTTTTAATCTTTTGGGTAGCGCTTTTTCTTTTTAGCACGTTTAAGCATTAAAATAGCACTTTTACCTTGATACGAAAAATTTGCAAATGACTTAGTCAATTTTTTGAACTATTCATTATCATCAATCAATTGATTGGTTTAGGTAATAAACCTGATTTTGTAGTGAGTCATAGGATGTCAGTTTGATTTAGTTGTCATTTGAATGTTTGATTGTCAATCTAGATTTAGATGATGGTTGATGATAAATTTTTTGTCCTCTCTAAATAGAATCAAGAAAATTGATTGTGGTTTGATATTTTGTAAATGTTTGATTGACTTAGGATAATTCAAAAGATAACTGATGTTATTAAACTTGCTTATTGTAGGCCGTGCTTAAGTCACTGCCATTCGGGGTTTATATCCCTTACTGTTCAACATGATAGATGATTTGAACGGTACAAATCATAGAGACATAGGTAGATGTGGGTTGTCTTTCTTTCTTGTCCTACCTCAATTCTGAGTGAATCAGGGTCTGATCACTACTATGGCAGAGAGATGACACTCTAACCATAATACTTTCCACTTTCCAATGGGGGAGATGACCATCACTCCCAAGGATGTATACCGTATCCTCTGCATTCCTACTTGGGGAGAGATAGTATTTTATGATCAGGTTTATGATGGTGCAACGTGTTGACGGGTGTTCCAGGATCTCATGATCAGTGATGACCATATTCAGTGGTCCCAATTCCATTCATTCCAAGTTCTGCTAGCTGTTTTAGGTGCATTGATTGGAGGTTTCCTTGTGCCTGATTGTCAAGGTCATGGATTTGCGATTGGTTGGGGTCCTATTCTTGAGGACCTAATGGCTCAGCCTCAATAGTTTGATTGGGGATCTTGCATTCTAACATAGCTCTATCATGAGTTGCATACAGTGGTATACATGTGCTCTTTGACTTTATCTATAGGAGCTATTTTATTATAGTTGTGGACATGGGAGCATCTCCCAGTGACAAGACCAATTGTAGTGCATCATTGTGATCCTAGGTGGCCATTTGCCTAGATGTACAAGGGCATGGTGGTGCAGGCCCACATGGGTAAGTTAGATTATTGGCACCGTGTTATCAATTATATGGATTAGGTCATCTGGAGACCATACCTTGGATATGAGGCATGGCTTGAGGATGCTAAAGAGCTTCCATTTATGTGCTATCCATGATGGATGATAGGTCACACTCCTCATATTATTGAGATATTTTTCTTCCGGTGAGTGCTATGGTAGTATGGTTGTACTTAGGGTATGCCACAGGGTGTAGCCATGTATGCCCGTGTTCAGGCTAAGAGATCACTATGGGGGTTTGTGGTTGATTTTAGGATAGCTTGTCAAGAGGTAAGGGACCTGGGTCACTTGCCATGGGACATGAGGGAGCATTTTATTGATGTAGGCATGACCTATGATTGCGCAAATTGGTTAATTCAAAACCCTTTTCCAAGATTTAAAGATCTAGCTGAGAGGATACCGGGCATTGATGAGGAGTCCGATGATGACGGAGGAGATGGAGGTGATGGTGGGGATGGTGGTAGGGGTGGTAGGATACAAGCTAGTTGAGGATGACTGGGTCATTGAGAAGCTAGAGCAGGCTGAGTCTTGATTCTAGTTATTATTGTTGTTCTTATTCCTCCTAGGGGTGGTGTTCAAATGAGGGGTCAAGGTGTGGACAGGGTTTTACATCAAGTTGTCATGGATCCAGTAGCTAGAAAAGGTCATCATAGGGCTAGACATTAACAATAGGTGGATGCACATGTAGCACAGGCTTTACTAGATCAAGCACAGGGTAGACCAGCATAGGCTCCTCCTCTGCAGGTTATTTGACTAGTTATTTCATAGGCTCCTCCAGCACAGGCTCCTGCTTCTGCTTCTATGCCATCTTCTTCATCTCATCCATCTTTTTCTTCTTTTTTTCTTTATCTATTCCATCTTCATCCATGCCATCTTCTTTTATGCCTCCACCATAGGCTCCTCCTACATAGGCTCCCAGTTCAGAGGCTCCAACGGTTGCATCAAATGTTTGAGCCTTACAATTGGATGTGCCTCAGATTAGGAAGAAGATTAGCCAGCTTAGTAGTATGATGCCAACATTTATGGCTTCTATGAGTCAGCATGGGCTACAAGCTAGTTCAAGTAGACCTCCTAATACTAGTCCTAGTCTTGATGGTGTTGATGGTGCTGGTGGTTTAGCCAGTTGATTCTTTGAGATAATACAGATATTCTTTCATTTCTTGATGTACATGATGTTCTCATTTTTTATATCAAGACATTGGACTCTATTATATCTTTTGATTAGTTGATGTTCCTTTATGTGTTGATATTGTGATACTTTGAGGGACTTTGATTACTTGATTACTCCATGATGATATTGTAGACTTTGATTCTCAATTTGATTTATGATGATGATACCATAGACTTTGATACTCAGCTTGATAGATTTACTTTATGTGATTTCCTTATGTGTTGGACCTCATTTTTCAGATGATTTACTATGATATGCAGATCAATATGATACTATCTCCTATATGCTTTGTTTTATGGTTTGTAGAATACAGTTTTATGATATGGATGCACATGTTTTATTTATGCTTAAATGGTTGTATTATGTATGACAGAATAGGTGAATGGATGCAATATGGATTTAATTATTTGATTTAATGATATTTAATGCTTTATGATGCAAATGATACCTAAATGTATTGGATGATGATGTAATGATTTAATGACTAATCTGATGTAATGATGTATATGGATATATTTATTTGGATAATATGGATATATGTAATGAATGTAATGGATTTTATGGTATGCAAATGTGATGTAAAATGTGATGGACCTATGATGTAATGAATGCATATGGATATTTAATGATTAATGATTCTAAATGTCATATATATGAATGATTTTTAATGAACGTAGATGCAATGACATTTAATGATAATGCAATGAACTTAAAAGAATAATGCAATATGCAATTCTTTTAAATGAACTAAATAATGTGCACCTAATGATGAATTTATGGCTATTTGAATGAAATGAATTAATGGATGCAATGAACCTTAATGAATGCAATGGTAAATGCACTTAATGAATTTATATAAATGATTTAAAGAATGCATACTTAATGAGATGGATTTTAAAATGAATGTCACGTAATGCAATTTTATTTAATGAATTGGATCTAAATGATGAATGCAACCTAATGTAATTAACTTGATGTAAGATGAAGGCAAGCTAAATGTAATGAACTTAGATTTAAAATGAATGCAAATTGATGCAAAGGATGTAATTGGTACTTTAGGGTGGAAAATCCTAAATGAATGCAATATAACATGAATCTAACAAATGCTCATGAACTAAAGTAATGCACCTTTGTTTTTTATTTTAGATTTCCAACACACTCGATCACATATAGTTTTTGATGCTCATTTGATTTTTTATTTGACTACACCCCCTTTCTATTTTCCTCTTGCAATTTAGTTTTTAGGCTAAGTAAGGAAAATACATTAAATGCATTTAATCTAAGATGTATGCAACTAATTGTCACTATTCAAAAAATTTGGAGCTTATATTCATCATTGAGCATTTTTTGGAATCTTGATTTTAGTACAACCATCTCTAGTTCAACTATGATGATATGAATATCTCTTTCACCTCTTTCATTGCTTTCCCATCCTTTGGTATGACTTTCACTGATTGAATTCAATCATGAGAGTGTGAATACCAATTTTTTCAAATTCTATGTTGCAAGTGGATTTTGGTATTATGATATTGAACATCAAAATATCCAAGGTATCCTTTTGTGTAAACAAACAAAAATCTTAGTTTCATTATATGTACAAGTCCTTGATGATTCTTTGATAATCACCTCCTTAGAAAAATAATGCATGCTTTAAAACTTTGATCTTAAGATAGTCATTCATAAATCAACTAAAATATCATGCTTTCATCATAGCTTGTCTAGTTTAAAAACTTTCATCGATTTTGCTAGAAAGACATGATTTCATCAATCAGGTCAACACTTTTAGAAAAAAATTGCACTTTTTTAAAAATCCATCTTTCAAGTATAGTTCCATCCATTTCATACTTTTAATCTTGATAAAGATAGGGTCATGGGAGATCTTGGATCAAATTTTGCATTTGGTGCAAATTGAATTTGAATTAGGATTTGATTGAGTGTTTCACTTGCATTTTTGATGAATTGATTTGATGAATGATTGAAGTTTTCTTTTGATGAATCATTTCTCCTCTAGAGTAGATTGCCCCTAGTTTGATGTGATTTCAAAGTTGGACTAAGGATAATTTGTAGATTAGGTGATCAAAATCTCTAGGTACTTGCAAATGCAATTGTGGGGTTTTATTATGCAATATATACAAATGCTAGCGAATGCAATATCTACAAGGATGACTGCTAAGTATGCGACTGACTTGGACTTTCAATGGCGCCTGTTTACCAAGTTTTCACCAATTGAATGGATCTTGTTTTCTTTTTCTATTTTTAAATCTTTTTCCTTTTTTTACTACTAAGGCACCTATTTGCTAGGTTTTCACCAAGGCACTTTTCCTCTTTTCTGATTTTTTTGCATTTTCTCTTTTTTCATTTTTTTTTCTTTTCATATCATCAAGGAACCTATTTTCTAGGTTTTCACCAAGACAACATCTTTTTGAAGATCATATCTAAATACTTTTGGCTTTCTTCATGCTCAATTTTCCATAGTTTGTTGGTCTTTTCTGTATTTGAGATTTGTTTGTTCTTTTCTATTTTTCAAATGTTTTTGGCATTTTTAAGATCTCTTTTGACTATATACAATAAATATGATGTTTTCCATCTAATTTTCTGATACTCTTTCTCTTTTTTTTATACGCTTTCCTCTGCTTTATGTGTAGAACCTTTTTAGATGAATGTTATTGATAGGTTCTTGCAACTCTTCTCCATCACAATCAACTAGCTTATAGTTGCCTGTCCCAAAGGACGAAGTGATCACAAAAGGTCCTAACTAGTTTGCTTCCCATTTTCATTTCTTTTCTCTTTCTGCTTGATTCTTAGGATTCTCTCACAAAACTAAGTCACCTATTTGGAATGTTCTTGACTTGATATGCTTGTTATAAGTCCTTGACATTTAGTTTTGATATACTTTCAAGTGATCAAATGCTTGTTGTTGTTTCTCATCTAGTAATTCTAGTTCATGCAACCTAGCAACCCTATAATCTTCCTCACCTATCAAACCATGTAGAGATACTCTTAAAGATGGAAATTCTACCTCCAAAGGTAAAACTACTTCTGCTCCAAAGACTAAGGAAAATGGTGTAGCTCTTGTTGGCATTTTGATACTTGTCCTATAAGCCCATAAGGCCGAGTTTATTTTTATATGCCAATCTCTAACTAAATTATCCACAGTTCTCTTCAATATCTTTAGGATGTTTTTATTCATTGCTTCAGCTTGTCCATTACCTTGGGGTTAACATATTGATGAGGAATGATGTATCATGTGGAATTTTGTACATAACTCCTTTAAATCCTTTTTTTTCAAGTGCTTGGCATTGTCAGTTATGATGGCATGTGGGACACCATATCTACATATTATGTGATTTAGAATAAACAATGATATCTACTTTCCTATAGCATTTGATAAGGGTACAGCTTCCACCCATTTGGTAAAGTACTCTATTTCTATGATAATGAATTTATGACAATTTGAAGATGGTGGATGAATCATTCTTATCAAATATAAACTCCATTGATAAAATGGACAAGGTGTAGTCATGGGATGAAGCTCTTGTGCTGGAACATGGATTAAGTTCCCATGATATTGACACTTTCTACAAGTTTTAGCAAAGTGACAAGCGTCTTTCTCCATTATTGGCCAAAAATATCCTATCCTAAGAAGTTTCTTAGCTAGGGTTAAACCATTCAAATGCGACCCACAAATCCCCTTGTGGATTTCTTGTAAGGCTATATTTGATTCCTCTTTCTCTAGACATATTAAAAGAATTCCATCTAGACTCTTACAATAAAATGTGTTAGATATTAAATTATAATGAGAGGCTTGGCATATAAAGCTTTTCTTTTGATTCTTGGTTTGGTCCATGGGTAGGATTTGGTCTTTTAAGTAGGTTAAATGTCTCCATACCAAGGTGATTCATGTCTGGTTAGAAGAAAAATGGTATGAGGATGGGTAGGTTCAAATGCGGGTTGCTCAACTTCTTCTACCAGGAATTCATATCTGGCACTTTGATCTGGTATTTGTAGAAGTGATGCCAAAATTTCCATTGCATCTACTACTTTATTATTCTCTCTTGGGACTTTCACAAATGTTATGAGAGTGAAATATTTCTTAAGATTCTCAACCATAGTTTTGTAAGGTATCAACTTGTCATCTTTATTTTGGTATTCCTCATTAATTTGATTGATAACTAGTTGTGAATCTACATAGACTTGTAGTTCTGTCACTTTCCATTCTAATGTCAATTTTATTCCAATGACCGATGCTTCATACTCTGCTATATTATTTGGGCATGGAAATAATAGTTTGTATGATTTTGGAATTGTAGACCCTTGAGGAGTAATCAAAATTATGCCTACTCATGATTCATGTTGTGTACAAGAACCATCAAAATATAATTGCCATGTTTTTGCTTCAATATTCACAATTTCAGAATTTGGAAATTCCACTTGTATTGGGTGGTCATCTTGTAATGGTGATTTTGCTAACTGATCAGCTATGACTTGGCCCTTGATAGATTTATGATCCACATATTCTATTTCAAATTTTCTTAGCACCATGACCCATTTGGCTAGTCTCCCATTCAATGCTATTTTTCTAAGAAGATACTTCAAAGGATCAATCTTTGCAATGAGTCAAATTTTGTGTGATAACATATAGTGGCACAATTTTTGGGAAGAAAAGACTATGGCCAAACATGCCCGTTTGATGAAGGTATAGTTCAACTCATATTTTCCAATGTCCTACTGATGTACTATATGGCCTTTTCTTTTCTTGATTCATCTTCTTGTGCCAAGAGTGCCCCTAATGAATGTTCAGTCGCAGAAATGTATAGGATCAAGGGCTTGCCTCTTATAGGTGGCATCAAATTTGGAGGATTCATTAGATATTTCTTCAACATATTGAAAGCTTCTTCACATTTCTCATCCCATTTGAAAACTGTGTCCTTATGAAGGAGTTGAGTAAAATTATGGCACTTTTCTACCAATTGAGAGATGAATCTTTGAATGGATTGGATCCTGCCTTGAAGAGATCTCATCTGAATTATGTTTCTAGGTGCCCCCATTTCCATGATGGCTTTGACTTTGGTGGGGTCTACCTCTATTCCTTTTTCTGAAACAATGTATCCTAGTAGCTTTCCTAATTGAATACCAAATGCACACTTCTTCAGATTTAACCTTACTTTGAATTGTTCTAATCTTTCAAATATTTTCTCTAGGATGGGTAGATGTTCTTCTCTTGAGTGATATTTAGCAAGTATATCCTCTACATAGTCCTTCGTGAATTTGTGCATCATGTCATGGAATATAGTTTTCATTGCTCTTTGATAGGTTGCTTCGGTGTTCTTTAGACCAAAAGGCATAACATTCCAACAGAATGTCCCCCATGCACATGTGAATGTTGTCTTGTCTTGATCTTCAGGTGCTATCTTTATTTGATTATAGACACTAAACCCATCCATAAGTGAGAACATTGAATGTCCTATTGTTAGATCTATGATGGCATACATGCTTGGTAATGGAAAGTCATCTTTAGGGTGCATGCAATATTAAGATCCCTAAAGTCCGTGCAAATTTTGATGGACTTGTTTGATTTTGAAATGGGCACTATGTTTGAAATCCATTGGGCATAATCAATGGCTCTTATAAACCCAACTTTCAATAATTTTTCTAACTCCACTTTTACAAGAAAATCTATGTGAGGATGCATCTTTCTTAATTTTTGCTTTATTGGTTTTACTCCTCTTATATTCAAGTGATGCATGATTAAATTTGGATCTAATCTTGGCATATCATCATACGACTATGCAAAATTGATTTTTTTTTCTTTGAAAAATTTGATGAAGTCCTTTCTTTCTTCACTAGTTAGAGACATTGCTAAGTGTATGATCCTTGGCTTTGATTTTGTCCCAATATTTACTTTTTCTGTTGGTTCAATCAAGATAGGAGATCTTTCTTCATAGTGCTCAAGTAAAGTATCCAAACTCCCTTGCTTAGGTTCCTCTATTGGGTTTTCACCTTTGGAATCATTCTTTATTTCTTTCTCTTTTTTATCTAATGTTGCCACAATGTGGTTTTAAACATTAGATTCTTTCCATTTTTTTTGTTTTTTTTGTTTTTTCATTTTTTATTGAATTGAGAGTTTGGATAATTTCCTTTGTCACCTATTCCTGATATTCCATGGTAGAAGAAGGCTCAACCACATTTAGGTATTGGAACACCAAGTTATCATTCAAAAATGTTGGGAGGATGGTAGGTTCAATGGAATCCCATTCGATTAATTCCGGATAGATAAGGGTCAAAGGATCAATGGTTTGGTTTAGTTCGATGGGGTTTAGCAACATGACTTCATTTGAAGGCTCAAAAATTGTATAACTTAAATATATAATGTGCACTTCTTCAAGATGTTCTAGGGAACTAGGGTCAAAATCCTCCTAACTAGAATCCTCTAAGGTTTCCGTTGGGTAAAAATCTCATGGATTAAACATAATGTTAGATTCTTCCATAGTAGGTCTCCATGATGGTATGTAGGGTTCTCCTACCCATTGATTTATTTCAATTTATTGAGTTGGGAAATTATCTAGGACTCCTTGACTTGAGCTTGAGGCTTGATTCTGATTTGATTCTGAAATTGGTTCTTTTCCTTTTCTAGGGGTGTAAGCATGAATGACACCAATACCTTTATCTTGGAATGATTCATTTGATAATGTATCCCATTCCAAATCATTTGAGTCTTCATCACTTTGTGACCCTAATTGCAATATTTGATCATAGACCTTAGGATAGTGCTTTTGAGTATACCCTTGTTCTAGGTATCCTAATCCAGTCTTCTCTTTGCTATCTCTCCATGTCATCTCAATGGGTTCAATGAGTCCTTCATTTCTTGTTCCCAAAGGTCCTTTTCCTTTATATCCCATCTTCTGCATAATTTTAAATCCTTTCCCATATTGATGTGTGGGAATGCTTATGTTTTGGATGTGTTTTACATGTGCACTTGATTCCTCATCCTTATATAGCCAATTTAGGATTTCATTGTCTTCTTCATCCATGGATGAAGATGTATTTTCCCTCACAAAGTGATCATTGTATTTATGAGGTAGATTGGATGGCCTTCCATATGATTTTGGAGATATAGGTAGATCCATCATGGACAAGGAGTATTCACCTACACCCTTTTGTTTGATTTGACCTTGTTTTTCAAAGTTTTTCATCATATGGTCCATTTTTTGGTAATAAGCCTCCTTGGTGTAGATTTGAACAGATCTATCTTGGTCTTCTTTCTACTTCTCAAGGGCACTCTCCTCACTAACCTTCTCTTTTCCTTTTGTCAATCTAGTTAGGTTAGTAGGACTTTTGGTATTTTCAACAACAACAATTTCTTTTTCTTCTTTTTCTTTTCCCTTCAAAGATAGAAGATCCTTAGAACTTTGTCCTTACTCTATTCTTTGGGGTATGGACCCTTCTACATTATGTGGAACCAAAGAATCATTGATAGGCTTCATGTTATTATAATATTTAAAGGGGTTTGAGTCCTTGCTTACCGTGATCTCTTGTCCTAGATAGAGGAATTTAAGACATTGATGGTAGGTTGACAACATGGCTTGGATTTCATGGATCCATGGCCTCCCTAATAAGATATTGTAAGTTAGCTTTAGGTCAAAGACCTGACAAATGGTCTCTTTCTACATTGGGCCAACTCTAATAGGAAGTACTATGACTCCTTTTGAAGCTCTTTCTTCATCATCGTAGGCTTTTATGGTTATTTTTTTCTTTGGATCTACAGCCTCCTTAGAAAATCCTAATGCTTTTACCAAGTTTAGGGTACAATTATTCAAGTTGGCTCCTCCATCAATGAGGACTCTTTTCACTCTATGCTTATGAATTAGGACCTCTAGATATGCAAAGGCAAGTTTTGTGGGTGATTTAATGACATGTCATCTTTCTCTGAAAAAGATAGGCAATGAGGTATAATAAGATGTCCCACCATGTATTGAAATTTTTCGGCCTCTAAATTTAGAGGCACATTAGTCTCTACCAAGGCTTTTTTTAGAATCTCCTTATGAGTCAGTGAGAGCTTGAGTAATTCTAGAATAGAGATCTAATCAAGGGTTCATTGTAATTGGTCTACCAAATTATATTGTTTTGATTATGAAGAGGAAGCTTGACTTGGTAGAACAATTCTCAGAGCATTTCAAGGTAGGGTGGTTTTTGAAGCTTTCCCCCTAGTTACAACATTAGATGTTTCTTCCCTTGGTTTCTCTTTCAACACAATAGCATTTATGGTGTTTTCATCACCACTTAAAGCATTAATTGTATTATCATAGGTATGGGTGAAATTGACCTTCTCATTACCTCTTTTATTGTTTTGATTGGTGTTTGATGACTCACCCTTTTCATGGTTTAGAAATGGGTTTTTGAAGTTCGTATGATCCTCATTGTTTTGAGGTCCTTCTACTTTTATGGTCCCATCATCAATTAGGTCTTGCACCAAATGTTTCAACTTCATGCACTCATATTTTTATGGCCCTTATTGTGGTGGTATTCACAATTGTGAGAATCATTCCACCAATTTGGCTTAACTTGGGGCTCATATGGTCTTAGCTCGAGTAAAGTAATGATTTTGTTAGCCACCAAAGTCCTTAATGCATTTTCCAATGGCTCACCTAAAAAGGTGAATTTCCTCTTTTGATATGTGGAAAAGAAAGGTTTAGGCTTGTTGATATTAGCATTATTGAATGGATTATTGTTGGGAGTTTTATTTGTTTGATTCACATTATATGTCTAATTTTCTCTACTTGATAAATTAAAGGGGGTAGCCTTCAAGTTATGGGCTTCCACAACCCCATTGTTCACAAGATTATTATTATTATTTTTCAACCATAGTTTAGGTTTATCATTTTGATTATTGGCCCCTTTATTACTGGTATAGTTAGATACATAATTATTATTATTAGTGTTGGTATAGGGTTTATTGTCTTTGAACAATTTTATCTCCCCCCTCTTAACCAACACATCTTCAATTTTAATCCCATTCTCAATAAGTTTTTCAAAAGTAGGGGGACATTGAAGTTGGAGCCTATAGTTCATCTCCATATTTAAATTATTCATAAATATTTCCATTTTCTCCTTTTCGGGGATACTTCATGGATATCTTGCAAAAACTATCCTCCACCTTTGAAGGAACCCTAGGAAAGATTCACCATCTCTTTTTTTAGTGTCACATAAGTTGAGCATGGTAACTCATGTTCGATGTTGTAAGAGTAATGGGTTACAAATTTGGAGGCTAATTCCTCAAAAGTATTTATCCCTTGCATAAGTTTGGAGAACCATTCCATGGCTTGACCTCCTAAACTTCCTGGAAAAAGTCTCATTACGTATGTGGTATCATGCATAAATTCTATTCTTAAAGTGAAAAACTCTCTCAGGTGATCTTGTGGTTCTGATTTACCCGTGTATTTGTCATACTTAGGAAAGACCACATTTATTGGAAAAGGTGCCATAACCAAGCTTTTTTCAAAAGGGAATGGGCACAAGGCCTTGATAGAGAATGAATTAGGTCCAACAGCCTTTTTCATTAGATCAATTTACGCTTGGAGCATTTTAAATTTTTGTGTCATACCATTCATCAGATTGTCCTCTTCTTGGTTTTTCTTGAGTTGGTCCACATCATAGTCATGTGGAAGCTTTACCCCTGCTTGGACTAGATTTAGGAATAATTTCTCCCTATCTCTATCTATTAGTTTATCCATGAATTCAAGAAATTCATTGTCTTGAGCTGCTCTATGAGCTCTTTCTTCAAGTGTTTCCTTAGACTCTTGGTTTGTGTTATTGATGTTGTCATTGTTTCCTCCATTATGGTAGTTGTGAAAAGTGGAGTTTCTATCCATTAGGTCAATTTATTTCTCAAAAATATTTGGGAGAATATCCCCTTGGTTGTGATTGTTGAAAGTACTTTGATATTAAAATTTGGGGACCTCTTTGGCAATGTAAGTGTTGTCTTCTTGTAAAGATAGTTTAAGCTTATGAGAACATGTAGAAACTGGCATCCAACAAGGTTTGATTTCAAATTGTTTCCCCAATTTGGTAATTGATTGTTTTTATGAAGAGATTTAAAAATATAAGATGAATTTTCAAATGGATATCTCTTATTCATTGTATGTATTTTCAAACAAAGCAATCACAAGTACACTTCTTCTTTTTAACCCTCTTCACAAAAAGTGCTTGAATTTTGTAGGACAATATCATGGGTTTTTGCACAAAAGATACTTCAAGAAAGCTACCTAGTTCACAATTTGGTTCATAAACATGGCTCTATAAGGTAGGATTTGCTAAGTTAACAAGGTATTTTAATAAATATTCCTTTCAAAATGGACATTAAGTTTTCATCCTCCAAAATTAGGAGGCTTCCCACCACCGGTATGTCAGAGTTTTGCGCAATCCCGAAGGACTACTCGAGGAAGTTCAAAATCTTAATATCCTTTTGTCACACACCCCATTAAGGATGCATGTATTTTATTTTAGAGTGGATTGTATTTTCGTGGAAAAAGTGAATGTATCCCACTTTGGGCTGTCCCTCTCACTGACCTTATTAAGAAAAATCTTGGGAGGTGAGCCCACTATGGATCTAGCATGTTCATATGAAAGCAATAAATTGGAATAAAGAGATAGGTTTTGGGAGTTTGATTCACCAAAAGGTGAAGAGAATATCCCTATCTATTTCTCAATTCCCCAAACATAATTAACAAGGTTCAACCAAACCCACTAACTAATGGGAATTGAGTATTTCTACTATTTTCCACAAACAAGGGGTTGTTAAAATTTAATGTTTGGTTTATTCCTTTAAGCTACTTTGATTACTATATTTTAGAATTTGACAAAGCCACAATTTAATAAAAAATTGACCAAGTTTTAGGCTTACCTTGATTTGTAGCTAGCAAAGGCTAGGGGCATTTTTTTATGAATTTTGCATTTTTGTGCTCATCGAGTGGTGATCATTCCTTTCCAATCGCTTCTCCTCCAACAAGTTAGTCAACACAACCAGAAAAAATGAAGAAAACAATAATAAACTTGAATTTAAGCCTTATTTGCCAAATTTTTAAAAAAATTTATTAAGGCATGTAAATCCAATTTAAGGATACGAACTTTGATTTGTAAGCTTGTACAACTTTTAAGTAGTGTTCATATACCTCATTTTCTTGCTGAGAATTCTCCAAAACCAACTTGATGTGTGCAATATTCTCCTCCTTGATCCTTTTTGTCAAAGCTTTCCCTTTTTGATTAAATCTGGTCTCTTGTTTTTTTATTCTTTTATGACTAGTCATCCTGCAGACACAGAGAAATCATTTTTTGTAGATTAGATTCTATCAATTTTAAATTTAATCAAAAGCACTACAGAATCTATTGAAAGCACTAGTTAAATGCTTAAACGTGTTGTGGATCGGATTAAAAGCACTACTAAAATATTCAAAAGTGCTAAAACAAAATTTAAAAGTGCTAATAAACTTAGCAAAGGTGTCACAAAAATTTTAAAAGTGTTGGAGAATTATTCAAACACGCTAGCGAGTCAAGGAAAAAGCACTAAAAGAATATTAGATAGAAAATAGAATAGATTAAAAGCACTGAAACACCATGTAAAGGCACAAAAATTTGTCGTAGATGCACTATTTAAGGTCTCAAAAGTGTTGGAGAAACTAGTAAAAGTGCTGCAGAAAAGATCAAACGTGCTATTTCACCTATAAAACAAAGAAGAAAACAAGGAAAAAAATAGAAACATGCAATTTTTGAAATTTTATGAAAGAATGAGGCCTAATGCCCCACGGTGGGCATAATTTTGTGTACTAGAATTTGTACCTTCATAGGATTAGTATCATCAATAACTCAAATAACAATTAAATTATCACAAATAGAAAATCTAATTAAGCAAAGAATTGATGATTAAGCACTTTATGGATCTCTAGCTAGGGATCCTAATGGTAAAGCTCTCAACAAGCCTCCATTAGTGATAGTCCTAGAACAAGAATGAATGATAAAACAAATCTAAATAGTTCAATTCCAAAAGAAATTACTTAATTAGCTCTTAGATTTGCCTTGCTAGCTCTAATTTGCAAGAGGTTTGATACTATTCTCAGATTTGTGGATGATTAATGAGTGATTTATGCCTCTCTTTTATAGATTTTGGCAAGGGTAGGGGGTGTAGTTGAGTTTATCATGATTGAGTTGGTGTTAAGTCCTTGGTTCCACCCTTTGGGGAAAATTTAAATGGATTGTCCTCAAAGCTTGGGATAAGAAGACAAAATGGGTGGACAAGATTCATCCTCCAAGTGAGTGACTGAGATTCATTTTAGGCTTTATCCATGTGAGCTCCATCCTTAAATCCTATTGTTTGAGGTTTTTTCCTCCCATGTGCTATTGAGAGAAAATAGGAATTAATTAATAGATTTTATTTAATTTGTCTAGCCATGTGTACCCCTTGAATAGGTTGATTTGATTTAAATTGAACTATGCAATTAATTAGATTAATTGCACATTGATTTGATTAATCATGATTTAATAGGTTCAAATTGATTTAATGGCTTTTGATTCTCAATTAAATTCAGATTAAAGTTTAATTACAATTTATCCTTGATTTTGACTTAATTTGATGTAATTGCATTTAATTATATTGATTTTTGCCTTGATTTCTCACTTAATTGATCTTGTCCACTTTTCGGTGATTACATGTTCAATCCTTAGTAATGGTTCTTGTTACCATATTTTTCATGTATATATATGCCAAATAACTTGTATATAATATACAAGGAAATGAAATGAAAGATAATATCATCTGGGCTCACATAGGTCATGAGAATAGCCAACTTTCAGAAGAATATGCAAGAGTACAAGAATACATAAGAGGATGAACATAAATAATATGGGTACCAAACATTGCTTGAAGTGATGAATGTTTTACCCGAGTATGAATCCAGTGCGCTCCTGTGTGATCCAGAACTTGCAAAGAAAAGAGAGATAGGGGTAAATTGGAACTCAATGTCGATGAGTGAGAAAAGTAGGTAAATTGGAACTCAGAGATACAACCCCATAGACATGATTAAAATATATCAGTGGGATTCAATAGTGGATACAAGTATGATAGACAAATGTTAGAGACAAGATATACCCTATACCAAAAATCAGACAATTAATTACTGCCAAAGCTAGAGAGGGCAATCCAGCATTGGTATGCACTACATCTCACATGCCTATAAATGAAAATGACATGGGTAGTAAAGTTTTAAAGATTTGAAAAGAATTCATACAAGTGATGAAAATTTAGGAGTAGTAGTTTAATTGCTACACACCCACTAGTGCCCCAAGATATTGTCTTCTATCTATATTGCAAATTTATAAGAATATCTATAAGAATATTTATTTTAAAAACAACATTAAAGAATATCTATAAGATATTTATTTTATATACAAATGAAACAAGATGCACCTTCATTTTAACTTCAATACAAATATAATTATACTGTAAAGTTAGACTTACAAGTATTGCCAATTTAGTTAGTAAAATAGTTTACTTGTAGAGTGGTGGTGTCATATATTAATGAATTGACTGTCAAGAAGGATTTTTAGTTGAAGTCATATAATATTACACTATATATTATTGTACACAAGGAATGGAAGAACGTTAGCACTTTTCCTCTCACCAATGTGAGTACTAGGGATAAGTTATTTTTCATTCTATGAAATCTGAACAATCAAATTTCACTCACTATATCAAGCATTAAGTATATTTCCATGGTTAATATTGAAGGCCAACTATTCGTACCATACTTACACAAAAATCAACAGGGTACTCTACCATGCCTTATGTTTGCGCTCTATTCAACTGTAGCCTCTAGATACTATATGGGATGCCATTTTTTAATCCTCATAGTACCTTAATACTTACTCTCAATGGGACAAACTTTATCTTGGAACTCTGTTACCTCATCATCTTTTTCACATTTTCTTCAAAAGATATGAAGGTATTGCTTCTACAAAGATATAACTTGGTGATTAGGATGAATTCCTAATTCATGAATAATGTTATTTCTGAATTAAATTGTATTTAACTTTTTGGATCAATATTTCAGATCACACTTAGTGATCAATCATCAATATAATACAAAGCTTAAGCATTAAAAAAAATTACTAATTCATGACAATCCTACACCAATATACTATAAGGCAACTTTTGGCAGGCACTGTTGGTGGCCTTTTGTCTATAGTAATGTATGCTTCTCCTTTGTAGGTCATGGTAAGAATAATAACATACATATTACCAGATGTAAAATCAACTCAACTATTCTCTATTGCACCTATTCTAACTAGCTCTTGAAGTTTGATATTCCTCACTACTCTATAAACAAATTGTCTGTTATGAACTTATCTGTTTTGCTATGTATTTTTCCTGACTATATGGTATTTTCATGCAAATGAATATTGCAAGGACTTGTGATTAGAACTAAGAGTGTTGAGTATATGCCTTTCCTCCTCTCAGTATTTATCGTCCTGAATGCAATTGTGTGGGTTTCATTCTCTTTGGTCACAAAGGATATATTCCTTGGTGTAAGTACTTCATTTTTTTGGGTTTACTTTTCATTTTATTTTATTTTTTTATAAGTGACAATTTCAACATTTTTCTAAATAGATTTGAGTTTTTTTAGGTACCCTGTGGTGTTGGCAACCTTCTTGCAATTGTTTAGCTTACAGTTTATGCCATGTACAGAAAATCAGAGCAAGAACATATGAATACAAAAGAAAAGAACCTAGTTGTCCAGCTCGTTGTTTGATGAATTAACTAGAACTGAAAGAATAATTCCAACCCTTACTGTCTTTGGTTGCACTAGTGCATTTGATCCACTTTTTAGACCAACATTTATGACCAAGTTATAAAATGATTTTCCATGGTTGATTCATAGAAGAAAAATTGGATTTTTTTTTTACTTCTATTCTCGTGTTGGTCGGAATTAAGACCATAAAGAGTGGTTGTAATTCTGACCGACACAAGAATAGAAGTTAAAAAAAAGTCAAATTTTATACATATATCCTACCTACCGACACATTTTATGTTATTTCATTTTGGCTACATAGTCTGTGAGCAAAGGAGTATGAAGGAGGGTATAAGGAGGGAAGTTGTTTGTCGACACCCCCTATATGCATCTAGCCTGTAAGTTATGGCATCTCCTTCTCTTCCACATTACTATTCTCAAACCTAAGCAAGCATCAAGAGGAATAGGCATTCGATTTCAACCATTTCATTGTAGTCTTGGTAAGAGATTCAATTTTTTTGGCATTTTCTTAATGAAGGGTACATTTTTTTTTTCAAATTATTTTCATTTGTCAATTGTTTGAAACCCTAATCTCTACACTTCTAATGGTGTTCATGCCACCATTAGAAGTGGCATGAACACCACTAGAAGTGACCAGTGAATTTCCAAAGATACAAAGTAACCAATCAACTAAGGTTGGGTTTTTTGTTTCCTCATCAACTGAGTTCAAGGTTAAATTGATTCTACTTTTGGTTTAATTGCAATACTGTATGTTAATTGTTTGACTGAAAGATGCGCTTGTTCTAAAGTCTACGTCACTTGCATTTCTACCATGGGCTTTAGCACTTGGCACATTCCATTGTTACAATTCATTGCTCTGACAATAACAAGAGTGGGGAATGGTTGCATTAATGGATGTCCCACTTTCATATTTCATCGTTTTCCCACTCTCATAAAAAATTTTGAATAAGTGGTTGAATATCACAAAAGTGCAAAAAATAAAAGCTAAAACATTGATGAAACCGTCTATTGGTCACTTCAAACCCTTCAAACTAGGGCTTTCTAAATGTCAGACTTCCAAACACCTCTGCTTCAAATTGGTGATTGATTCACCATCCACTCAACATACTAAAGCAATTCCAAACATAAAATATACCCCTTGTTTGAGCCAAATGGCTACTGCAATACTGGTCCCATCAATTTCAACACAATTTCTCTATTTTCTGACTGTGATCACTTCCTCCCTTCAAATATCTACAATTTCATGATTAAAAAACTATGTTACATTGTTAGTTAACCTCATTCCATGGATTCTATGCCTTTGATTCCATGGAATGATCAATGGTGGCCAAATAAACTCAAACTATCTAATACAATGTACATGAATAGTGTCTTATTATGCAGATAAGAGGATAAGAGGATAAGTGGAGTATCTATTTATTTCATCCATTTGGTTATCTATCATGGATTTATCATGTCAACTTAGCTATTGTGGAGGTGGAGACACCAAAACATGGACTCGACTGAGGGAAGTCTCCAAATAGCCACCCAACCATTTCTTCTCCTCCTCATTTGCAGGTTTCTTGGAAGGATGAGCTCCAACTAATCAATTTATCATACTTCACAATTAGGTTTCACTTCATTCTCTCTTCTCATCATTTATATTTCATAGAAAAAACATTTACTATCTCATTATTCTATCTATTTTAGCTTCATATCAATATCTTACTATTATGTTAATTTATTTTTTTATTACATTATTACATAACATTTTTCCATTTTAGTTTTTCATTTCATCCTTATTATCCGCACTCTGTCCCTACAAGATTCTAGCATTCTATGTTGATGTTTGACTTATGTACGATAGTATTGGACTCACGTTGTTTTTTAAGGTAGTGATCTTATGGAGCTTGGTATTTTTTCTTCATAATTAGATCTTTCATTTTGATAGTCCAAACACTTTTAGCTGCTCATTTATTTTTGTTGTAATCATCTGTTTGTATCTGTTTGTACAGGAACAGTCAATAAAAGGACTAAATTTCTTTAATTTTAAGACTTCAAAACAATATAATCAGTACATGGAATGATCAAAACTTATAATACCAATCAATGAATGTTTTTCCTATCAATGTTGCATTGAATAGAGAGTTTAATAATATAAACACTAGACTGTGTCTTCACGAGCAGAAAAGTGACTATTTGTAAAGAATTAAAATTTTATTGCTTGGTAGTTCATTACATTGTCTTCTTCAACCATACACCACTCCACATAAGGACTAAAACCAAACCATAGGATGGTCTAGGAATTTAGAAGACATCCTTTATTACAAAGAAAAACAAAATATAGAACTCAAGTCTTGTGAAGAGTCTTGGTGAGTTTAAGCCTTTTGAAGCACTTTAGAAATATTGAATACATCATTGCTTGCCAACTATTTGATAGAGCCTAGGAAATCATTGGTTCTTCAAGAAAAACATTGTTTTCATGCCAAATACTGTACAAGAATAGTCAATAAAAGGAATGAAATTATTTGATTTTAAGACTTCAAAACAATATAATCAGTACATGGAATGATCAAAACTTCTAATACCAATCAATGAATTCTTTTCCTATCAATGTTGCATTGAATAAAGAGTTCAATAATATAAACATCAAATTGTGTCTTCGTGAGTAGATCACATTGACCAATACACCCCCCATCCCACCATCCACACCCATCCACTCATGACAAGATCTTGTCCAAAATCATGTTGAAATATCCATTGACCTAAATGAAGATGCTTCCCTCTCACTTCCTTCATTGCATAATAACTTTTGGAGTATATTCTAAAATCCTTGAATCCAAGCAAATGTAAGTCAATAATACCCAATATATCACTTAGAAGTCTTGTGAAGAGTCTTGGTGAGTTTAAGTGATATATTTTGTGTTATTGACTTACATTTTATTGGATTCAAGGACTTTAGAATATACTCCAAAATTGATTATGTAACGAAGGAAGTGAGAGGGAAGGATCTTGATTTAGGTCAATGGATATTTCAACATGATTTTGGACAAGATCTTGCCATGAGTGGATGGGTGTGGATGGTGGGATGGTGGGTGTATTGGTCAAGAGTCTTGGTGATTTTAAGCCTTTTGAAGCACTTTATAAATATTGAATACATCATTTCTTGCCAACTATTTGACAAAGCAATGATGTATTGTAAAGAATTAAAAGTTTATTGCTTGGTAGTGACTGTTTGTAAAGAATTAAAAGTTTATTTCTAGTTCATTACATTGTTTTCTTTGACCATACACACCTCCCCACAACTTCTAAGACTCCTCTCCCATAAAAATCACATACAAAACTGACCAAAATCCCCTTACAAACTGATTTTCAACTTCTTCTTAACCTGCACAGTTAGTTATTTGTTTGCATTGTTGTCTAGTTGAAAACTAGTTGTCAACTTCAACCACTTTAATCTTTCTTGCATCATCTTTAACCTTTCAAAAGGTTTTAGTTTCCTATCCTAATCCCCTAAACTCCCTAAACCTCTACTAAACCTTCATTTATCCCTTTATGCCATAATTGCATAAAAATGCAAATTTACATCTTTTTGGCATCTTTGCACTTTGAAGTGCAATTACATGATAATAATGGCATCAATGGCCATATAAAAAAATTAGATATAGCTATAGGTCCTTGACCCTTACATAAATCCTTGGATCACTCAAGTGACCCCGTAAATATATACCGTGTCATAAATCTCCCATTTTGACATAGGATAAGAGCATAGTGATAAAAGATAGATCCATTTTGTGCATATCCTGAAGTCATCACATTCCATGAGAATGCATCTTTTGAGAATTTTTTTTTGAATGTTTCAAGGGACCAATAGTTCTACAATTAAATCATCATAACTTTCTAATTACTTAACCATCACACATGGCACATACTATCTTCAAACTGACAATACGTTGCATGTGTAGTATAAAACTATTAGTAATTGGCAGATTAAATGCAAATAATTACTAATAGATTGAGCATATTATTACTAATAGATTAAGCATATTATTGCTATGCTTATTGTTCTATTTAAATGCTAGTATATAAAGAAGACAACCAGAAGACAATGAAGATTTGTCTGACCAATAGTCTACAGAATTAGACCTTTATTTTAAATAAATTTAACACAAAAAAACATTACAAAACTAAACCAATGGCATGTTTACATCAAAGAAATAGAATGATAATAATATGCTGAAAATTCTATTCTATTTAATACATGCCAAAGGACCAGTCCCAACAATTTGTAAACATACTTTATCTGATATGATGAATTCTTTAATAATTGTTTAAGAATTCATCATATCAAATAAAGTATGTTTAAGAATTGTTGGGAGTTCTATTGGACCTTTGTTGTAAACATGTCATTGGTTCAGTTTTATAAATTTTATTTTTGTGTTATATGCATTTAAATGGAACATTAAGCATAGTAATAATATGCTTAATCTATTGGATAATATTTAAAATAAAGATTTTATTGTTCACCGGTTTGCGCTTCTGTGATATTCAACCACTAGTTTGAACTTACTTGCATATAGGCACGTGGTGTCAACCTAGTATAGCTTCCCACCTTATACCACCTCCTTCATCACTCCTTTGCTCATGGACTATGCCAAAATAAAATAAAATGAAATGTGTTGGTACGTGGGATATATGTATAAAATTTGACCTTTTTGTTTTTTACTTCTATTCCTATGTTGGTCAAAATTACTTTATCTGATATGATGAATTCTTAATAAAATTCTAATTCTCTAGACTGCTAGCATGAAGGAAGATTTGACCTAGCCAAATCTTCCTTGTACCACACAAAAAACTGTGTGATAACTATGTCTACTCCAACCTTAATTGTTTAATAATTCATCATATCAAATAAAGTATGTTTAAGAATTGTTGGGATTTCTATTAAACCAAGACTATTTGACAAAGAAATGATGTATTCAATATTTATAAAGTGCTTCAAAAGGGTGCTTAAACTCACCAAGAGTCTTCACAAGACTTCTAATGTTTGTAAGATATACTTGAAAAAAATTGCAAGTTTGTTGTAATATCTTAGTAGTGATGTTGTAGTTACTATTTTCCCTTGTTAAGACCAAATTACAAACTTGGAATGAAGGTTTCATATTCAACAACATTAGTAGTGCAATAGAAATGTAATTTAAAAGTTGGAAGACAGTCATTGTTCCTTTCCTCCTTTCACCTTCCCTAGATAAACACTTATATGCCTAGGTAATACACAGAAAGGCTTCTCCCACAAGTCACATTAAACACAGAAAGTGGGAGAGCCTAGGAAATCATTGGTTCTTCAAGACAAAGATTTTTTACACGCCAAGCACTATATAGGAACAATCAATAAAAGGACTAAAATTCTTTGATTTTAAGACTTCAAAATAATATAATCAGTACATGGAATGATCAAAACTTATAATACCAATCAATGAATGCTTTTCCTATCAATGTTGCATTGAATAAAGAGCTTAATAATATAAACACCAAACTGTGGCTTCATAAGCACAAAAGTGACTATTTGTAAAGAATTAAAAGTTAATTGCTTGGTAGTTCATTACATTGTCTTCTTCGACCATACACACCTCCCCACAACTTCTAAGACTCCTCTCACATAAAACTCACGTACAAAACTGACCAAAATCCCCTCACAAACTAATTTTCAACTTCTTCTTAACCTACACAGTCAGTTATATGACTATTACAGTTAGTTATTCATTTGCATTGTTGTCTAGTTGACAACTAGTTGTCAACTTCGACCACTTTAATCTTTCTCGCATCATCTTTAACCTTTAAAAAGGTTTTAGGTTCCTATGCTAATGCAATTTTACATATTTTTGGAATCTTTGCACTTTGAAGTGCAATTGATAATAATGGCATCAATGACCATATAACAAACTTAGATATACCTATAGGTCCTTGACCCTTACATAAATGCTTGGTCAAATTTGCATGTTTGTTAAATGTAGATGGAATAATTTGTGCCTGACATACTTAAATGGAATACACCAAGAAGTACCAAATGATGAATGCTCAATTTTTGTAATGGAAAAGCATCAGAATCGTCCATTTCTAGAACTTGATTTTTCTATAGTCCTAATGATTTTTCTTATTTTTTGTCTTTTGTCCCTTTTTTATTTCCTATGTATGTGCTTGGTGACAAGATTTTGAACATTGTTGACATACTTAAATGGAATACACAATACAAAATGATGAATGCCCAATTTTTGTAATGATAAAGCATCAAAACCGCCCATTTCTAAAATTTGATTTTCTATAGTCTTAATTATTTTTCTATAGTCCTAATGATTTTGAACATTGTTGACAAAGAGTGTTTCTTTTTGTGATTATAGTCTTAATGATTTTTCTATAGTCGTAATGATTTTTCTTATTTCTTGTCTTTTGTCCCTTTTTAATTTCCTATGTCTGTGCTTTGTGACAAGATTTTGTCACCTTCTTTTGATGGTATATTTCATTCACTCTATGTGGAATACTATTTTGTTCACTATTTTATTTCAGCTTGATATTTCTTTCATTTTCTATATACACAAAGACTACACATGCTGATAAAAAAATGAGCTATTTGATTTAGGTTTACTTTTCATAATTGTAAATGGTTAATATTTCTAATGGTACTCCTTGGTATATTCCATATAAAAATAATGAGGTTTCTATATTATGATAAATATCCCTTTGCGTTGAGAAAATTAGAGTTGAGAAAATGGTTGTTTAGTGATGATTTATATCTGCAGGTTGCAAAGAAATCATCCTTCTTCCACCAACGAGTCATTCCATTCAAGAAAGACCATGTCTGACGATATCAACCCACAACAAAATAGGGAGACAATTGCTAGATTGTGGTCTAACTTTAAAAGAAATGGTGATTTAAAATGTTATTATCCTTGCAAAATTTGTAAGGGCTTAAATACTCAAAGATATCTAATCAAAATAGTTGAGGAACATTGTAGGCAGTATGGTCACATTAAAGGGGGAAACAAATTTCATCCATTGGTATGTATTTTAATAATTTATAAAATACATAAGACATGATTTGATGATGACATCATGGTCATGGTTTATTTAAGGTCATCATTTTGATATAGGTCAACCATCCTGGGTTTCATGTTATGGACCATGACAATACGAAGAATGTGGATTTCCAAATGAGGGAACATGGAGGTGTGAATATAGAAGTAGAAGGTAATGATCCTATGGAAGAAGATCACAATGATCAAGAAGATCATGATGATTAAGATGATCACGATGATCAGGATGATGATGATGATGATCTTGATGTACCTATACTTGAGAAGGCACACGAGCCCCTATACGAAGGGTCCCAAACAAATCTTCTTGCAACTATATTGTTGTTGGTGAACTTGAAGGTTATGAATAGTTTATCCAATGTAGCAATGACACATATGTTAAGGTATGTAATATTTTTTTATTTTTTTAGTCATAATTCCCTTACAGTTAACAAAGGGTGAATCATGTAGTAATTAATATTCTTTATATTAAAAAATTATATTTTTGGTCATAGGTTGATAGGTGAGTGTTTTTTACCACCATCAAACATTATACCTCGCTCGTATCGAGAATTATCTTCCATTATGAAAGATATTGGAATGGAATATCAAACAATACATGCATGTCTAAATGATCATATTATATATCATAAACAACATGAATTTGCAACAGAATGCCCTAATTGTCATATTAGTAGATATCAATCATATCAAATAACAAAAAAGGTGCCTCGTAAGGTTCTTTGGTATATTCATATTATTCCACATCTACAATGATTATTCAGGTGTAATAGCTTGGCACAATTTATGGATTACCATGCACGCAATAGAAGTTGAGATGACATTATGTGAATGCCTACAGATGGTTCAAAATTTAAGGAAATAGAGGAAACTTGGCCACACTTTAAAGAATAACCTCGTAATCTCAAGCTTTCATTGGCAATAGATGGTGTCAATCTATTTAGAGAGATGAGATATGTTTATTCGATGTGGCCTATTTTTGTTATCAACAATAACATTTCTCCTTGGATGTCCATAAAGAGGGAGCACATAACATTGACAATTATTATTCTAGGTATTTTTTTATTTAATAGTCATCTAAATTAATTTATTATAAATAATCTATCAAAATGATCATAATAATTATGTAATGTTTTTTGTTCATTCAACTAGGTAAGTACCAAGTTAAAGATATCAATGTATATATTGAGCTCTTTATTGACGAGTTGATGGTATTATGAAATGGGGTCACTATGTATGACATCTTTAGATCAATAGGACAAATAAAATTTCAATTCCATGCAATGCTTGTATGGACAATACATGATGCCCCTAGGCTAACACATTTTTGTGGTATGTTCTCTTCTTAACACCTCTTTTTTGGTATGTTATAGTGCTAACACAAAATTAACATATTTAATCCAATTATACATGATCTTGTAGGTCTTCAAACAAAGGAAAAATTTTCATGTCTAGTTTGTGGTCCAAAGATGAAATCTCGTCATTCAAAAAGTTTAAGAAAGTAGATGTTCGATGAGCATAGACACTT
Organism: Chamaecyparis obtusa; assembly: GCA_027943335.1. Taxonomy (NCBI): domain Eukaryota; kingdom Viridiplantae; phylum Streptophyta; class Pinopsida; order Cupressales; family Cupressaceae; genus Chamaecyparis; species Chamaecyparis obtusa. The sequence goes on along the minus strand of BSBK01005144.1, from coordinate 334,103 downwards.
TCTCCACAAAAATCATAAGCACCAAATTACCAAAATACATATTTTCAATGGGAAAGAAGAGACTATATCAAAGCCATGGAGAATCACACCTCGCCTATGGAAGTTGGACTACAATAAAATAAATCATCGAGGTAATGTCATTCCATTTGATAGTTTTTGTTTGAAATTTATATTTTGATATTGTGTTTTGTTTACTAATGATGTAATTAATGCTCATGAAGGTCGTCAAGGCATTAATGACCAACTTCCAAAAAGACTAAAAAGTTATCCTACATAATTTAGTAGGTTGTCGTACTATGAGAAACTCTCAATCATGCATTTGTTTGATGCTATGCATATTGGAAAGAATGTAACAGAGACATTATGGAAAATATTGGATGGAAGATGTGACAATGAAAAAATTGTCAAAATTTGTAGTGACATTAAAGAATCCAACTATGCAATGAAAAATTTCATTCGATCAAACAACAATGGAGACCAGATTGATACAAGTGCCCTTACTTGGTTATTGTCAGAGCAATGGATCAATGCTATAAAAGAAGTCATAAAAAAATACAATTTCCCACAGGATTTGTTGCGAACATAAACAATCTCATATCAAAGAAAAGTGAATTTGGGCTAGGGATGAAAACACACAATTGGCATACATTTATTAAGGTAATTTATGTTATTTTGTATTCACTATATATTTGTATACTGCTTGTAGTTTTAATTGCATTCTTTTATAAAATATTGATAAGATTATTTTACAAATATTGCAGTACGTTCTACCTCTATCTCTCCCACACCACTTTGACAACTGTGTCAAACAAGTTATATATGATCTTGGAAAATACATGAGGTGGTTGTCATCAAAAGAAATCAATAAAAAAGATATAAAATATTGGAAGAGAAAAATTCCTCATCTTATGTGTAAAATGCAAAAGTGTCTACCTTCAACTTTTTTCAATGCACAAGAACACTACCTCATACATCAAGTTGAGGAGATTGAATTGTGTGGACCTATACAAACTAGGTCAATGTGGCTAGTTGAGAGGCACTTGAAATTTTTTAAAGGCTTGGTTCAACAAAGAGCACATCCCAAGGGTTCTATGGTGGAGGGATATATGGTATACTAGACCATGGTGTACATTAGTGAATATCTTCTTAAGTTTGCAGCAAAGATTCATATAGATCGTATTTGAGATCCCAACTCCATTAACAAATTTGAAGGGAAGTACTTAATGGGAAAAGGTAGATTGAAGAAAGTGAGAGTTAAATATAAGATGTTATTGTAGTTAATTAATTATTATAAATCTTCAATATAAGTTATTTGTAATTGGTGTATTTTTTCTATACAATTGGTCGAGAGTGGGATGCTATACATTTGTATATTGTGAACAATCTTGATTAGATGATGGTATGGATTGAACGATGTCAAAAAAATGGTTGTTCATTAACATGCGAAGGTGTTGCTTCATTGGTTAGAGAAGCTCATCGTAATGGAGATTTCAATGTTATGTCAATGGTAATTGATCTAACATATAGTTTAAGAGGTAGAGAGGTACGTAAAAATTTATTAATGATCATGACCCACATGTTTCATATCAACTCACGATGCAAATAATTTTCACACACTTGAAAAATTGCAGGTCAAGAACCACAAAGCTATGTACTATCATGGCCACAAATTTTGCATAAAAAAGTTGGACGACACAAAGAAAATATGTGATTCTGAGATAACTACAATTTTTGAGGTCACTAATATATCATCTAGAAATGACATACATCCTCAACAATCTCAAAATTGATACTATGGCATCTTGGATAATATAATTGAGTGCGACTTTAACTCTTTCAAATTAGTTCTATTCATCGTCAAATGATATAGGCTATGACTGAATCAAAATGATCTTGATAGAACTATTATTCAACATGATAATGGATTTACAATGATTAATACAAAGTCATTTGAGCCAGTTGGAGATGATACCTATGTTCTTCCAAGCCAATGTAAGTAATTCTTTTACTTAGAGGTTCCACATAAGCAAGGTTGGTCATTTGTAGTTAGACATGATCCAAGAGGAAGACAGATAAAGTATAATGTTATGGAAGAAGATATTGAAGATGATGAAGAAGAAGAAGAAGAAGAAGATGATGATGATGATGATGATGGTGGTGAGATGGATGAAGAAGATGATCAATGACATGATTGAAATGTACAAAGTATGTGATTTAACTATTTATATATATTTATATTGATTAGTATATATATTTAATATTGATGTATTGATTTCAATTCTAATGATTACAACATATGTGATTTATAATTACCAATGTTTTTCTTATGATGCTCAATTAATTATTGCTGATACATGTATATAATTTGTTTGATTGTCACCCTTTGTACAAATAGGCAATTGACAACAGGCATTGTCACCCCTTCTGTTGACAATCTTGCATTCCATATATAAGGTAAAGGTAATTTTTTCATGTTTATGATCTTGCATATTATTCATGTTATCTTCTACGTTATTTGTAGCATACGTATCATGTAATTTTTAGCTAACTTAAGATAAATGATTAACATATGTAGAAAATTTAACCCCTTCGGTGAGGATCCCACACAGTTTCATGGATCAGTAGGTATAAGTCAATAAATGGACATAATTTTCTTATATTCTTCTTATTTATCACTGAGCATGTATGTTATAAATAGACATATTATATAATCATATAATGTGTCGAATAATTGACGCCGAAAGTTTGACATGTTATATTATTCTTGTTTATCCTTTTATATGATTCCTATTTTTGTGCCTTTCCTTCACTTTCAACTTACATTTTATATCTCCCACGTATAGACAAAGAAGAACTGTATGGGTCATGACTTGATTATTCTATATATATTATTTAATTATTATCAAAATTCTATTTGAAGTGAGGACATGACAATATCTCATTTCATGGATTATAGGACCCACCAAATAGGTACCTGTCAGATCTATCTACATCGAATGAGGGAAATGAGGGAATGGTAGGATGAAAATTCTACATGAAGTATGACTAAAATGGGGAGATCAACTAGAGGTCAAAAAATTAGAAAATAATTCAATAAACGCATGTAATTTTTCCTTGCTAAAGGGGGGTCATGTTCTTATGATGATGACACCAAAGGCGACATCAAGGTGGCCTTTCGGTACACACATCTTGAGAAAGAATGGGTACCCAATGAGCTACCTCCAATTAACACTGATTTTTATGTTAATGATAGGATATATTGCATAGCTCCATCCCCATTACATGGTTTGGGCCTATTTTCCATGGATGGGATAAAGGTATGTTACAACAAAGTTGTTGAATTGATGGATTATGTCGGTCCTTGTTACAATTAAAATGATTGGATGCAGATTGTTCAATATAAAAAAAGTATGCTTAGGTATGTACTATTAGAAAATTATATACAATGGAAAGAAAATGATCAAAGTAAAAGATTTTCTATGTACATTGATGGGAGACCAAAAGCAATAGGGAATATTGTGGGTTTTATAAATAGTACGCGACCTTCCTCAACTAATAAGCAACCCAATTGCATATTTGAGGTGCATGAGGGGAATCAAGTTTTTTTATGTGATAAAATCAATAAGTGCAGGAGAAGAACTGCTAATAGATTACAATTTAAATTGCATAGATAAAAACAAAGTAACTATCATGAGGGTGGTAAGTGCTATATACCATTTAAACTAACTTCATGTTTATGACTCTAATATACCATTTTATTAATAAGATTTTTTTGCTAAGTCTATTGCTTTCAGTTCGTTGAAGTTTTTATATTTAATCTTTGTCATAGAATGACATGGATCCCCCAGTACATGATAGAGGCCATAGGGATGCTCCTCCCACCCATTCTTCAGCAATGGTAAACCTTATTGAAATTGTACAAATTAGATAGTTGAAAAATGTTATATTATTATGTTATTTTATTTAGGGTTTTGGAGTTATTATGCTAGTTTTACTGATATTCCTATCACAATTTGATGTTTAGGATAGGGGAAAAGCACCTACAACAACAAAGTCAATAGTTGTAGATACAGATGAGGATATCCCAGAAATCCCTAATGTAATAAATATGGTGAAGAAAAAACTAAAACGAGTCAATGCAAAAATTATTAGCATTTTGGAAGATACAAATCCAACCGAGGATATGTTGAAGAGCATAGATGAATTTATGGCGCAAGCATGTCATTTTGAATTAAGAAGTAATGAATCTTTAGTTATAACAAAATTTCAATAAAGGTTTATATTTTATACTCTTTTATGTCATGAACTAAAATATGTATGTGTTCTTGTTACAAGATTTTTTGCTTGCTCAAGTACTTGGTCATGGACATCACAATGAGGCTGGTACTAGTAGAGCTCCAGCCACCGCAGGTAAAATAATCCTTAAGTTGACAAGTTAAAAGGAATTTTTCTTTGGAACATTCAAAAACTTCTTAAGTTAACTCTTACTTTTATTATTTCAGAATGTCTTTGCTAACAATGTATTGTTTAGGTGATCAAGTGCAAGCGACTCCTCCTAGGAGGTTGACCGACATCCATTCGAGATTTTTGAGTGTAATGTCGGCAACAAGGGGCATGCAAACATTAATGCCTTCAAGGTCTATGCCTGGTAAATCCTTGTTTTGATATATTTGGTTTTGTGTTAATTATGATTTGATAATTTGTACTTTAATCTTGGGTGCATCTCATAGTGGATTAATTTTGTGGAGTAGGAGATACATCAGCACCATCTGCTACGTCAGATATAGATCAGAGTACCTATATTGGTGATAATTCACCATTGTTTCCTAGATCTACCTGTGTTTCTAGCATGTGATTTATGCATACATCATTGTTGATTGACAATAAAGAATTGATGCCTTTAAAATGTCCTAAGCTTCTAGGTACTTTAAAATTATTATTATTTATATTGTAATATGCATTTACCTATTCATAAAAACTTTTGGATTGATGGTCCCATGACATTTTTGTAGGAAAAAATTCATTTTATAAGACGCTTTATGACTTCACATTGAAGATATTCGGGCCCACCATATGTACAAGGTGGAACATCATAATTGAACTAACCCTATCCCACTATTTTTATTTCATATCATTAATTGGTATAGTATTTTTCCTTTCATTTGGGCCCTTTCTTTTACTATATTCAAGGTACACAACTTTACTTAATTTTTCTATCTAACAATTTTGTGTTTTTTCTTAAAAGGTGGAACTTGCAAGAGAAAAAATTAAAAGATCAGCTCATTAAGGTTTTAGAGCATGAGTTTGGTAGTAATATTTTTGAGAAGAAAATTTTAGAAAAAGCTGCCAAATATCTTAAGACTGTGAGGGACTCATATAATCAGTACATGGAATGATCAAAACTTAAAATACCAATCAATGAATAATTTTCCTATCAATGTTGCATTGAATAGAGAGTTTAATAATATAAACACAAGACTTTGTCTTCATGACCAGAAAAGTGACTATTTGTAAAGAATTAAAAGTTTATTGCTTGGTAGTTCATTACATTGTCTTCTTCGACCATACACCACTCCACACAAGAAGGACTAAAACCAAACCATAAGATGGTCTAGGAATTTAGAAGACATGTTTTATTACAAAGCAAAACAAAATATAGAACTCAAGTCCCAAAGCAAAACTGAATGGCTTAGGTGCCCTGCACCAATATACCCCCCATGTAAGTCAATATTATAAAGTCCTTGAATCCAAGAAAATGTAAGTCAATAACACCAAATATATCACTTAGAAGTCTTGTGAAGAGTCTTGGTGAGTTTAAGCCTTTTGAAGCACTTTAGAAATATTGAATACATCATTGCTTGCCAACTATTTGATAGAGCCAAGGAAATCATTGGTTCTTCAAGACATAGATTATTTGCACGCCAAGCACTGTACAGGAACAATCAATAAAAGGACTAAAATTCTTTGATTTTAAGACTTCAAAACAATATAATCAATACATGGAATGATAAAAAATTATAATACCAATCAATGAATGCTTTTCCTATAAATGTTGCATTGAATAGAGAGTTTAATAATATAAACACCAGACTGTGTCTTCACGAGCAGAGAAGTGACTGTTTGTAAAGAATTAAAATTTTATTGCTTGGTAGTTCCTTGCATTGTCTTCTTCGACCATACACACCTCTCCATAACTTCTAAGACTTCTCTCCCATAAAACTCACGTACAAAACTGTCCAAAATCCCCCTCCAAACTGATTTTCAATTTCTTCAAGGGACTAGTAGTTCTACAATTAAATCATCATAACTTTCCTATTATTTAACCATCACACATGGCACACACTATCTTCAAACTGACAATACATTGCATGTGTAGTACAAAGCTATTAGTAATTGGCAGATTAAATGTAGATAATTACTAATAGATTAAACATATTATTGCTATGCTTAATTTGATAATATATTTTATTTTTTAAAAAAGAAATTAAATTTTTCGTCGCTTTTTCGATGATCAAAAGAATATCTTATCAATGAGAATTCTGTATACTCAATGAATATTCCAACCACTCTTCATCACAATTTTGACCAACAGTTTTTTGTCATTTCGACGAGAATGCTATACACTCGACGACTATTCTGACCATAAGACCTTGCAATTTCGATGAACATCAGTCGCATAGATGTAAGGCATGGTCAATAATCCTTCCAGGTTGAAGTGATTATTTCGATGATGGGTTTGTCGATAATTCAACCGCTATATACGTCACAATTGCAATGACTATTTGTTGTGTCATATAATCGATGAAAAAACTTTGACAATAGTTATGGTCATTTGGTTGACCAATTGGCATCTAAAAATTGACTAATCCTCATCAAAAAATAAGCTAAAATTTACTAGCGTTGAATACATGTTATCTCAACTCCAAATAAGATTTTGCACCATCCAACTAAAATAGACAAAACTACTTAGAAATAATATCTAGTTGTGTATTGTGATGTTGTATTGTTTTACACTATGGTGGTTGGTTATTCTATGAGATTGTTTTGTAAACTAAAGTCAAAAGAATGTGGAGAGATTTGAGTGTTTAATGAATACTATGAGTTATGAATGACCATTTTTTTAAGAACTAAATTTGTATTAAATATACATTTTCATAATTAAAAAGATGGCGTTTGTAGAAATTAAAAATTATAGATGGGATTCTAAATTATTTCTAGGCATATGGTGAAGATAGTGATGTTTTCTTGATGTTAGTAGAAATAGTGAATGCTTTAACTTGTGTTTCTATCTTCGCATTTTATATTTATGAGCTCATCAATAAATGTGTCATCCTATCTTGTGTGGTATTGTTTGTATAATTCTAATACTATTCCTTTCTTGCACTAGAGTCATACAATTACAATAATAACCTATGCAAGCCTACATCCTATAGTTAGAATAACTGAGAGGGGGTTGAATTAGTTATCCAGTGTCCCACATCAAAATGTATAATCCAAAACAAATACTTCAACTTCTACTACTTGGTAAACATTAAATACTTTCACTGTCTGTGCTTTTACCGATTATCAGTCTAAACTTATAACAGTTATCGATCAAATCAAACATGTAACATGAAAAATATGATAACAAACAAATATCAAAATCAACACATAACACACGAGATTTAACATGGAAACCCTATGAAGGTAAAAACCACCTAGGACCAGCAACCCAAAAATATTCACTCTTTTGAAGTGAGGTCGGTGAAGACCCAACCCTGTTAAAGGTTTACAAACACACTGTTAGGTGTGACCTTGTTAGAGGATTTTAGACCAATAGTTATCGTCCAACTAGAATTCACTATAGGGTTGATAGGATAATGATGTTCATTCTATGAATGATACATAATAAGACTTTCTTAGTCCACTCAGTTAAGAGATTTGACTATATACAATGGTTAAATATGTAACAATAAATTATCTACCTTAATACAACTTCAATTACAAATTACAGATCAATATTTAACTCTTACAAATATTTCTAATCAATATTACACTTCAAATTCAATAATGTATCTACTTACTATCCGTCGGTAATTACTCTCTGTAGCTCAATAATTTTTCTACAGCTCGGTTCTTACTAACTAGTATGATCAGAATGCATGAAAACTTGTTCACATGATAATCCTACAGTATCTTCTTCTTCTAGCATTTTCACTATGAAATCTCTAGTCTCTTATATAGATGAGTAAACCATTTCCTTCTTGTCCATCAGATTTTGCCGCTTAATCATCTTCATTGATTTTTTCACTTTAAACTTCCTCGGCTAATGTGTCAATAACACATTTCAATCTATTCCATTAGATCTTCCTTTAATTATGTTAGCTGTCGATCTTTGTAATAAACATTATCTGTTACCTCAATTTCATACACTTTCCATCTCATCAATCTTATCAGCTAAACTGATCATTTAATTCATTCTATTCTGCTTGGTTAACAAATAAATGCATTGGTGAACACAGGCTCAGTTAACACTGTGCTCAGTATACACTACAATCCGTTGGTGTATACTAAAATGCTTCATTTATCGACAACACTACTTTGTGTCTTTTAGCTCTATTCTTCATCATAGATGAATGCAACATAATAAAGTCAATATCATAAGGTCATAGACTCATCAAAAAGTTACTCAACGTGTTCCTTTTCCTCATCTGACATGTACATCTTCCTCATGTAGATTTCTCTATTCTTCATCTCTTTCACCTTTCTTGAGATGTTTTGATATAGTAACTTATAAGATAAGTGTTTTCAAGCTAGTTGACATCAATGACAACATAATATTGATTTAATCATATTACATATCTAATCAACAACTTCTCATTGATCTTAAATCACAGATTCTTCAATCAAATTCCAAATCAGTTGTAGTTCATCAATCTCTCCCTTTGGCATTGATGGAAACTCAAGTAATATGAAATGTACCATACACATACCAAACATGTATTCTACAACTCTATAAAAAAATGATGTACAATCTCTCCCTAGCTTAATATGTTTAATCACTATGTTACTAAACAACATTACATAATACAACTTTACCATTCTGTAGTTGTGCTCTTTTCAGTTCTCTTGTTCCTGCTTCTGTTCTTTGTAATTGATCTTCAATGCTCTATTCCTTTTTAGATTGTCTCTCCCTTAGATAGTTCTCATTGGTGCATGTTTGTCTCTCCTTTTCATATTATTTATCTCTCCCTTTGATAATAATGCCAAAGAAACAAATAAACAAACAACTCTTTCAGTAGCTAAGTAACTCTTTGTTATTCAATAGAATCTTTGTATCTCTGTATATTGATATCCCAATCGGTTCTAGTTCTCCAAACTTAATCACAACCTTGAACATGATTCAAAGTGAAAACTATGCTTCATAAACATTTGTGATCTTCTGATAAAAGTAGGCTAATGGAACATCCAGATCACCTTAGTGACCGATAGATAGGGGACATACCCCAAGTCTAGTCCTCAAGTATTCAAATGTATCCTTCAGTAGAGGCTTTGTAAAGATATCTGCAAGTTGTTCCTTAGATGTAACAAATTCTAACTTCACTTGCTTCTCTTGCACTTGTTCTCTTAAGTAATGATACTTAATAGATTAATGCTTTGTCTTGGAGTGCATCACTAGATTCTTTGAAATGTTAATTGCACTAGTGTTGTCACAATATATAATCACCAGGTCAGTGATTACTTCATTCATTCCTTCCAACACTTGCTTAATATATGCAATGTTTGAGCTATTAGTAGCCATAGCAACATACTCTGCTTCAGCTGTAGACTGAGAAATACAAGCCTGCTTTTTACTTGTCTAGGTTACAAGTCTTTCACCAAAGAAAAATGCTCCTTCGATGGTGCTTTTTCTATCATCCACATTTCCAGCCCAATCAGCATCGGTGTAAACTTTTAGTTCAAACTTGCCTTCCTTAGGATACCATAATCCATAATCCTCTATTTTTTTTAGGTATCTTAAGATTCTTTTAGTAGCAGTTATGTGTGATTCTCTAGGATTAGCAAAAAATCTAGCAACAATTCCCACAAAATGTGCTCTATCTAGTCTACTGTGAACTACATACATTAACTTACCAATCATGGATCGGTAAAGTGTCTAGTTTACCTCTATAGTTTCATCCTCCTTTTTCACTTTGCATCTAGTAGCCATTGGTGTTCCCACAGGTTTAGCATCTTCTATGCCAAATGTCTTTAGTACTTCCTTTATGTATTTAGATTATGTGATGAATATCTCATCACTCTGTTGAATCACTTGTAGTCCTAGAAAGAACTTAATCTCTCCGAACATAGACATTTCAAACTCCTTTTTCATTTCATTAGAAAATAATTTGTATACATGATCTTGACCTCCAAAAATAATATCATCTATGAATATTTCAACAATAATAATAGTATCATCAGTATCACCTTTCATATACAGATTGCTATTTTCACTTGTTCTAAAAAACCCAATACTTAGCAAGTAAGTATGCAGCCTTTCATACCAGGCTCTCGGTGCTTTCTTCAAACCATATAAAGCTTTATGTAATCTACATACCATGTCTTTGTTGTCTGGATCAATGAATCCTTCAGGTTGTTCTATGTAGACCTCTTCTTCAAGTATACCATTTAGAAATGTTGACTTTACATCAATTTGATAGACTTTGAATTTCTTATGTGTAGCATATGCAAGTAGCATTCTAACACCTTCCAATCTAGCAATAGGTGTAAATGTTTCACCATAGTCAATATCTTCTTCCTATGCATATCACTTGCATACCAATCTAGCTTTATTTCTTGTGACTTCACCATTTTCATTCAGTTTGTTCCTGAATATCCATTTAGTACCAATAATATTCTTATCTTTAGGTCGGGGTACTAAGCTCTAAGTTTTGTTCTTCTCTATTTTCTCTATTTCCTCTTTCATTGCATTAACACATTCTTCATTTTCTAATGCAACTTTCATATTTTTTGGTTCAAATTCACAAACTAGACATGTACCTTGTCTTGTTTAGCTCCTAGTTTGCATTCTAGCTTGTCTGTCTCCAATGATTTGTGTCTCAAGATGATGTCTTCTAAAAAAACTAGCTAGAACTTAGTTTCTTCTTTCTTGTTCATCCTATTTAGGTTCATTTCCTTACTTGGTAGCTCCATCTTGTTCGTTGGTTTGTCTTTCTTGTTCTTCTTCATTATTTTCTTGCTAACCGGTTATCACAGATTGAGGCTTCGGTAGACACTCTAGTTGTTCAATGTAAGTAAATCTACCATGGTCTTCTAGTTCCTATTTACTTTCCTCTATGTTCTTGTCATCAAACTCATCAACACAGACATTAGTATTCTCAATTATCTTATTTGTAACCTTATTCAAACATTTATATCCTTTACTTTTGGTGGAATATCCCAGAAATATCCCTTCATCTCCTTTTGAATCAAATTTACCATTTCTCTCATCTTTCAAAATAAATCATTTACTTCCAAAAATCCTAAAATAACTTACAGTAGGTTTGTGTCCAAACCATAGCTCATAAGGTGTTCGGTTGGTATCCTTCTTCAGTTTTACTCGGTTAAGAACATATATAGCTATACTGACAACTTGCCTCCAATATGTCTGAGCAACATTCTTCTATATCATCAGTGTTCTAGCATAGTCAATTATTGACCTATTCCTTCTTTCAACAATGCCATTTTGCTGAGGTATCCTCGGTGCAGAGACTTGTCTTTTAATACCATGCTTATTGCAGAAATTAGTAAATTCATCAAAGATAAATTCACCTCCACTATTAGATCTTAAGCATTTTATTTCATTACTAGTCTCTTTTTCTACCTTAGCTTTATACCATTTTAATAGCTTTGGATTTCTCCTTCAAGAACATAACAGTCATCAGTCTAGTATAGTCATCAACAAAAAGAATAAAGTATCTATCACCATAACAACTCTGAGTTCTCATAGGACCACATAGGTTAGTATGAACCAACTTAAGTATCTTTTTTGTTGAGTAGCCTTTTCTTTTGAAACTAGACATAGTCATCTTACCTTTCTAACATTCATGGCACATAGCATGATCGGGTTTTGACAAGTTAGGCAATCCTCTAACTCTTCTCTTTTTACTAATCTTGATCATGTTGTCAAAATTTACGTGGCATAACCTTTTGTGCCACAACCATGCATCTTCATCCTTCATTAGCAAACAAGAAGACTAATCAATATCAAGATAAAATAGATTACTTTGGATTGTGTACCAATTCTGACAAGTCTTCCTACGTCATCATAAATCTTCATCTTTTTTCTCTCAAAAGGAAGTCGATGGCCTGAATTGTTTAGTTGTGCCACACTTAACAAATTATAGTTTAGTCCATCTATCCAATATGCATTTTCACATTTTATTCTTTCATTGATCATCATTGAACCTTTACCTCTTACCATACAAGGTGCATCATTTCCCATTCTCACAGATCCTTCATTGTATTTATTAAGTTGATCAAATTTATCTACATCACTAGTCATATGATGTGTACAACCACTGTCTATGATCCATGTATCATTTCTTCTTACTTTAGAGATTAGGGTTGTCTCCTCATGTTTCTCTTCTTCCTTTGAGTCATCTTTCATAGCAACAAATACAACTTCTATGTCATCATTAGAATCAAATTCAAATTCAATATCTTCAGCTATGTAGCATACCTTTTTGCCTTTATCATCTCGGTTGTCTCTATTATTGTGTCAGTAGCCTCTGTTGACTCTTCTCCCATAGCTTCCTTTAGATCATTCTTTGGATCTATCTATTAGGAATGAATGTTGAATGTTTGGCAGCCATTCTGTAACAATTGTTGTTGCATTCATGACTATGATTGTCATTGATATCAACACAATGATCTTCTAGAGACTTGCAAAGAAGCAGATAGAGTTTGGATTAACATGCGTGGTATATTGTAGTTGGAGCTATGTGATGTTGAGGTTATTTTCTTTGGTATATTATGTGTCTATGGTTAAGAGCGCAAATAGTAATTCATTTATTCATGGAAGTTATGAGCATTTTGGTGGAAGCAGTATTCAGGAAGTGTTCCTGAGTAGCGATTTGTGGAAATCAAATGATATCTCCTAATTGGGATGGAATTTGGTTTTGCATAGTTAAATGGAAGCTAGAGACACATTGGTAGTGACTTGGATGATAGCACAAACTTTGAGGTCGCACGAGTGAAGATTTATTGTATTTGGAAGCTAACAATTTTGTGTAATTTTGGTGTAGCCTGTGGAAACTTTTATATTGTAATTGTATGCCAACTCATTTGTAATTATTTGTGTGTGGTATAAAGGAAGGAAAGTATTTCCTTGTTTTGATGGGAAGTTTTAATATAGTTGAGAGCAGTTGTGTGTGATGCATTATGCATGAAGTGAAGAAAAGAGCTAAGTATGAAAGCAAATTTGTGAAGGAAGATATGCGAGGTACAGAGATCTAATAGTGAGTGTAGTTTGGCACATTCAGAGAAGAGGTAACATATTATTCTATTGATTAATGCAAAGATTATTTGGACAGTGTGTTCAGTGATCTTACCATGAAGCTATTTGGGCAGTGGGTCCTTCTGTCTTCCATAACTCTTAACAGGGTTAGAATCTTTTAACAAGGATTCATATGTACTGAATGTATTTCATAAGACTCCTAACAGAGTCTATCCTTTCACAAGGAATATTCATATTAGTGCATCTTTTGTGGGCATCATTCCCACTAGGTTTTACTCTCTGATCAAGAGTTTCCCTAGTCAACATATCTTGTGTCATTGTGTTATTGTGTATGAATATCTTTCTATGGTTGGTAATTATATTTCTTATATGGTTTAATGTTGTTGAAGATGATAAAATTTATAATTATTAGATAATTGATTCACCCCCCCCTCTCAGTTATCTTAGTGGACTTTACTTTTTAACAATTGGTATCAGAGCAGTAGGTCATTGAAAGAGAAGTTTAACAACTTAAGTAAATCGATGGTGAATTTTAGGAAAGAAAGCCCTAAGTTTGATGGAGTAAATTTTGACAGCTAGAAAGATAATATGAAGACGCATCTATTTTGTTTAGGACTAGTTTATTGGTTGATTACAAATAATGATAAGACTATCATTAAAGAAGAAAATCTTGAGACATTTTCTAGTGATGAGAGAGATCTATTCATGTGTAACATACTTGCAAGAGAAGCACTTTTGACATCCCTTCCGGAGAATGAGTACAGTCAGGTAAAATGTTTGGAAAATTTTCATGAAATTTGGAAAGCTTTACACTCTACTTTTGAAGGTGATGAACATGCAAAAAGAGTTAGATTACATAATTGGATATGTGCATTTGAAGATATTAGAATGATGGAAGATGAATCTGTTAGAAGCTATATTGGTAGAATGTTAGAAATTGTTGCAGGGATAAAATATTGTGGAGGAACAAAGATAGAGAATGAATTAATATGGAAAATTTTGAAGATATTGACTCTTGTATTTAAGTAGACAACATAGATGATTGAACAATTTATACCTTGTACAATGAACTTTACAAGAGAGACTCTTCTTGGAAGATTGGAAGCAGCGAAAATGAGCCTGAGATTATCAAGAGACGTATCTAGAATGGAGACACCATTCAGTGCTCTTAGCATGGGCCCTACTTTGTTAAGAAGCATCAGTGTGAGTGGAGATTATGTTGGTAGCAATAGATCTAGAAATGAAGAAGACAAAAATATTGAAGAAGGTATTGCCTTACTTGTGAAGAGAGAACCAGACGTAAGAAAATTTTCAAATGTTGGACTTGTCAAGAATATGGTCATTTTGCATCTAAGTGTCCTAAAAGAGTTAAAAAGTACATAAACAATTTGAAACCTAGAAGATCTAAGGAATGTTATTATGCTAATGATGAAGATCTTGAAGCTAGTATAGAAAGAACTTTAAGTGAAAGTGACACTGAGAATAATGATGACATAGGATTTGTAGCAATTAAAGAAGAGAATCCTGAAATTGATGTTAAGGAAGAAAAAGCATTAGTTTCTCAAGTTGAAAAGAAAAATGATTGGATTATAGATAGTGGTTGTTCACATCATATGACTGGAGACATGAAAAAGTTCATAAAGTTTAACAATTATGATGGAGGAGTTGTTAGAGTTGAAAACAATGCACCTTGTTTGATTAAAGGTATAGGATCAATTACTCTTGATGGAAAGACTAATACTGATGATGTTTATTTTGTGGATGGATTGAAACATAATCTTTTGAGTGTTGGATAGTTAGTTGATAAGGGATATGAGTTTACTGAGAAAACTTGTTTGATAAAGGATAAAGATGGAAATCTGATTGGAACTGGATCTAGAACTAGAGGTAATGTATTTCAGTTGAATCCTACTAAGATGACATGTCTGATTACTAAGATGGATGAAAGTTGGTTATGACATAAAAGGTTTTGTCATATAAACCTTGATAATATTGTGAAAGTGATTACTACACTTGCAATAAGAGATTTTCCTAAAATTATTAAGCCTACTAACATGATTTGCAAGGAATGTGTGATGGCAAAGCAAAAGAGAAGTTCATTTCCTAGTAAGAAGTTTATATCTACAAAGAAGCTGGAGATTGTTCATACAAACTTAAGCGGTCCTACCAGGACTAGAGGATTCTATGGAGAAAGGTATTTTATGATTCTTGTTGATGATTTTACAAGAATGATGTGGATTGCATTTCTTAAAGAAAAATTTTAAGCATTTGATAAGTTTAAGATCATTAAGAATAAAATTGAGAATGAATCTAGAATGAAGATTAAATGTTTGAGATCTGATAGAGGTGGAGAATTTACTTCTAGAGAGTTTTACACCTTTTGTGAAGAAAATGGCATTAAGAGATAGTATTTAGCCCCTAGAACACCTGAACAAAATGGCATTGCAGAAAGAAGAAATGGATTAGTGACTAAAGTAGCAAGAGCTATGTTATTTGAGAATGATTTGGCAAAGATATTCTGGAGACAAGTAGTGAACACAATAGTGTATATAATGAATAGAGTGAAAATCAGAGTAGACACAGACAAGACACCTTATGAATTATGTGAATTGTTGAATGGAAGTCATGCTGAAGAAACTAGAGAGGAATCTAGAGAATAATCTATAGTTGAAACAAGATCTGAGACTATGACACCGAACAGGTATTTATCAAGACATCATCCTATTGAAAAAGTTATTGGAAGTTTGGATAGAGGAATTCTGACTCAGAATAAGGTACATTTATGTTTGATTTCTCAAATTGAACCCAAATCTACTAGTGAAGCTTGTGAAGATGAACATTGGATTAAAGCTATGAAAGAAGAACTAGATCAGATAGAAAATAACAAGACATGGGAATTGGTCCCTAGACCTAAAGACAAGAATGTGATTGGAACTAAATGGGTATTCAGAAACAAGATGAATGAACAAGGAGAAGTAGTAAGAAATAAAGCAAGATTAGTATGTAAGGGATACTCACAGCAAGAAGGAATTGACTATGAAGAAACCTTTGCACCTATTGCAAGAATTGAAGTAGTAAGAATGTTTTTGGCCTATGCAGCTTTTAAGAAATTCAAAGTATATCAGATGGATGTGAAGTCAGCATTTCTAAATGGAGAATTGAAAGAAGAAGTCTACATTGAGAAGCCTGAAGGTTTTCCTTTGATTCAAGGAGACATGGTATATAAACTAAAGAAAGCATTATATGGACTTAAACAAGCACCTAGAACTTGGTATGCAAGATTGGATAAGTATTTGTTAAAATTGAGATTTACAAAAGGAACAACTGATAGCAATCTGTATCCAAAAGAACTTGAAAATGGATTGTTAGTTGTAGTTATTTTTTTTTATGACATTATCTTTGGAGGAGAAGATGAAGCTAGTGACAAATTTATTGATGAAATGAAAATTGAATTTGAAATGAGTATGATTGGTGAGATGAAATACTTTTTGGAATCATAGATAACATAGAATAGTGATGAAATTTTTGTAAGTCAGACAAAGTACCTGAATGATTTGTTGAAAATATTTGGAATGGAAAACTGTAAACCAGTTGGATCACCTATGGTTACAGGACATAAACTATCTAGCAAAGATGAAACACCGGCAGTGGAACAGAAGAAATACAGATCCATGATTGGAGGATTACAGTATTTGACACATATAAGACTTGATATAGCACATTTAGTTGGAATTGTGGCAAGATTTCAAACTGAACCTAGAGAATCACATTATGCAGCAGTAAAGAAGATACTGAGATATTTAAGAGGCACAATGGACTATGGATTATGGTATGAAAAATTTGATGATTTTACCCTGTGTGCATATACAAATGCTGATTGGGGAGGTAGTGATGATGATGTCAATGGGGGAGAAGTGTACATGAAAAAACTAAATTTGATGGGGATAGCAAAGCAAGATTTGATTGATGAAGAGGACTTGAAAATATTTTTCTAGAGAAGTAGTTTTGCAGTATTGGATTTTTGGAACATCGGATGTTTTTTCATCTATGTTGCCATCAATGCCAATGGGGGAGATTGTTAGGAATGAATGCTGAATGTTTGGCAGACATTTTGTAACAACAGTTGTTGCATTCATGACTATGATTGTCATTGATGTCAACATAGTGATCTTCTGGAGACTTGCGGAGAAGTAGATAGAGTTTGGAGTACCGCATGTGGTATATTGTAGTTGGAGCTATATGATGTTGAGGTTATGTTCTTTGGTATATTATATGTCTATGGTTAAGAGTGTAGATAGTAATTCATTTATTCATGGAAGTTATGAGCATTTTGGTTGAAGCAGTATTCAGGTAGTGATCCTGAGTAGCGATTTGTGAAAATTAGATGATATCTCCTAATTGGGATGGAATTTGGTTTTGTACAGTTAAAGGGAAGCTAGAGACACATTGGTAGTGATGTGGATGATAGTGCAAACTTTGAGGTTGCACGAGTGAAGATTTATTATATTTGGAAGCTGACAGTTTTGTGTAATTTTGGTGTAGCGTGTGGAAAATTTTATATTGTAATTGTATGCCAACTCATTTGTAATTATTTGTGTGTGGTATAAAGGAAGGAATGTATTTCCTTATTTTGATGGGAATCTATAATATAGTTGAGAGCAGTTGTGTGTGATGCGGTATGCATGAAGTGAAGAAAGGAGCTAAGTATGAAAGCAAATTTGTGAAGGAAGACATGCGAGGTACAAAGATCTAAAATTGAGATCTGATGTAATAGTGAGTGCGGTTTGGCACAATCAGAGAAGAGGTAACATATTATTCTATTGAGTAATGCAAAGATTATTTGGACAGTGTGTTCAATGATCTTACCCTGAAGCTGTTTGGGCAGTGGGTCCTTCTGTCTTCCATAACTCTTAACAGGGTTAGAATATTTTAACAGGGATTCAAAATCTCCTAATAGGGATTCATATGTACTGAATGTATTTCATAAGACTCCTAACAAAGTCCATCCTTTCACAAGGAATATTCATATTAGTGCATCTTTTGTGGGCATCATTCCCACTGGGGTTTACTCTCTGATCAAGAGGTTCCCTAGTCAACATATCTTGTGTTATTGTGTATCAATATCTTTCTATAGTTGGTAATTATATTTCTTATATGGTTTAATGTTGTTGAAGATGATAAAATTTATAATTATCAGATAACTGATTCACCCACCCCCCCCCCTCTCAGTTATCTTGGTGGACTTTACTTTCTAACACTATCATCATCTTTCTTATGTGGACATCTAGCAGTGATATGGCCAACTTCCTTACAATTAAAGCATGTCAAAGGTAGTTTACCTCTATACCTTCCTTTTCCTTTGGGTAATCTTCTAACCATAAGAGCTTCAAGCTCATCAAGTTCATCATCGGTATTGCTATCATTATCATTATTCTTATTATTCCTGCTAGACTTACCAATCTTCAGAGAAGACATGAAAGCGGATTCAACAGAAGGAACAACACTGTTATCAAAGTTATTCAATTCAAAGGTTGTAATCTTATCAATTAGTGCGTCAAGAGTAAGGTTAGATGTAGCTCTTGTTTCATGAATTACACAAATCCTAATTGCATAAACTGGCAGCAAAGTTTTGAGAATCTTGCGTATCACTGTTTCATCTTCAATAACTCCATCAGATGCTCTAATAGGATGTACTACCTCTTTTAGTCTATTTGAGTACTGCACAATGTTCTCACCTTCTTTCATCTTCATATCATTGAATCTGCCTCTCAGGCTTTTAGCTCAGGCTCTTGTAACATTTAGATCTCCACTGCATATTAGAGTTAGCTTGTCCCACATGGCTTTGGTAGTAGTGCATCCCTTAATGTCTTCAAATTCAGCATTAGTACAGGTAGAAATAATTTCCATCATAGTAATATTGTGTTCATGCCTAGGTATGTGCAAGATCATGAGGGGCCAAACTATGCCCAAAAGTGGCAATGAAAAATCAGCAAAATAGGGTTAGTCAACTTGACGTGAAAATTTGAACTAGCTATCAACTTAATACCAAAAAGTTGTAAGAATAGAATCTGTAGGAAATTGAATGTAGTTTCTAAACTACTAGGCCTTTTCTAAAAAAAAATTAATATAATTGGTGAAAAGTATAGATTTCAATACAGCATTACAAAAATTTCATGAAAAAAATAAGAAGTAGGTGTATGTCTGACCACCTTAATCATGATCAAATGATAATATTTCTTTATAGATTTAATATATAAGTAGTAGAGTCATGCCTGAATGTGACACATTTTTTTGTAATTTTATTCCAAAAAAATAATTAATTATTAATTTTCTGTTACAACATTTTCAGAATAAAAAAACTTTCATGTCTGACCACCTTAACTCATTCAAAACTTTACAAAATTCAAATTTTTATTTTTTTTCTTATAGTAGGTGAAGCATAGAATATGACACATTTTTTGGATTTCAAAAATGTTAGACCGTTTGAAAGTTATAGTCATTTTTCAATCAATATATAAATCAACACTTTAGAGGTAGCTCAATTAGAAAATAACTAATAATTACTTAATGAATTCAAAATTTCACAGCAATTATATCGATAAAAAGCTAATAATATCCTTAAAATACACTTTTCATTTTATCAAATTCGGGTGAAAAAAAATCGTCAGCTACATTGTCGAAGTTTGGAAATCAGAGAAATAGGAGAAAAACACATATTTCAGACATTTCAATAGTTGGCCATGTAGGTTTGGTGCACAAGGCAATACCAAGCCTAATCGGGTACTCGATATTTTCGGGTACCTGAAAATGATGGCAGAATTTTTAATTTTCACATTCCCTTCCCTCCACTTTCTCCCTCCCATTTCTACATCCTTCATATGATATATTATATATAAAAAACTATATATTAGACATATTAAATATTTATAATATCAATTATATATTAAATATTATATAATATACATTTTACATTAAATATTATTTAATATATATTAATATGAAAAACTATATATCAGATTATATATTATATATATTAAATATTATACATAATATACATTTTACATTAAATATTATTTAATTATATATTAATATCAAAAATAGATTTTGGTTGAACCGGACAATTGTACCACGCTTGTTGATAATCTGGCAGCTCAAAAGAGTCAATGGGAGGTTAAACAAGAACAATTGGATGGATCTTTGAACTGGTCAAAGATTATGAAGAGCGGGGAAGAATTTGGTAAAATGAGCAGTTGTAATGGAAATTATGCAAGCACCGTAGAACCGACCGCATTAATAAATTTAAAGAAGAGATCAGCGGCGGTGCGACATTATGAAGAAAGTCTTGTTGTTTCGATGGCGTAGCCCCAATATTATGAAGAATGTCTTGCCACTTCAATGTCGGTGCTGCCTCTATCTCAAACTTTTGCCACTGCTTCTCATCAGTACTCTGAGATATCGTAGGGATTGTGGGCTTTGGCACAGCATAGTCCATCATAAATTCTCTATAAATCATCATGAGTTACAGTATTCTGCGCATTTCTGAATGACTTACTCCAAGAATTTAATTTTCACCATAATTTTGGCTCCATGGATTGTCATTTTGCGCTCGGAGAGAAGCTGCGGATTGCAAGAATATGAAAATTTTGGTTTATATCATTTTCTTTCTCTGCTATTTCTAAGTAATACAATTTTGTTTTTGTCTGTCTTAAATGATTTCGCATTCCAATGTGTCAAAAGGGGTCCTAAGACCCCTTAAGACACACTTGAACATTCAAATGTGTCAAAAGGGGTCATGGTGACTCCCTAGGGGTCCTAGCATGTAATAAGGCATAGTAGGACCCCTACGGAGTCCCCATGACCCCTTTTGACACATTTGAATGCTCAAGTGTGTCTGAAAGCGTCCTAAGACCCCTTCAGACACACTTGAGCATTCAAATGTGTCAAAAGCAGTCATGGGGACTCCCTAGGGGTCCTAACACGTGATAAAACATCCTAGGACCCCTACAGAGTCCCCATGACCCTTTAGGACCCCTTCAGAATCACTTGAGCATTCAAATGTGTCAAAAGAGGTCATGGGGACTCCCTAGAGGTCCTAACATGTGATAAGGCGTATTAGGACCCCTAGAGAGTCCTCATGACCCCTTTTGACACATTTCAATGCTCAAGTGTGTCTTAAGGGGTCTTAGGACCCCTTTTGACACATTGGAATGCTCAAGTGTATCTTAAGGGGTCTTAGGACCCCTTCGGACACACTTGAGCATTCAAATGTGTCAAAAGGGGTCATGGGGACTCCTTAGGGGTCCAAGTATGCCTTATTATGCATTAGGACCCCTACGGAATCCCCATGACCCCTTTTGACATATTTGAATGCTCAAGTGTGTCTTAAGGGGTCTTAGGACCCCTTCAGACACACTTGAGCATTCAAATATGTCAAAAGGGGTAATGGGGACTCCCTAGGGGTTCTACTACACCTTATCACATGCTAGGACCCCTAGGGAGTCCCCATGGCCCCTTTTGACACATTTGAATGCTCCAATGTGTCTTAAGGGGTCTTAGGACCCTTTTTGACACATTAGAATTCTCAAGTGTGTCTTAAGAGGTCCTAGGATGCCTTATCACGCATTAAGAACCCTAGGGAGTCCCCATGACCCCTTTTGACACATTGGAATGCTCAAGTGTGTCATAAGGGGGTCCCCATGACCCCTTTTGACACATTGGAAATCTCAAGTGTGTCTTAAGGGGTCCTAAGACCCCTTAAGACACACTTGACCACTCAAATGTGTCAAAAGGGGTCATTAGGACTCCCTAGGGATCCTACTATGCCTTATCACGCGCTAGGACCCCTAGGGGGTCACCATGCTTTTGACACATTTGAATGGTCAAGTGTATCCGAAGGGATCCCAAGACCCCTTCGGACACACTTGAGCATTCAAATGTGTCAAAAGAGGTCATGGGGAATCCCTAGGGGTCCTAATGCATGACAAGGTGTACTAGGACCCCTAGGGAGTCCCCATGACCCCTTTTGACACATTTGAATGATCAAGTGTGTCTGAAGGGGTCCATAGACCCCTTAAGACACACTTGAGCATTCAAATGTGTCAAAAGGGGTCATGGGAACTCCCTAGGGGTCCTAATGCATGATAAGACATAGTAGGATCCCTAGGGGTTCTAGCATGTGATAAGGTGTACTAGGACCCCTAGGGAGTCCCCATGACCCCTTTTGACACATTAGAATGCTCAAGTGTGTCTAAAGGGGTCCTAAGAGGCCTTAAGACATACTTGACCATTCAAATGTGTCAAAAGGGGTCATGGGGACTCCCTACAGGTCCTAAGGCATGATAAGGCATACTAAGACCCCTAGGGAGTCCCCATGACCCCTTTTGAAACATTTGAATGCTCAAGTGTGTTTGAAGGGGTCCTAAGACCCCTTAAGACACACTTGAGAATTCAAATGTGTCAAAAAAGGGTAATGAGAATTTCTTAGGGGTCCTAATGCATAATAAGGTGTAGTATGACCCCTAGTGAGTCCCCATGACCCCTTTTGACACATTTGAATGCTCAAGTATGTCTGAAGGGGTCCTAAGATCCCTTAAGACACACTTGAGCATTCCAATGTATCAAAAGGGGTCCTAAAACCCCTTAAGACACACTTGAGCATTCAAATGTGTCAAAAGGGGTCATAGGGACACCCTAGGGCTCATAGTATGCCTTATGACATGTTAGGACCTCTAGGGAATCTCCATGACCCATTTTGACACATTTGAACACTCAAGTGTGTTTGAAGGGGTCCTAAGGCATCGTGGGGACTCCCTAGGGGTCTTAGGATGCCTTATCATGCATTAGGACCCCTAGGGAGTCCCCATGACCACTTTTGACACATTCAAATACTCACGTGTGTCTTAAGGGGTCTTATGACCCCTGCGGACAAACTTGAGCATTCAAATGTGTCAAAAGGGGTCATGGGGACTCCCTAAGGGTCCCAATACACCTTATCATGTGTTAGGACCTCTAGGGAGTTCACATGACCCATTTGATATATTTGAATGCTCAAGCATATCTTAAGGGGTCTTAGGAACCCTTTGGACACACTTGAGTGTTCAAATTTGTCAAAAGGGGTCATGGCAACTCCCTAGGGGTCCTACTACACCTTATCATGTGCTAGGACTCCGGGGGAGTCCCCATGACTGCTTTTCACACATTTGAATGTTCAAGTGGGTCTTAGGACCCTTTTTGACTCATCGGAATGCTCAAGTGTATCTCAAGGGGTCTTAGGACACCTTCGGACACACTTGAGAATTCAAATGTGTCAAAAGGGGTTATAGGGACACCCTAGGGGTTCTACTATGCCTTATCACGTGCCATAACCCTTAGGGAGTCCCCATGACCCCTTTTGACACATTTGAACACTCAAGTGTTTCTTAAGGGGTCTTAGGACCCCTTTTGACACATTGGAATGCTCAAGTGTGTCTTAAGGGGTCTTAGGACCCCTTTTGACACATTGGAATGCTCAAGTGTGTCTTAAGGGGTCTTAGGATCCCTTCGGACACACTTGAGCACTCAAATGTGTTAGAAGGGGTCATGGGAACTTCTTAGGGGTCCTAGTACACCTTATCATGTGTTAGGACCCATAGGGAGTCCCCATGACCCCTTTTGACACATTTGAATGCTCAAGTGCATCTGAAGGGGTCCTAATACCCCTTAAGACACACTTGAGCATTCAAATGTGTCAAAAGGGGTCATGGGGACACCCTAGGGGTCCTAACGTGTGATAATATGTACTAGGCCCCCTAGGGAGTCCCCATGACACCTTTTGGCACATTTGAATGCTCCTAACATGTGATAAAGCATTCTAGGACCCCTAGTGAGCCCCCATGACCATTTTTGACATATTTGAATACTCAAGTCTGTCTAGAGGGGTCCTGAGACCCCTTAAGACACACTTGAGTGTTCCAATGTGTCAAAAGGGGTCCTAAGACCCCTTAAGACACACTTGAGCATTCAAATGTGTGAAAAAGGATCATGGGGATTCCCTAGGGGTCCTAGCACTTGATAAGGCATACTAGGACCCCTAGATAGTCCCCATGACCTCTTTTAACACATTTTAATGCCGAAGTGTGTTCAAAGGTGTCATAAGACCCCTTAAGACACACTTGAGCTTTCAAATATGTCAAAAGGGGTCATGCCGACTCCCTAGGATTCCTAGCATGTGATAAGGTGTAGTAGGACCCCTAGGGAGTCCCCATGACCCCTTTTCACACATTTGAATGCTCAAGTGTTTCTTAAGGGGTCCTAAGACCCCTTAAGAAACACTTGAGCATTCAAATGTGTGAAAAGGGGTTATGGGGACTCCATAGGGGTCCTAACACATGATAAGGTGTACTAGGAAACCTAGGGAGTCCCCATGACACCTTTTGACACATTTGAATGCTCAAGTTTGTCCGAAGGGGTACGAAGACCCCTTAAGACACACTTGAGCATTAAAATATGTCAAAACGGGTCATGGTGACTGCCTAGGGGTCCTAATACATGATAACATGTCCAAGGACCCCTAGGGAGTCCACACAACCCCTTAGGACCCCTTCAAACACACTTGAGCTTTCAAATGTGTCAAAAGGGGTCATGGTGACTCCCTAGGGGTCCTAACATGTGATAAGGCATACTATGACCCCTAGGGAGTCCCCATGACCCCTTTTGACACATTTGAATTCTCAAGTGTGTCTTAAGGGGTCTTAGGACCCATTTTAACATATTGAAATAGTCAAGTGTGTCATAAGGGGTCTTAGAACCCCTTCAGACACACTTGAGCATTCAAAAGTATCAAAAGGGGTCATGGGGACTCCCTAGGGGTTGTAGTATGCCTTTTGACACATTTGAAAGCTCAAGTGTGTTTTAAGGGGTCTTAGGACCCCTTCGGACACACATAGGTGTTCAAATGTGTCAAAAGGGGTCATGGGGACTCCTTAGCGGTCCTAGTACACCTTATCACATGATAGGACCCCCAGGGAGTGCCCATGAACCCTTTTGACACATTTGAATGCTCAAGTGTGTCTTAAGGGGTCTTAAGACCCCTTCGAACACACTTTGGTGTTTAGATGTATCAAAAGGGGTCATGGGGACCCGTTAGGGGTCCTACTACACCTTATCATGTGCTAGGGCTCTGAGGAAGTCCCGATGACCACTTTTGACATATTTGAATGCTTAAGTGGGTCTTAAGGGTTCTTAGGGTCCCTTTCAACACATTGGAATGCTCAAGTGTGTCTTAAGGGGTCTTAAGACCCCTTCGAACACACTTGAGCATTCAAATGTGTCAAAAAGGGTCATGGAGACTCCCTAGGGGTTCTACTATGCCTTATCATGTGGTAGGACCCCTAGGGAGTCCCCATGACCCCTTTTCACACATTTGAACTCTCAAGTGTGTCTTAAGGGGTCTTAGGACCCCTTTTGAAACATTAGATCAGTCACATGTGTCTTAAGGGGTCTTAGGACCCCTTTGGACACACTTGAGTGCTCAAATGTGTCAAAAAGGGTCGTTGACACTTCTTAGGGGTCCTAGTACACCTTATCACATGTTAGGACCCCTAGGGAGTCTCCATGATCCCTTTTGACACATTTGAATGCTCAAGTGTATCTGAAGGGGTCATAGGACCCCCTCAGATACACTTGAGCATTGAACTTTGTCAAAAGGGGTCATGGGGACCCCCAGGAGTCCTAACTCATGATAACGAATACTAGGACCCCTAGGAAGTCCTCATGATCCCTTTTGACACATTTGAGTGCTCAAGTGTGTCTGAAGGGGTCCAAATACCCCTTAAGACACACTTGAGCATTCAAATGTGTCAAAAGGAGTCATGGGGACTCCCTAGGGGTCGTAAAGCATTATAAGGCATACTAGGACCCCTAGAGAGCCCCCATGACCCCACTTCACACATTTGAATGCTGAAGTGTGTCCGAAGGGGTCCTAAGACCCCTTAAGACACATGTAAGCATACCAATGTGTCAAAAGGGGTCGTAAGACCCTTTAAGACACACTTGAGCATTCAAATATGTCAAAAGGGATCATGGGGACTCCTTAAGGGTCCTCGCACATGATAAGACATAGTAGGACCCCTATGGAGTCCCCAAGACTCCTTTTGACACATTTTAATGCTCATGTGTGTCTGAAGGGGTCCTAAGACCCCTTAAGACACACTTGAGCATTCTAATGTGTCAAAAGGGCTCCTAAAACACATTAAGACACACTTGAGCATTCAAATGTCTCATAAGTGGTCATGCAGACTCCATAGGAGTCCTAGCACATGATAAGGTTTAGTAGGACCCCTAGGGAGTCCCCATGACCCCTTTTGACAAATTTGAATGCTCAAGTGTGTCTTAAGGGGTCCCCATGACCCCTTTTGACAAATTTGAATGCTCAAGTGTGTCTTAAGGGGTCGTAAGACCCCTTAAGACACACTTGAGCATTCAAATTTTTCAAAAGGGGTCATGGGGACTCCCTAGGGGTCCTAATGCATGCTAAGGTGTACTAGGACCCCTAGGGAATCCTAATGACCCTTTTTGACACATTTGAACACTCAAGTTTTTTGGAAGGGGTCCTAAGACCCCTTAAGACACACTTGAGCATTCAAATGTGTCAAAAGGGGGTCATGAGGACTCTTTAGGGCTCTTAACACGTGATAAGGCATCCTAGGACCCTTAAGGGGTCCCCACAACCCCTTAGGACCCCTTCAGACACACTTGAGCTTTCAAATGTGTCAAAAGTAGTCATGGGGACTCCCTAGGTGTCCTAACACCTGATAAGGCATACTAGGACCCCTAGGAATTCCCCATGACCCCTTTTGACACATTTGAATACTCAAGTGTGTCTTAAGGGGTCTTAGGACCCCTTTTGACACATTGGAATGCTCAAGTGTGTCTTAAGGGGTCTTAGGAACCCTTCGGACACACTTGAGCATTCAAATGTTTCAAAAGGGGTCATGGGGACTCCCTAGGGGTCCCAGTATGCGTTAGTATGCATTAGGACCCCTAGGAAATCCTCATGTCCCCTTTTGACACATTTGAATGTTCATGTATGTCTTAAGGGGTCTTAGGACCCTTTTTGACACATTGAGCATTCAAATGTGTCAAAATGGGTCATGAGGACTCCCTAGGTATCCTACTATGCCTTATCACATGCTAGGACCCCTAGGGAGTCCCCATGACCCCTTTTGACACATTTGAATGCTCAAGTGTGTCTTAAGGGGTCTTATGACCCCTTTAGACACACTTGAGCATTCAAATGTGTCAAAAGGGGTCATGGGGACACAATAGGGATCCTAACATGTGATAATACATTGTAGGACCCCTAGGGAGTCCCCATGACCTCTTTTGACACATTGGAATGCTCAAGTGTGTCTTAAGGGGTCTTAGGAACCCTTAAGACACACATGAGTATTTCAATGTGTCAAAAGGGGTCATGGGACCCCCCTAAGACACACTTGAGCATTCCAATGTGTCAAAAGGGGTCATGGGGACTCCCTAAGGGTCCTAGCACATGATAAGGCATGGTAAGACCCCTAGAGCATCCCCATGACCCCTTTTGACACATTTGAATGATTAATTGTGTCCGAAGTGGTCCTAAAATTGCTTAAGACACACTTGAGCTTTCAAATGTGTCAAAAGGGGTCATGGGGACTCCCTAGGGGTCCTAACACGTGATAAGGTGTTTTATGACCCCAAGGGAGTCCCAATGACCCTTTTTGACACATTTGAACACATAATTTTTTACGAAGGGCTCCTAAGACCCCTTAACACACACTTGAGCATTCAAATGCATCAAAAGGGGTCATGGGGACTCCCTAGGGGTCCTAACGTGTGATAAGGCATTCTAGGACCCCTAGGGGGTCCCCACAATCCCTTAGGACCCCTTCAGACACACTTGAGCTTTCAAATGTGTCAAAAGGGTCATGTTGACTCCCTACGGGTCCTAACACATGATAAGGCATACTAGGACCCCTAGAGATTCCACACGACCCTTTTTGACACATTTGAACACTCGAATGTGTCTTAGTTGGTCTTAGGACCCTTTTTGACAAATTATAATTTTCAAGTGTGTCTTATGGGGTCTTAGGAACCCTTCAGAAACACTTGAGCATTCAAATGTGTCAAAAGGGGTCATGGGGACTCCCTAGGGGTCCTAGTATGCCTTATTATGCATTAGGACCCCTAGGGAATCCCCATGTCTACTTTTGACACATTTGAATACTCGAGTGTGTCTTAAGGGGTCTTACAACCCCTTCGAACCCACTTGAGCATTCAAATGTGTCAAAAGGAGTCATGGGGACTCCCTAGGGGTACTACTACACCTTATCATGTGCTAGGACCCGTAGGGAGTCTCTATGACCCTTTTTGAGGCATTTGAATGCTCAAGTGTGTCTTAAGGGGTCTTAGGACCCCTTCAGATACACATGACCATTCAAATGTGTCAAAAGGGGTCATGGGGACTCCCTAGGGGTCCTAGTATACCTTATCACATGCTAGGACCCCTAGGGAGACCCCATGACCCCTTTTGACACATTTGAATTCTCAAGTGTGTTCGAAGGGGTCTTATGACCCTTTCGGACACACTTGAACATTCAAATGTGTCAAAAGGGGTCATGGGGACACACTAGGGGTCCTAACATGTGATAAGACATAGTAGGACCCCTAGGGAGTCCCCATGACCCCTTTTAACACATTGGAATGCTAAAGTGTGTCTTAAGGCATCTTAGGACCCCTTAAGACACACATGAGCATTCTAATGTGTCAAACAAGGTCATGGGGACACCCCTGAGACACACTTGAGCATTCCAATGTGTCAAAAAAGGTCATGGGGACTTGTTATGGGTCCTAACACATGATAAGGCATACTAGGACCCCTAGGAACTCCCCATGACCCTTTTTGTCATATTTGAGCACTCAAGTGTCTTCGAAGGGGTCCTGAGACCCCTTAAGACACACTTGAGCTTTCAAATGTGTCAAAAGGGGTCATGGGGACTCCCTAGGGGTCCTAGCACATGATAAGGTATAGTAAGACCCCTAGGGCATCCCCATGACCCCTTTTGACACATTTGAATGCTCAAGTGTGTCCGAAGTGGTCCTAAAACCACTTTAGACACACTTGATCTTTCAAATGTGTCAAAAGGCATCATGGGGACTCCCTAAGGGTCCTAACACATGATAAGGTGTACTAGGACCCATAGGGAGTCCCCATGAAATATTTTGACACATTTGAATGCTCAAGTGTGTCTGGAGGGGTCCATAGACCCTTTAAGACACACTTGAGCATTCAAATGTGTCCAAAGGGGTCATGGGGACTCCCTAGGGATGCTAATAGATGATAAGGCATACTAGGACCCCTAGGGAGTCCCCATGACCCCTTTTGACACATTTGAATGTTCAAGTGTGTTCGAAGGGGTCTTATGACCCCTTAAGACACACTTGAGCATTTAAATGTGCCAAAAAAGGTCATGGGGACTCCTTAAGGGTCCTAACATGTGATAAGGTGTACTAGGTCCCCTAGGGAGTCCCCATGACCCCTTTTGACATATTTGAATGCTTAGTGTGCCTGAAGGGGTCCTAAGACCCCTTAATACATACTTGACCATTCAAATGTGTCAAAAGGGGTCATGGGGACTCCCTAGGGGTCCTAACATGTGATAAGGCATAATAAGACCCTTAGGGAGTCCCCATAACCCCTTTTGACACATTTGAATGTTCAAGTGTGTTCGAAGGGGTCCTAAAACCCCTTAAGACACACTTGAGTGTTCCAATGTGTCAAAAGGGGTCCTAAGACCCCTTAATACATACTTGAGCATTCAAATGTGTCAAAAGTGGTCCTGGGACTCCCTAGGAGTCGTAGTGCATGATAAGGTGTAGTAGGATTGCAAGGGATTCCCCATGACCCCTTTTGACACATTTGAATCCTCAAGTGTGTCTTGAGGGGTCCTAAGACCACTTAAGACACACTTGAGGATTCAAATGTGTCAAAAGGGGTCATGGGGACTCTCTAGAGGTCTTAATGCATGATAAGGTGTACTTTTACCCCTATGGAGTCCCCATGACCTCTTTTGACACATTTAAATGCTAAAGTTTTTCTGAAGGTGTTCTAAGACCCTTTAAGACACACTTGAGCATTCAAATGTGTCAAACTTAGTCATGGGGCTCCCTAGGGGTCCTAACATGTGATAAGGCATCCTAGGACCCCTAGGGAGTCCCCACGACACCTTAGGACCCCTTCGGACACACATGAGCATTCAAATGTGTCAAAAGGGGTCATGGAGACTCCCTAGAGGTCCTAACACATGATAACATGTACTAGGACCCCTAGGGAGTTCCCATGACCCCTTTTGAAATATTTGAATGCTCAAGTGTGTCTTAAATGGTCTTAGGACCCCTTTTGACATATTGAAATACTCAAGTGTGTCTTAAGGGGTCTTAGGACCCCTTCGAACACACTTGAGTGTTCAAATGTGTCAAAAGGGGTCATGGGGACTCCCTAGAGGTCCTAGTATGCTTTATTATGCATTAGGACCGGTAGGGAATCACCATGACACCTTTTCATGCATTTGAATGCTCCAATCTATTTTAAGGGGTCTTAGGACCCCTTCGGACAAAAATGAGTATTGAAATGCTTCAGAAGGGGTCATGGGTACTCCCTAGGGGTCCTACTACACCTTATCAAGCACTAGGACCCCTAGGGAGTCCCCATGACCCCTTTTGACACATTTGAATGATCAAGTGTGTCTTAAGGGGTCTTAGGACCCCTTTTGACACATTAGAATGCTCAAGTGTGTCTTAAAGTGTCTTACGACCCCTTCAGACACACTTGAGCACTCAAATGTGTCAAAAGTGGTCATGGGGACTTCCTAGGGGTCCTAGTATGCCTTATCATGCGTCAAGACCCATAAAGAGTCCCCATGTCCCCTTTTAACACATTTTAATGGTCAAGCTTGTCTGAAAGGATCATAAGACCCCTTCGGACACACCTGAGCATTAAAGTATGGCAAAAGGGGTCATGCGGACTCCCTAGGGGTCCTAACACTTGATAATGCATAGTAGGACCCCCAGGGAGTCCTTATTACCCCTTTTGACACATTGGAACATTCAAGTGTGTCTTAAGGGGTCTTTTTGACACATTGGAATGCTCAAGTGTGTCTTAAGGGTTATTAGGACCTCTTAAGACACACTTGAGCATTCCAATATGTCAAAAGGGATCATGGGGACTCCCTAAGGGTACTAATGTGAGATAAGGCATACTAGGACCCTTAAGGAGTCTTCATGACCCCTTTTGACACATTTGAATGCTCAAGTGTATCCGGAGGGGTCTTAGGACCCCTTCGGACACACTTGAGTGCTCAAATGTGTCAAAAGTGGTCATGGGGACTTCGTAGGGGTCCTAACATGTGATAAGGCATACTAGGGCCCCTAGGAAGTCTCCATGAGACATTTTGAGACATTTGAGAACTCAATTGTGTCTAAAGGGGTCCTAAGAACCCTTAAGACACACTTGAGCATTCCAATGTGTCAAAAGGGGTCCTAAAACCCCTTAAGACACACTTGAGCATTCAAATGTGTCAAAAGGGGTCATGGGGACTCCCTAGGGTCCTAGCATGTGATACGGAATAGTAAGAACCATAGGGAGTCCCCATGACCCCTTTTGAAACATTTGAAGGCTCAAGTGTGTCCGAAGGGGTACTAAGACCCCTTAAGAAACACTTGAGTATACAAATGTGTCAAAAAGGGTCATGTGGACTCCCTATGGTTCCTAACGCATGGTAAGGAGTACAAGGACCCCTAGGGAGTCCCCATGCCCCTTTTGACACATTCGAATGCTCAAGTGTGTCCGAAGGGGTCCATAGACCCCTTAAGACACACTTGAGGATTCAAATGTGTCAAAAGGGGTCATGGGGACTCCCTAGGGGTCCTAACGCGTGATAAGGTGTACTAGGACCCCTAGGGAGCCCCCATGACCCCTTTTGACAAATTTTAACACTCAAGTGTGTCTGAATAGGTCCTAAGACACCTTAAGACACACTTGAGCATTAAAATGTGTCAAACGGTGTCATGGGGACTCCCTAAGGGTCCTAACGTGTGATAAGGTGGACTAGGACCCCTAGGGACTCCCCATGATGACTTTTGACACATTTGAATGCTCAAGTGTGTCTGAAGGTTTCCTAAGACCCCTTAAGACATACTTGACCATCCAAATGTGTCAAAAAGGGTCATGGGGATTCCCTAGGGGTCCTAATGCATGATAAGGCATACTAAGATCCCTAGGGAGTCCCCATGACCCCTTTTAACACATTTGAACGCTCAAGTGTGTCCGAAGGTGTCCTAAGACCCCTTAAGAAACACTTAATCATTAAAATGTGTCAAAAGGGGTAATCGGGACTCCTTAGGGGTCCTAATGTATGATAAGGCATACTAGGACCCCTAGGGAATCTCCATGACCACTTTGACACATTTGAATGCTCAAGTGTGTCTTAAGGGTTCTTAGGAACCCTTTTGACACATCAGAATGCTCAAGTGTGTTTTAAGGGGTCTTAGGACCCCTTTGGACACACTTCATCTTTCAAATATGTCAAAAGGGGTCATGGGGCCTCCCTAGGGGTCCTACTATGCCTTATCATGTGCTAGGACCCCTAGGGAGTCCCCATGACCCCTTTTGACACATTTGAATGCTCAAGTGTGTCTTAAGCTGTCTTAGGACCACTTTTGACACATTAGAATGCTCAAGTGTGTCTTAATGGGTCTTAGGACCCCTTCGAACACACTTGAGTACTCAAATATGTCAAAAGGGGTCATGGGGACTTCCTAGGGGTCCTAGTATGACTTATCATGTGTTAGGACCCCTAGGGAGTCTCCATGACCCCTTTTGACACATTTGAAAGCTCAAGTGTGCCTTAAGGGGCCTTAGGACCTGTTTAGACACACTTGAGCATTCAAATGTGTCAAAAGGGGTCATGGGGACTACCTAGGGATCCTAACACATGAGAAGGTGTATGAGGACCCCTAGGAAGTCCCCATGACCCTTTTTTACACATTTGAGCACTCAAGTGTCTTTGAAGGGGTCCTATGACCCCTTAAGACACACTTGAGCATTAAAATGTGTCAAAAGAGGTCATGGGGACTCCCTAGGGGTCCTAACACATGATAAGGCATACTAGGACCCCTAAGAAATACCCATGACCCCTTTTGACACCTTTGAGTTCTCAAGTTTGTTCGAAGGGGTTCTAAGACCCCTTAAGACACAATTGAGCATTCCAGTGTGTCAAAAGGGGTCATAAGACCCCTTAAGACAAATTTGAGCATTCAAATGTGTCAAAAGGGGTCATGGGGACTCCCTAGGGGTCCTAGCATGTGATAAGGCATACTAAGACCCCTAGGGAGTCCCCATGACCCCTTTTGACACATTTGAATGCTCAAGTGTGTCCGAAGGGGTCCTAAGACTCCTTAAGACACACTTGAGTATTCAAATGAGTCAAAAGGGGTCACGGGGACTCCCTAGGGGTCCTAACACTTGATAAGGTGTACTAGGACCCCTAGGGAGTCCCCATGACCCCTTTTGACATATTTGAATGGTTAAGTGTGTTTGAAGGTGTCCTAACACCCCTTAAGACACACTTGAGAATTCAAATGTGTCAAAAGGGGTTGTGGAGACTCCCAAGGGGTCTTAATGCATGATAATGCATACTAGAACCCCTAGGGAGTCCCCATGATCCCTTTTGACACATTTGAATGCTCAAGTGTGTCTGAAGGGGTCCTAAGACACCTTAAGACACACTTGAGCATTAAAATATGTCAAAATGGGTCATGGGGAATCCGTGGGGATCCTAACATGTGATAATGTGTACTAGGACCCCTAGGGAGTCCCCGTGACACCTTTTGACACATTTGAATACTTAAGTGTATCCGAAAGGGCCCTAAGACCCCTTAAGACACACTTGAGCATTCAAATATGTCAAAAGTGGTCATGGGGACTCCCTAGGGGTCCTAACATGTGATAAGGCATACTAGGACCCCTAGGGAGCACCCATGACCCCTTTTGACACATTTGAATGCTTAATTGTGTTCGAAGGGTTCCTAAGACCCCTTAAGACACACTTGAGCATTCTAATGTGTCAAAAGGGGTCCTAAGACCCCTTAAGACACACTTGAGCATTCAAATGTGTCAAAAGGGATCATGGGGATTCCCTAGGGGTCCTAGCGTGTGATA
The DNA here is from genome assembly GCA_027943335.1 of Chamaecyparis obtusa. Classification (NCBI taxonomy): domain Eukaryota; kingdom Viridiplantae; phylum Streptophyta; class Pinopsida; order Cupressales; family Cupressaceae; genus Chamaecyparis; species Chamaecyparis obtusa. Next base: position 299,397 of record BSBK01005144.1, on the reverse strand, counting down.
AAGCGTAGTAGGACTACTAGGGACTCCCCATGACCCCTTTTGACACATTTGAATGTTGAAGTGTGTTCGAAGGGGTCCTAAGAGCCCTTAAGACACACTTGAGTGTTCAAATGTGCCAAAAGTGGTCCTAAGACCCCTTAACACACACTTGAACATTCAAATGTGTCAAAAGTGGTCATGGGGACTCCCTAAGAGTCCTAGCATGTGATAAGGCATAGTAGGACCCCTAGGGAGTCCGCATGACCCCTTTTGACACATTTGAACACTCAAGTGTGTTCGAAGGGGTCCTAAGATCCCTTAAGACAAACTTGAGAATTCAAATGTGTCAAAAGGTGTCATGGGGATTTCCTAGGGGTCCTAACATGTGATAAGGTGTACTAGGACCCCTAGGGAGTCTCCATGACTTCTTTTGACACATTTGAATGCTCAAGTGTGTTCGAAGGTGTCCTAAGACCCCTTAAGACACACTTGAGCATTGAAATGTGTCAAAAGGGGTCATGGGGACTCGCTATGGGTCCTAACATGTGGTAAGGCATACTAGGACCCCTAGGGAGCCCCCATGACCCCTTTTGACACATTTGAATTCTCAAGTGTGTCCAAAGGGGTCCTAAGACCCCTTAAGACATAGTTGAGTGTTCCAATGTGTCAAGAGGGGTCCTAAGACCCCTTAAGACACACTTGAGCATTCAAATGTGTGAAAAGGGGTCATGGAGAGTCCCTAGGGGTCCTAGTACACCTTATCACATGTTAGGACCCCTAGGGAGTCCCCAAGACCCCTTTTGACACATTTGAATGCTCAAGTGTGTCTTAAGGGGTCTTAGGACCCCTTCGGACACACTTGAGCATTCAAATATGTCAAAAGGGGTCATGGGGACTCCCTAGGGGTCCTAGTACACCTTATCACATGTTAGGACCCCTAGGGAGTCCCCATTACTCATTTTGACACATTTGAATGCTCAAGTGTGTCTTAAAAGGTCTTAGGACCCCTTCGAACACACTTGAGCTTTCAAATGTGTCAAAAGAGGTCATGGGGACTCCCTAGGGGTCCTAGTACACCTTATCATGTGTTAGGACCCCTAGGGAGTCCCCATGACCCCTTTTGACACATTTGAATGCTCAAGTGTGTCTTAAGGGGTCTTAGGACCCCTTAAGACACACTTGAGTGTTCAAATTTGTCAAAACAGGTCATGGGGACTCCCTAGGGGTCCTACTACACCTTATCATGTGTTAGGACCCCTACGGAGTTTCCATGACCCCTTTTGACACATTTGAATGCTCAAGTGTTTCTTAAGGGGTCTGAGGACCCCTTTTGACTCAGAAATGGTAGAGAAATAAAATGAGATAAACCAAATCTTTCAAATTCTTGCAATCTGCAGCTATTATAGAGAATTTAGAAAGGTGTAGAATACTATAACACAAGATGATTTATAGAGAATTTATGATGAGCTATGTTGTGAAAAACCCCACAATCCTTGCCATATCTCAGAGTACTGATGAGAAGCAGTGGTGAAAGTCTAAGACAAAGGCAACACCAGTATTGAAGCAAGAAGACATTCTTCATAATACCAGGGCTGCACCATCAAAATGGTAAGACTTTCTTCATAATGTCATGCCATCACTGATCTCTTCTTTAAATTTATTAATGCAGTCAGTTCTATGATGCTTTCATAATTTCCAATACAACTACTCATTTTACCAAACCCATCCGCATTCTCCATAATCTTTGACCGATTCAAAGATCCATGCGGTTGTTCTTGTTTAACCTCCCAATGACTCTGTTGAGCTTCCGGATTATCAATAGGCATGGTACAATTGTCTGATTCAACCAGAATCTATTTTGAGAACATTTGCAATTTAGCATTCTGATTGAAAAAGTAGGGAAAGATACCATTTCACAGCCATAGGCGATGGAAACAAAGTGATTCTCTTGCTCTTTTCTTTTGTAATCCACCTTCAATGAACTATTCTTCAAAGCCTCCATTTTTGTGTAGCTAGGGTTTATGATGCCTATAAAAGGCACAACTATGCCCCTGTAGGGACTGATGCTCGTGCTCAGAATCATATTATTTTCATGCATTCCCTAACATTTAATACAAAGATTTAGCCATCCGCCTTTAAAGACCTAGAAGAAATGAAAAATAAAAATTAGTATATAATACATTAGTATATTATACATTAGTACATTAGTATATAATATAAATTAGTATATTATACATTAGTACATTAGTATATAATACATTAGTATATATATAATATATACATTATATATATATATATATATATATATATATATCATATGCCTCTTATATATATATATATATATTATATACATTAATATATGTAAAAGTTTAATTTTTTTCATTTGCTCCCACCTTTTTTTTAATCTACCTAGGAATATCAGGTACCCAATATGAAATCGGATACCTGATTTTTGACAAGTAATATTTGACCAAAATATTCCCTGTCCCCACAGAACAGACAATCATGAGATTTTATACTTTTTTCACGCGTTACAGAAAAAAAAAAAAAGTGATTTGGGGCCCATTGTTTGATTTTTGTCGACTTGTGGTCTCACCATGGGAAGTAGCAGTCGTCGAAAGGCTAAACACAAGAGGAAGCTGACGAATGAAGAAATTCAAGCATATAGGGAAAAGGATAAGGAAAATCATCGAAGAAGGAGAGAGGGTATGTTAAACATTAATCAATCAAACCCTGTAAATGTAGTTGTAAGTGAAGAGGATGTTGAATTTGAAAATGTACAGATGGAGATTGAAAATGTAGACTTCGGGAATGAAAATGTTGCACAAGAACCACATGAACGTTACACATCTCCAAATTATATGTGAAATGAAGTCCCTTGCAATAAAGATAATCAAACTTCAAATTCGGGGCTTTCAGGAAGACCTAAATGGTTAATTGAAATTGAGGAGAACATTATGAATAATTGGGAAGGAAAGAGGTCACATAGAACTGTTAGGTTGTGGGCTTCAAGACTTTATGATCAATTTTTTGGAAACAAGACATTGGTTGAGCAATGTCAAATTTTTGTGCAGTTGTTAAAGATGCAAAAGATGAGACCTGTGCTTGTGAAATTTAAGATTCGTGTGAACAAAAAAATGGAGATAAATACCATTATTGTGAAGAATCTTTTCAATGCTCTCAATAGCATTGGGAAGACTAGTAGATAAAAAGACAAGAGAGTTTCTCGGAGGATTATTACAACCTCCTTAGTAAGTCATCAGTTGAAAAAGGCTCGTTTGATGAGACAAACTTATGTTGACTTCAATATAGACCATAAAACTTTGGGTAGAGCACTTGCAAGAAGAGAAAGACTTGATGATCCGCTTCAAATTGATACATGGGCTTAAGGTGGGAGACTTCCACATTTTGATAAGAAGCTAACAGATGTTGTCAAGGATGAAATTCAACAATTTTGGGATGCTAACTCAAGAGTGTCACCAAATGTGAAGGATGTCTTGAAGTTGAGAGTTGGAAATCGAGACTGCACTCCACATCCTAAACATTATGTGGAGGTAAGTCAAACAATGTTGTATAAAAATTTTTGTGAGACACATCCAACATTGAAAATATCACAAAGGTCTTTTGAATCTGTGAAGCCATTTTATTGTGTACCCCTTAAGATTCAAAATACATGTTGTTGCAAATATCATGTTGAGTTTTCAATGCATCATGAATTATTATGGTCCATTCATTCTACTTTGCATACTAATGAAATGCTAGAGGATTGTGGTGCAAGTGGTCTTCCCAAATCATCAAGAGACTTGCTAGATCAATTTTTTTGTCATAGAGATGATGGTTGTTTATTTTATAAAAAAGATTGCTTAAATGCCAAGTTCTCAAAATGTGGTGGCTTGTCCAAGTTTAGAACATGTTTTCATGAGGGTTTGGAACACAATTTTGGAAAGACACTCGTCCAAAAAAAGGTATATGAAAGGGTGAAATATACATTGAAGAGTGGAGGTGAAGGCTCTAGATGCGAGTTAGTTGCAAAAGAATACAATGTTGCTGATTTTATCTTAGATTTCAAGAAAAATCTTTTTTACAAGTATGCAAGGCATAGTCACAGGTCTCAATGGTTGGATCAACAATTCAGGACATGTAAGGACACTTTCCCCATTGGAACTATTATATCCATTGTAGACGTTGCGGAGAACTATACATTGTAGCCCCAAAATGAGACTCAAGCTCAATATTACAATTCCATTCAGGTTGCTATTTTTGTACACATCATATAGACATTCTCCTAATAGCACAAAAGATGAGTGAAAGATAATTAGAGAATACCATTTTTATATGAGTGATGACAGCTCTCACTCTCATGAGTTTGTTCAACATTGTTTCCAGAACTATTTTGACTTCTTGTAGGAAAATGGTATTGCTATGGATAGGCATCTCATTTGGTCAGATAATTGCACCGGTCAATTTAAGAATGCCAAAATGTTTTATTGGTTGTGTAGAATGCATGTGGGGAGAGGTGTACCTCATATTTGGAGTTTTTTTGAGTCAGGGCATGGGAAAGGGGAGCATGATGGAGCAGGTGCATGTGTGAAGAGAGCTCTAGTTAAGGAGCAATTCAGGATTTTAGGTGTTGTACTTTTTGATGCTCATTCTATTGTTGATTAGTGTACTTTAGCATTGTCATAGGGGGGAACTCTTGATTCTACAGTGCATACATTCTTTTGGTTGGTTGAGGAGGGAACTATAGGAGATAGATTGGATTGTCAAATAGTGAAAGACTCTTAAAAAATGCATTCATTCCAAAGCTCCAATAGTAGTACATGGACCATTTGGACACAAGAGTTGGCTTGATTTTTCCCCATGTGTTTTTAGTATGATTAGGATCATTGCAAGTCAAGTGAGTGGGTGGATACATGGGTTCCACAGTATCTAACTCCTTTATCTTTGACACTCTCTATAAAAAATGATGACATGGACACTTTAGTCAACTATGACCATCTTTCAGATCTTCTGACGCAAGGAAATGTTTTTGCATTGGTTGCACCGTAGGGGAATGATGAGAGGTCAGATTATTGGTTAGCACATTGTGTACAAGGTAAACATAAGCTTGTACAATGGATGACAGATGATGATGGGTTCACATATCCTACTAGTTCAATTGTTGTGGGAACATGGCTATGAACATACATGATTAGAAAGAATGGAATTCCCGCATTTGAAGACTATGAGAAGCACAAAACTATTCTCATGTATTCACACCTTGTTATAGAAACAAATGTCAAGTTGTCAAAGCATCAAGGAAGACCAAAGACAAAAGAACTTTGGACTATTAGTACTATTGATCATGAAGCACTATTGGAGACCTTGAAGCAAAGAGATGACCCTTCAGGAACACTTGACTAGGTAATAAGTTAACTTAGTGCATTATTTTCTAAGTTCATTAAGCTTAATTTCAATACATTAATTTCACCTTTCTTAGATTGTATTTTGAGTCAATAAACTTGGTTTTGTATGTGGATTGTAACTTATGCAGGAGCACCTATGAAGATGCCTACGGTCACCATGGATCCAATCAGAGATAGAAGGACAAAAGGATCCTTAATGGTTAATTGAGATCTTATGAATCCTATAATGGTAATTTGTAACAATCAATTTGATTTAAAAGTTAAATGTCCTAAAACTCTTGATAAGGACTTATGACCAAAATCATGTATGGGTGGCCAATGGTGCCAAGAAGGGATCTTACATGTCATTTACTTATGTCATTTGCATGGTTTGAATTCTTACATGTTTGATTGTTGTTTATAATGCTTTAAGGATATTATTTTTTATCATTTCAAACAATCTATAAAAGTTAAACCTCAAACATAATAAGCTTCACAGTTCAAATTTCACAAGCTTAATCATGATTAGTTTCACAGTTCAAATTTCAAACATACCACTAACAGTCAGTTGAAAGTGACTTAGCAGTGTATCTTTCAAACCGTCTGACTTGGCATTGAATCATCTACTCCATTGGCTCTAGTTGGCCGGGTAAATGCCAATGACAACCCCATTCCACCCACGGAGTCACAAGAACGCTCGTGACCACGCTCGACCCAAGTGACCCCAAGGTGCACTAAGCATGATTGGGCAATAATCTTCTGGGGCTTGTATCTTGGAGCTCGTGAGAGATATCAAAAAACTATCAGGGGATACAAGATCATGTTTTTGAGGTCTATAATAACCTCTCTCAATTTTGGGCGATTTGACTTCGTTTACATTTGGCAAGGCGATCTCAGTCAATGCCAAAACTTGCAGTGAGGGTCAGTTGAAAGTGGCTCAGCAACGTATCTTTCAAATCATCAAACCATCTACTCCATTGGCTATAGTTGGCCGGGTAAACACCAGTGACAACCCTATTCTACCCACGGAGTCACTGGAATGCTCGTGACCATGCTCGACCCAAGTGACCCCAAGGTGCACTAAGCATGATTGGGCAACAATCTTCTGGGGCTCATATCTCAGACCTCATGAAAGATATTGAAAAACCATTAGGTACTATAGGATCATGTTTCTGAGGTCTACAATAACCTCTCTTATTTTTGGGCGATTCAACTTCATTTGCATTTGGCAAGGCGATCTCAGTCGATGCCAAAACTTGTAGTGAGGGTCAGTTGAAAGCGATTCAGCAACGTATCTTTCAAACCATCTAACCTAGCATTGAAATTTCTACTCCATCAGCTTTGGTTGGCTAGGTAAATGCTAGTGACAACCCCATTCCACCCATAGAGTCAAGGGAAAGCTTGCGACCACGCTCGACCCAAGTGACCCCAAGGTGCACTAAGCATGATTGGGTAGTGATCTTTCAGGGCTCGTATCTTAGAGCTTGTGAGAGGTATCAAAAAACCATTAGGTGCTAAAAGATCATGTTTCCAAGGTCTACTATAACCTCTCTTAGTTTTGGGCGATTCAAATTTGTTTTCATTTGGCAAGGTGATCTCATTCGATGCCAAAACTTGTGGTGAGGGTCAATTGAAAGTGGCTCAGCAACATATCTTTCAAACTGTCTGACTTGGCATTGAACCATCTACTCCATTAGCTTTGGTTGGCTAGGTAAACACTAGTGAAAACCCCATTCCACCCATGGAGTCACAGGAAAGCTCCCGACCACGCTCGACCCAAGTGACCCCAAGGTGCACTAAGCACGATTGGGTAGTGATCTTCTAGGGCTCATATCTCAAAGCTCATGAGAGGTATTGAGAAACTATTAGGGGATATGGGATCATGTTTTTGAGATCTACAATAACCTCTCTTATTTTTGGGTGATTCAACTTCATTTTCATTTGGAAAGGTGATCTCAGTCGATGCCAAAACTTGCAGTGAGGGTCAGTTGAAAGTGGCTTAGCAGCATATCTTTCAAACCATCTGACCTGGCATTGAACCATCTACTCCATTGGCTTCATTTGGCTGGGTAAACACCAGTGACAACCTCGTTCCACCCAAAGAGTCACGGGAATGCTCACGACCATGCTCGACCCAAGTGACCCCAAGGTGCACTAAGCACGATTAGGTAGTGATCTTCTGGGGCTCATATCTCAGAGCTCGTGAGAGGTATTGAAAAAAAATTAGGTGCTAAAAGATCATGTTTTTGAGGTCTACTATAACCTCTCTCAGTTTTGGGTGATTCAACTTTTTTTGCATTTGGCAAGGTGATCTCAGCCGATGCCAAAACTTATAGTGAGGGTCAATTGAAAGCAGCTCAGCAACATATCTTTCAAACCATCTGACTTGGCATTGAACCATCTATTCCATCTACTCTGATTGGTCGGGTAAACACTAGTGACAACCTTGTTCCACCCATGGAGTCACGGGAAAGCTCGCAACCACGCTCGACCCAAGTGACCCCAAGGTGCACTAAGCATGATTAGGCAATGATCTTTCAGGGCTTGTATCTCGAAGCTCGTGAGAGGTATCAACAAACCATTAGGGGCTACAAGATCATGTTTTAGAGTTCTACACTAACCTCTCTCAGTTTTGGGTGATTCAACTTCATTTATATTTGGCAAGGCGATCTTAGTCGATGCCAAAACTTGCAGTGAGGGTCAGTTGAAAGCAGCTCAGCAGCGTATCTTTCAAATCATCTAACTTGGCATCAAACCATCTACTCCATTGGCTCTAGTTGGCTAGGTAAATGCTAGTGATAGCCCCATTCCACCCATGGAGTCATGAGAATGCTCGCGACCACGCTCGACCCAAGTGACCCCAAGGTGCACTAAGCACAATTGGGTAGTGATCTTCTAGGGCTCATATCTCAGAGCTCGTGAGAGGTATCAACAAACTGTTAGGTGCTACAAGATTGTGCTTCTGAGGTCTACTATAAAATCTCTCAATTTTGGATGATTTGATTTCATTTGCATTTGGCAAGGCGATCTCAGTCAATGCCAAAACTTGCAGTGAGGGTCAATTGAAAGTGGCTCAGGAACATATCTTTCAAACCGTCCAACTTGTCATCAAACCATCTACTCCATTAGCTCCAATTGGCTAGGTAAATGCCAGTGACAACCTCATTCCACGCACGGAGTCACGGGAAAGCTCACGACCACGCTTGACCCAAATGACCCCAAGGTGCACTAAGCACGATTGGGCAATGATCTTTCATGGCTCGTATCTTGGAGCTCGTGAGAGGTATTGATAAATTGTTAGGTGCTATGAGATCATGTTTCCAAGGTCTACTATAACCTCTCTCAGTTTTGGGTGATTTGACTTCTTTTTCATTTGGTAAGGTGATCTCAGTCGATGCCAAAACTTGCAGTGAGGGTCAGTTGAAAGTGGCTCAGCAGCATATCTTTCAAACCATCTGACTTAGCATTGAACCGTCTACTCCATTAGCTCTGGTTGGCTGGGTAAATTCTAGTGACAACCACATTCCACCCACAGAGTCATGGGAAAGCTCACGACCACGCTCGACCCAAGTGACCCCAAGGTGCATTAAGCATGATTGGGCAGTGATCTTCTGGGGCTCATATCTTAGAGCTCATGAGAGGTATTGACAAACCATTAGGTGCTATAGGATCATGTTTCTAAGGTCTACTATAACATCTCTCAATTTTGAGTGATTCAACTTCATTTGCATTTGGCAAGGCAATCTCAGTCGATGCCAAAACTTGTAGTGAGGGTCAATTGAAAGCAACTCAGCAACATATCTTTCAAACCGTCTGACTTGGCATCAAACCATCTACTCCATCAGCTTTGGTTTCCTGGGTAAACACTATTGACAACCCCGTTCCACCCACGGAGTTACGAGAATGCTCACAACCATGCTCAACCCAAGTGACCCCAAGGTTCACTAAGCACGATTGGGCAGCGATCTTTCAGGGATCGTATCTCGGAGCTTGTGAGAGGTATCAAGAAACTATCAAGTGCTACAGGATTTTTTTATTAAGGTATACTATAACCTCTCTCAATTTTGGGTGATTCGACTTTTTTTGCATTTGGCAAGGTGATCTCAGTCGATGCCAAAACTTGCAGCGAGGGTCAATTGAAAGCAGCTCAGTAGCATATCTTTCAAACTATCTGACTTGGCATTGAACCGTCTACTCCATCAGCTCTAGTTGGCTAAGTTAATGCTAGTGACAACCCTGTTCCACCCATGGAGTCACGGGAAAGCTCACAACCATGCTCGACCCAAGTGACCCCAAGGTGCACTAAGCACGATTGGGCAGTGATCTTATGGGGCTCGTATCTTGGAGCTCATGAGAGGTATCGACAAACTGTCAAGTGCTATGGGATCATGTTTCCAAGGTCTACTATAACCTCTCTTAGTTTTGGGTGATTCAACTTTGTTTGCATTTGGCAAGGCGATCTCAGTCGATGCCAAAACTTGCAGTGAGGGTCAGTTGAAAGTGGCTCAATAGTGTATCTTTCAAACCATCTGACATTGCATCGAACCATCTACTCCATCAGCTCCAGTTGGCTAGGTAAACACCAGTGACAACCTCATTTCACCCACGGAGTCATTGGAATGCTCGTGACCACACTCGATCCAAGTGACCCTAAGGTGCACTAAGCATGATTGGGCAACAATCTTTTATGACTCAGGTGACCCCATTATGATGATTTATATACATAGTGAGTATATACATAGTATTCAAACAATGTAGTACTAAGTGGCTCAAGTGAGTATATATAATGGTATGAAACATAAGAACATAGGAAATCTATAGAAGTTAAACCTCAAACATAATAAGCTCCATGAACAGGGTATTCTAGAGTAAAGAAAAACAAATGTAACTTCAACAAGATATAATTTCAATCATAATGATAATCATAGTCAAGATATAACTTCACCATTCAATTCCATAAACATGAATAATAAATATGTATATACAAAAGATGATGCAAATATAACATATAAATGAACATGTTCTATATATACAAAGTATCAAATCTATGAAAAGTATCTCCATATACAAATATGGCACATGCCATTTCAAAATATCTACAAAATCAATATTTTAAGGTGTACAATGTGGCATATATGCCATCTCAAAATGTGCAAAGTGGCATCTCTAAATGACCACAAAACTAAAACTACATCCTATGCCATAGGGGGATCATCAAAATGTAGCCTCTTTGAAGAAGTGTTGGGCTCTAATTGATCCTGCATAAAAAATGAGTTCAAACCCAAGTTAGATTGCTTACTTTATATGATTTGTACATATATATATATATAGTTCATAATTCAAACACTAATTTAATTAAAATTATAACTAAATACAAATATATGTACCTAGTCTCTTGGTCACCTACCATGAATAGGTGTCCTAGCATAAGTCTTGGGTAGCAAAGGGACCATGCCAACAATACCAACTATGACCTATAAATATATATTTGCAATAATGAGATTAGTAGAGTGGTGAAACATAGAGTAATAAATCTACAAAATAGGATGATAGCATAATAAAATTACAAATTGATTGAACTAAAATTAAAACTTACATCTGATGATCCCTCCTCTAGAATGGTGGGCTAGGTCAACAAAGATATGAAAGATTCTCATGGGCCCTCCCTCACACTCGGAGTAACCTATGAGAGTAAAAAGATTGTCAATTATATATAATTGTACTTCATCATAGCAACCTTGGTTACAAAATACAAATAACAATATGTAAAAGTCTACGTACAATCGGGCTATCACTCTGAATCGAGATGCCTGTAACCCTACGCTACTAATAAGGTGTCGGGACATCATCAATAGCTACACCCTATACAATAAAGTGCAAGTAAAATATTTATTTCTACACACAAGTGGCATACATGTGCATGCATAATTAATCTTAAACAATTAACTACCTTTCCTTTGTTGACATTTGATGAAGGAACCCCCTCGTGCCCCCCATTGACATCGGTTGTACCCTGGAAGAACATAATCAGATGACAATATATAAGTAAATGTATGAGTTTTATTTCTCTAATTGATAGAGATTTAAGCATGTACACCAAATGATATAAAAAAAACTAATGGGTACATAATTTATAATATACTGTATAGTCATCAAGGCCAAATGAAATGGCCGAAAGTGTGGACTCATCCACCTATCTCACCTCCTCCTGTGTCATTGACTGAACATATAAATGGAAAAAATATATATACATAAGTGCATGCAATCATTAAAACTAATCTAATTAAATAAATTATTTTTAAATTAAATAAGTCATGTGACAAATTTATTTATAATGTTTACTCTTACCGTATCAATAGGAGTCAATGGCTTTGCGTGCACCTCCAGAGTACTCTCATGAGATGTAGATGCTCCATGAGGTGTTGTAGCCTCTATAGTTGCATCTCCTATATCCTTCTCATCAATAACATGAAACTGATATGTATCAGAATCAGTAAGCGGTCCAAGGCACATATGCCTGCACATAATGCACATATGGGGTTCACATACATGTGAACTCTAACAAGATGTCAATGCGCCATCATCATCCACAACAGGAGGCAACACTAACCTGGTCTGTGTGATCAACTGATCACTTAGTAAATGAATGGCTCTAATAGTCTGTGAGGCAGCCTCTACAATGATATCGGGATGCTGCACTGGAGGAGGGAGTGTGACATTAGTGGGGGGGACAAAGGTAGTGGCCTTTCAACATTGGTAAAATGGCCTAGTCTGAGGAGCTCCTCTGCCTATGCCCATGTTGGGCCTCATACTCCAATAATCAACATGGTGACCAAGCACAAACTTAGCATACATTTTTTTAATGAAATAAAATGGGACCTCCAAATTGCTATGGGGTGGTTTATCAAAAACCATCCACTAGCGATCCCAAAATTTTGTGCGCATTGCTTCATTTGTGCACCATTTTATTGATAATTTGGGCTTTTTGGGGTCAATTGGTATTCCAGTTTTAGGATTGACAAAAAAGGCAACTATATCTTCCTTAGTTATATTAAGGGCCACAATCCCATCATGGCCAAGCCCGTCATCAAATTGGGCGTGCATATCATCACACCAATGAAGAGCAATATTATGTTGTTGCATGAGTGTGTCAATATTTCCAACAATTATATTTAGTGTGGCAAGCATGGGACCTAATGTAGGTATATTTTGATACATGTTTTGGAAACCTCGTATTGTGTCCAAATTTTCTTGTATCAAATCTTGTAAAGATTTAGGGTTTAGATATGGGGGATTGTTTTTGGGATCGTTATTTGGTGCGGGAGGGTTATTTTCATCATTGTTGTCAGCCATGCCTGATTAAATAAAAAACAAATCTAAATTTCAATCTAATTTCATATATTATTACAAATATAAATATAAAACCCTATTTTAAAAAAAAAATGCTACATTTAGCATGAAAATGAAATAAAATAATAAAAATATACAATTAATTACTTATCGAATATGCTCGGGAGTCAAATTTGATGTCTCCAAAATCAGGTATCCAAAAATATATTAGGTATATGATATATCAAGCCATTTTGGCAAAGAAAAATGTGGAAAGAAATGAAGAAAAGGGCTCGGGGGTTTCAGATTTATGCCACAGTTATCGGGTACTCAATATTATCGGGTACCCGATTAGGCCTGTGCTTTGGTGTCAAGTTTTCCCAGGTGTATTGACACCCAGGCCTACTAAAAAGTCAACAAGCATTTTCATGCACTTTTGGATGAGTGAAAAGTGAATACTTTTCACATCACAACTTTTTGGCCCCTCATGATCTTGCACATACCCGCTTGTCTTTCAGTTGATCAAGAGTTAAGGGACCAGGGGTCAATTCAATTTAGCCATTCAATATTAGTTCTAGTGTAGAATTCCCAATTTTAGATATGTGCAACTTCATCTAGCTTTTCCATATTGCAAAGTTCTCTTTGTTCAGTCTTGGCACTTCCCTCTTATACATTTTGAGACCTTTGTGCTGAAGTCCTTAAAACTATGTTCTAAGCAACCATTGCTCTGATACCAATTGTTAGAATAACTGAGAGGGGGGTGAATCAGTTATCCAGTGTCCCACATCAAAATGTATAATCCAAAACAAATACTTCAACTTCTGCTACTCGATAAACATTAAATACTTTCACTGTCTGCACTTTTACCGATTATCAGTCTAAACTTATAACAGTTACCGATCAAATCAAACATGTAACATGCAAAATATGATAACAAACAAATATCACAATCAACACATAACACATGAGATTTAACGTGGAAACCGTGTGAAGGGAAAAACCACCTAGGACCAGCAACCCAAAAATATTCACTCTTCTAAAGTGAGGTCGGTGAAGACCCAACCTTGTTAAAGGTTTACAAACACACTGTTAGGTATGACCTTGTTAGAGGATTTTAGACCAGTAGTTATCATCCAACTAGCATTCACTATGGGGTTGACAGGATAATGATGTTCATTCTATGAATGATACATAATAAGACTTTCTTAGTCCACTCGGTTAAGAGATTTGACTATATATAATGGTTAAATATGTAACAATAAATGATCTTCCTTAATACAACTTCAATTGTAGATTACAGATCAATATTTAGCTCTTACAAATCTTTCTGATCAATATTACACTTTAGATTCAACAATGTATCTACTTACTGTCCGTCGGTAATTACTCTTTGTAGCTTGGTAATTGTTTTGCAGCTCGGTTCTTAGTAACCAGTATGATCAAAATGCATGAAAACTTGTTCACGTGATAATCCTGCAGTATCTTATTCTTCCAGTATTTTCACTATGAAATCTCCAGCCTCTTATATAGATGAGTAAACCATTTCCTTCTTGTCCATCAAATTTTTCCGCTTAATCATCTTCATTGATTTTGCTACTTCAAACTTTCCTCGGCTAATGTGTTAATAACACGTTTCAATCTGTTCCATTAGATCTTCCTTTAATTATGTTAGTTGTTGATCTTTGTAACAAACATTATCTGTTACCTCAATTTCATACACTTTCCAGCTCATCAATCTTATCGGCTAAATTCAAGATCATTTAATTCATTATGTTCTACTTGGTTAACAAAGAAATGCATTGGTGAACATAGGCTCAATTAACACTATGCTCGGTATACACTACACTTCATCGGTGTATACTAAAATGCTTCATTTACTAACAACAATGCTTTGTGTCTTTCAGCTCTATTCTTCATCATAGATGAATGCAACATAATAAAGTCAATATCATAAGGTCATAGACTCATCAACAAGTTACTCAATGTGTTCCTTTTCCTCATCTGAAATGTACATCTTCCTCATGTATATTTCTCTGTTCTTCATCTCTTTCACCTTTCTTTAGATGTTTCGGTATAGTAACTTACAAGATAACTGTTGTCAAGCTAGTTGACATCAATGACAACATAATACTGATTTAATCATATTACATATCTAATCAACAACTTCTTAGTGATCTTAAATCACATATTCTTCAATCAGATTCCAAATCAGTTGTAGTTCATCACCTACACTTACAACAAAAAATTGCTAGCTTAAATAGGATATAGTGTCATAAGAACCTTGGAAGACTTCTCTGAGCTCTTTGAAAATCAGAAATGCCTCATTAACAATCAAGCCCCATAAAGATTTGAAAGAAATGAATATTAGAATTTCTTGAAAAATGCATATAGTGTGAGTATTACTTTAGTATATGTAACATAAAGAAACACCTTAATGGAGTCTCTTCACATGTGTACTATGCTTTCTGTATTGTCTATGTTCTTTTAAGTGTTGTTGATTCCTTTAATTATTCATTTATGAAGCATAACTAGATTATGAATGACTTTAAATGTGCAAGTGGGTGGAAATGTGAAATAAATTGAACCTTGGTAGGAGCTAAACTAGGAGAAAAATCAGCTTTGAGATGTTGCAAATGCAACCAGCATAAAAATAGAGACTATTATGCATTTTAAAGAATGACACTAGTGCTAAACAAGATGAAAAATTGCTAAGTTGGAAGTAGTCATCTAAAAAACTTCATGTTGTTTCATTTTAATATAAGGTTATTGTTTTCATGTATATAGTATAAGTTTTTTATTTCCAAGAAATTTCTAAATTAAGTGACATATCTTAGTAGAGAATTTTTTTTTTATCACAATGTAATGCAATTTACATTATATTTTGAGTACATATATGTGAAAAATGTGTGCTTCTTCCTATTATCTTTCATTAATCTAGGTGTAATTAAATCACAAAGTTTAATAGATCGCTATATTTTTAAAATTAGTTGTGTACTTAGATTAAGTTAAGAAAGGTTTAGCTATGTATCTAGTTTTTCATGTTAAAGGCTTGACCTTGTTATTGATTGGTTGAAGTGTTGCAATAAGAGGTCTAAATTTTGGATTGAAATGTGGATTTGCAATTAGAAAGTTTTAATAGTTCTATGTAAAGGTTTTTGTAATATGAAATAAGTTTTATCATATGATGTACTCTTAGGATTAGTAGTGTGGTGTAGTCTCACCCTAGAATAGGCCACAATGTGCAATTTTCATGGAGAAAGCTTCATTATATGGTGTCATCTTGGGCTACTTTATGTCATGTAGTGTGGTCTAGTTGATGTGACCTAACCCTTTACCAAGAAAAACTTAAAAGATAAATCACCTTCTCTTTTTTATATGTTTCTAAGTTTGGTCATACTAAGAAGCATAATTAGACTATTTTTGAGATAAAGGAAATGTCTTTGACCTGTATTGATGGAAGTTAACAACCTAGTAATAACAAAAGTTGTAAACCTACAAAGCATGTAATTTGAATGGGAAAATTTATAACACAATTCTTATTAGGGTCTAAACTCAAATTTAAATGGGCTTAAATAATATATACAAGTTTGAATATGATGCGTAATTTTATAATATCTAAAATACAGTTAAGGTAAAATACTAGATTTACTCTTGAGAAAGAAAGCAAATAAATGAAAGAGTCAATGGCTTTGTTAGGATTTGACCATATTTTTTCCCAAACCCCCAACAAAAAGATTGAGGATGATGCATCTAAGGAGGAGTAGACTCATGTTTGCAATAAGAAAAGGAAGAAAAGGAAAGTAGATGTAAGAGTAGAAAGTAAATAGGGAATACCATCTCCTAGTGACACTTAAGCTAGAGATAGTGCAAGAGATGTCACCATTGGAAAACAAAGAACCCTTGATAATTTATTTGGGGCAAGAAATAAAGGGAATTAAATTGGTGGGGAACTTGCTCCTCTATCAATGTCAATGTGGTACTAATTGCTTATAATTTTTCATGAAGATTATCTCTTGGAATTTAAGTAGACTTAATAGCTCTTTTAAACAACACCTGTTTAAAAATTATCTTATGGATTCAAAGGTGGACGTTCTACTAATTCAAAAAAATGAGATGGAGGTTACTTTTGATAAAATTGTTAAACATATTTGGCCTAATGTTAATTATTTGGTTAGTGATGTTGAAGGTGTTTTTGGTGGCATTGTGACCCTTTGGAATCCTATTAGATTTAAAGGAATCTTATGGTTACAATGGAGGACAAGGTGCTCATCTAATGTAAATTAAACTCAAGATCATTTCTTCATTTCATATAACTAGAATATCCTAGTCAATCTTACCTTGAATTTTCTTCCTATAACTAGTTCTAATCACAATGCCCTTATCCTCAATTGGGAAGATAATGTTAATAAAGGCCTATTCCATTTTAGGTATGAAATCATATGGAACTCCCATTTAGACTTCAAAAAACATTTTGAATATTGGTGGAAAACTCTTGCAAAGGCTCTCCCATGTATTGTAATATCAGAATTTTATAAGAGTTGAGATAAGGTCATAGGTTGGAACAAAATAATCCTTTGGAAATTATTTGCATTAAAAAAAAGGCTCTATTACTTGGATTAAAATAGATTCAAGATCAGATGGAAAGTGGAGGGAAAGATATTGAAATCTAAATAAAAGGAAGAGAGCTTCAAGCCTAGTGGTCATAGTTAACAAAAGAGAAGGAAGCTTTTTAGAAATAGAAAACTAAGATCCAATGGCTTGTTGAGGGTGATAAAAATGCAAAAAAAATCTACCAATTCACTATGAAGCATAGAAGTAGAAAGAAAATAAGAAAACTTATAAAAGAAGATGAAAATATTTTAAAAGTGGATTTGTAAATAGTGAAGGAATTGATTTGCTTCTTTTCTAATTTTCAGGGGGATGATACTCATGATAATACAAAAATGGAGGAGTTTCTAAACATAATACCTAAAGTAGTAACTCATCAAGATCTTACAAAAATTATTAAACCACTCTCTATTAATTAAATAAAAAATGTTGCAGCCCTCATGGTTACTCCCTGCCTTCTTTCAATCTTTTGGGAATAAGTCTCGATGGATAAATTAAATTTTACTATATATTTTTCTAGGTTGGGGGGCTCTTGAGTCAAATCAACTCTAGCTTCATATCCTTAACTCCTAAAAAGGGAAATGATTATGCAACATAGTCTATAAGATCCTCTCCACTTAGTAATATGATAAGTAGTAATAAAAATGGCTTTCTGAAAGGTAGGCATATCATGGATTCATCTTTAACTACTCATGAAAATTCACTTCATGGATTTTAGTAGGAATCGTGAGTGGTCTTAAAACTCAACATTTCAAAATATTATTATAGGGTCTTGTGGCATTTTTAATGGAAATCCTTCAAAAATTTGGATTTAAAGGCATATTCCTTAAATTTAATATCAACTTGTGTTACTACTCCTAATTGCTTGCTTTTGGTTAATGTGATCTTTAGAGGTTTCTTCTCTCATGGGAGAGGGTTGATGTTATGGGAAGAAATTTTTAAAATATGCTCTACCAAAAATATCCTAAAAGGAGCTAAGGTTGCTTGTAATGCCCTGCCAGGGAACCCAGAAGAACTTAACCTAAACATGCATCCAAGTTTGTGGAATAATTTTTTTTTTTAAGTTAACATACAAGATAAACATCAATGTGGAAGCAATTACCATTTACTCACATTAATACAAACAACCAACATAGGTTACAACTCTCAAGGGTTCCTCGACGAAGATTACATTAACATTAATTAATTAAAATAAATTAGGTACAACTACAAAACTCTAATAAAAAAATGAAAGATAAAAGCAACATCACATAGAAGATAACAAAAATAAATCTGGTACCATAAGGTATCCATAAATCTACATCCATTGCACATGTCATAGGGTATGTAATACAATAACAAAAAAGAAGAAGAACGTGATATCTCTAAATAAATAATACAAAGATACATGATCACAAGAAGAAGAGAAAGAACACAACTCAATCAATGAAGATCATGAAGGAACAACTGCTACAAGGATCATCCAGCACCGGTACATGAACGTCAGAATCTCAAATGGTAAAAGAATCACTACCACCCAACCTTGTGAACCTAAATGGTCCACTCCCACCGTGCTAAGGAGATAACAATAGATCCCACTCAGATAAAAAACATCAAAAAGATCAAGCTAAGGAAAGAATCCTGAAAGCTCTCTAACTCAAGGTGAACAAAGATAGGAAGGTAAGATTTACTAATCTAGAGGCAACTAACACATGCAGGATAACTAGACTATGGATAGGAAGGTGTCATCGTGTACGTCTAACCCTTGAATTTTGTCCTGGTAATCTATTTGGATCCCAACAGCCAAGTGACCTTACACGATGTCGATGACCTCTCGTACAGACGAAGCCATCAACTATTGCAACTCATGCCTTTAAAGGCGGCTAGTCATCTTCTCCATTCCCACCTTAGTATGTACTAGCACTAAGCCAGGGTGAGGAAACATATCTTATTAGGTTCATTTTAATATCTCTCAATGTTATATTAAGTTATCACTTGATTACCAATACTTACAACTAGGTAATCCCAAATCCAATTTCACATACAAGAACTAGAAATGATTACAATGATACCATAAATAGAATACAAAGCATCATGAGCCCATAGGGTCAAGTCAGGGTATAATCAAATCTCACACACACATCAAAACATAACTGAAAACATAACCATCTGACACATACCCCAGCCTTTGTTTCTCCCCCTAGGTTATATGGTGACCAAAACACATTAAGAAAAAGAAGACACTCCAGGAACGAAGAATACACATTTGCATTAAGGGAAGCTGATATCTAATCCATAAGCATTTAAAGATCCATATTGAACATAAATGAATCTAAGTATAGAATTACATAAAACTGCTAACATAATGTTGCAACAAAGCCTCAATGAAAGAATATTCCCTATATACGTTCTAGGAATTCAATAGAATAAAATGCCCAATTTCAATAAATGCACATCAATCTCCAATAACCGATCATTCAAAAATCAATGTACATGAGATACGTCTATCCTAATGTAGGACAAAGAAAAACTAATGATAATTTTAATATACACAACTTAAGCATAATTTCTTATATAGAGATTATTAAACTGATTAAGTAAACTCATCCCACCAAGATAAAAATCAAATAAATATAATTACACTCTGATCATTAGTAATTTTTCTATGTGAAAATACAAGCATAATCAATTTAAGTATATCCAATATGTTTACATCAAAATTAAACATTGATAAAAATCCCATAAATAGATTATATTAAGTAATCTATCATCTCAAGCAAACAAATCTCATATAAAAATTTCATATCATTTAAAAAAAACATTTTAAATAATAAACTAAACTTATAAACAAATTAATTAAAAATAAATAAAATAAAATTAATTAAACTAATTAATAAATTAAAATTAATTTAACTCATTAACAAATTAAAATTAAACTAAATTAATATATAAAATGAAATTTAAAATTAATCTAATTATAAATTAAAAAATTTAAATAAAATTAAATATGAAAAAGTTGCTTTTTTTTTTTTTTGGGGGGGGGGGGGGGCTGGGCCCCACTTCCCACTCACCTCCTGCGCACGGTACATAAGGGTACCGACGACAGTCCTACCCTATTGCGTGGTACCAATGGGTATCGTCGGCAAGGTAAGGACTGCCAGGGGAGGTATAGTCCTGTGCCCTCCCCTTTACAATTTTTTTTTTAAATTCTTTTTTTTTTTAATAAAATTTATTTTAAAACAAATTATTTTTTAAAACATGCTTTAAAATCAATTTTATATTTTTTTTCTAAAAAAACAAACATAGTATATATATGCTTAAATATATATATTTTTTTAAAGAATATAATTCTGAAAAAAGAGGAAACAATAGTAATTTTTTTTTAAGTTATATGTAAATATAATATGAAACCATACACCAAAAGCCCTAGTTTTCCATACCAGGGAATAGATTCTTTTCTTGTTCTTTTTGAAGAAAGATTTATTGACTGTATTTTTTAAACATAATGTATTATTTTTTTACCAGAATTGGATCTTTTAACCAAAATTGATTTTCTCTCAAAGGTAAATTTATTAAACCTAGCATTATAGTCCAACTATAGTCTAGGGTTGATTTTTCAATTTCTAGGAGATTTATGAAGAATCTAACAATGAAATTTTGCCAGCATAACATTATTGTGCTATAATTTAGCAAAAATAAAAAATTAACTAAAGTAGGGTTTTCTAGATACCTAGATTCAAGAAAAACACAGATCTACCTAATGAGATGCATAGAAATTTACACAAACAGAGAAAGTCGAATAAAAGTTAAAAAAGAACTAACGAGCAAAATTCGATGCCTACCTCAGTTCCAAAGCTAGAGACTGAAATGAAAAACCCTTTGAAGATTTGAAGGTGGAATTTCTTCCAAAATCAATCCAACCCATAGATCTGAAACTATGTAGAAAATAGGCACACGATCTAGATGCACAAGCAAGAATCACACAATCCAAATTCTCCAAAATTCTCAAGATGCCAAATCCAAGCTCTCTCTCTCCAAAATTGCTCCAAAACCTGTCTAATTCTAAAATGAATGCAATTCCCCTAATAGAGATTCCATTCCCTATTTCATGCAACCCTAAAGATAAGTCAACTGCTAACTCCCACATCAACTCCAAATTAGAAATTGAAAGAAAATCCCAATTAAATAATTTAAAATAACTTTATATGCACAACTCAACTTGACTTTTTGAAACAGGTTGTTAACTTTTGAAAGCAATTCAATTTCAATAATGCACATGTTATAATTTAAAAATGTGTTAAATAGATTAAATATTTAATGCATCCTAAAACCATGAAATCAAATATTTAATTTTTTTAATAAAGTACACAAGCATAATTAAATCTCATTACCAATTAAATCCCAATAATCAAATATTTGACTTTTAATTAAGTTTTCTCAAATAAACATAGGAACCTGATTTAATATTAAATTTCAACTATAATCATTAATCAATAAATCACAGAAAATCACCCACATAAGCAATAAATCAACTGAAACCAAACAAGGTAAAATCAAACAAAGTAAAACCAAACAACACCAGAAAGGGGTCCACAAATTCCTGTTACCTAGACGAATTCAAGTAAGGTAGTCAAACTAATACTTGTCCAATCCTAGGACAAATGGGCTTAGGTTAGGGTTTTGGACCTGCGTTATCTCCCCTCTCTTACCATTTGAGATATTGCAATAGGGCACACTAATCTTGACAATTCAGGGAAGTCGATGTCTGGTACCTACAAACCTGCATAAAAAAACCCACATGTACATACATATATAAATATATAACAGACAATGGTGGGGATAGTCCAGTCATGTGGATCTCGTAAGCAAGTAACTACGACTTCGTCCCTCAACCACATCAGGAACGTCAAACAGAAAAATAAAACAAACACATCATCCTTACACATGCAAGTATTGGGTCAGTAAAACCATACACATTAATAATTTCCTAACATAAAATCTATCATCCTAAAGTAATCATAACATTTATAGAATCATACTAGGGGCGAGGTACTACATTGCTTGTTCTCTTCCTCTGAAATCTCATCAATATTTGTTGATCAAGCTATTCTATTTGAGGGAGCTTCCATTATATTAATATAATTTCCTTCTTTATTTTGAATGGAATTTGATTTAGTGTGTTGAGAATGGTTGAAATAGCAATTATAGATTTGATTTTTCCTTTTGCAACTTGTTTGAGAAAATTTGATGATGGTTTCATTACTTTCTTGTAAATTCATGTGAAAATGAGGGTTTGTTGTCCATAAGTTTTTTGAAAATTGTTTGGATGTATGCAAGATTGAAATGGGGGTGTTTTGTGTAAAATCCAATTAAACACACATCAAATGATGCCCTAGTTCATTCATGAGCTTTGTAATCATTCAAGAAGCTGGGTGTAATAGTGAACACAAGTATAGCATGGTGTTGAAGCAGTCAACACAACATGTGAGTAAACATATCCAACATGATGCCCTAGTCCATAACTCATGGGCTATACATGGAGAAGGAAAAATAGTGACCAAATCTACATCATGTATGCCTATATCAAAACTCACGGGCCCCTAGCAGTGAGAAAATAAGTAATAAATGGATGCCCTAGCTTCAAAGCTCACAGGTCATAAATAAGACATGGCATAAAACCATTGAAATACAATACCATTTGAATCTACAACAAATACACATAAACATCAAAGAATGTAGAGAAGATGAGGAGTGAAACTTGAATGCCTACCTCTAATCTATGTAGAGTTAGGGCCCAGTTCACGCATGCAAAAGTCCAATGCCCTCTTCACACATGGTGCCCTCTTTGTGCATGCAAAAGTCCAATGCCCTCTTCACACATGTAGCTCGATCACAAAAATTATGAATGAGACTTTATTTTTCTTTTTTTTGTTTATAATCATGCGAGTGCCAAAATTACGACATCACCATCGCTATTATGACACCATTGGGGGAACTTGCAAAAAACACACACACAAAAATGCTAGTGTTGTCACAAATTAGCATCAAGATTTGACCCCAAATGTTATAGTGTGGGATCCACTTCTAGATGATGGACAAAAAGATTTAGATCAAGCCCAGGCATGTGTGCATATGACCATGCAAAATTGATGGTAGCTTCTTGGAGGAGCATTGTGAAAGCCATTTCTTCTACTTCAATAAGGGATTTTGTGATGTGGGTTATCCTTGGATATTCTTCAGTCCCCAAGTTGACTGGATTTGTTTCCTCAATGATGATTGATGACCGCTCGGGTCTGTAATCCTGGAAGGGAGGAAGAGGAAAGTCTTCATCTTCTAGCATCTCAAAAAGGTTTTCACCAGAAGATACGCCCTTTATTTTTTCTTTTTTAGAGTCAGAATGTGCCCCAGAGGGGTTTTCACTTAAGGACTCATTCTTTTCTTTTTCTTTGTCAATTTTGTAGCTAAAGCTTGCCTCTTCCCTGTAATATCCTTTAGGGTCGAGCTTGCAAACATGAGTTGATTCTCTTTCTTGATCATAGTGTTAGTCTGATGCTCCCATGAATCTTAGGAGTGCATTTGTGTTGTTGAGCTCATCGATATGCATTATGCTTGGTTAATCCCAGTCTATGAGTTTGGATGGATGAGGGGAACTTCAATGACGTTAACGATGAGTTGATGGAGGATAAAATTACTTAGGAGGGTATCATCATTGAAGATGTCATCATAGGATTTCTTTTCTTCCTCTTCAAGGATGTCTTCAATTTCTACAAGGTCGTCTTGGATATTCAAGAGAGTGGTATTGGGAAAATTAGTGCCCCCGGTTGTGGTATCAGGTTCTTCTATGCACAGGCGAGGGGTATTAAAGCCAAGGCCTTGATGTTTAGGATTTTGTGAGGCTTTGATTAGATCTTTTCTTCTACTTTCTTGTGGTCCTAGACCACCTCCTTGATATTTCTATTTCTCGGTGGCATACTTGTACGATAAGTGATATTTATCCTTGATGTAACTAAGGAGATCAATGTTAGGAGGTGGTGGATCTTTGTATAGCCACATGTTGATGTCAAGGTCCATCTCTAGATTGTTTATGTTTCCATGGGAGACATAAGTTAATGCCCCCAATTGCTTGATTTCATGATCAGCTTGTGTGGGCTTGCTTTGGTGGCTTGGGTGCCCTTGTGTATGTGGATCAAGTGGTAGGACCCCTACTACAAATGTATCACTTAGGTTGTACTCATAAAAACCCTAGTTGTTGATCTTAATGGAAGAGAGGGTGGAGGCTAAGATTGATTCTGAATCACTATGGGATCAGAATGAGATGGCAATAGAAGTGCCAATTTTGATTCTAGGACAATGGGTGTAATGGGGGAACAAAGCTTCCAACACATGAAAGTATGTGAAGGGTTGGGGATATGCATGGATGGTGATCTTAGTGCCTTAATGCAGAAATTTTAGGTACTGATGATAAGTAGATGGTACGACTTTGATGAAATGAATCCATGGTCAGCCAAGGAGAATTTTATATGGTAGGTATACATCAACAACATGGAAGATGGTGTCTTGAATTGCTAGGCCCAACTTGATTGGCAATATAATAGTACCTTCTGAGGTACACTCCAATTTATCATAGGCATTGATGGTGATAACATCATGTGATATGTCAACATCTATGAATCCCACTTGCTAAATGAGTTTCAAAGTACACAAGTTTAGGGCTGAGCCATTATCTATCATGACCCTTTTTATGATGAAGTCTCTAACCATGATGACAATATGGAGAGGGATATTATGGTTAGGCTCAACAGATGGTATATTATATGGTTTGAAGCAAAGAGCACAAGATGTTGACAAGTGTCCCACAAGGTTCTCAAACTGGATGGTATTTATGTTTGTGGGGACATGTCCTTCTTGGAGGGCTCGATTGAGGATCTCTTGATGGATAGGTGAAGTGCATAGAAGGTTGAGGATGGATATTTGGGAAAGTGTATTCCCAAGATGTTCTAGAAGGTTATACTGTGCATTGTGCACAAGCATTGGATTAGGACCAGCAAAAGATATTAGACCTCTTTATGTGGTAACAACACACTGGCTATCTTCTCTCTTGACATCAATGACATTGACTATAGGCTCAACTTGGGTTATGCATCTGACAAATTTTTCATAGTTGATATGGGTAGTAGTATAGTCTTTTTGGTTAGCATGGTCTCCCTTTTTTCCTTTGCCTTGATTCTAGGGTGGAAGATTGGTATTGACTTGGTTCTTCCCAGTGTTGTGTTGAGGGAACACATTATGATAGATCTACAGATTGGCATTAGGTGAAGGTTGGGCTGGTGTCTCCACTTGGATCTCTTTTCAGTCAATGAGATCTTGGATATAGTACTTTAGTTTCATACACCTGAGGGTAGTGTGTCCTTTAACATGATGATAATCATAGTACACATGATCTTTGTACCACATTGGCTTGGGAGTTGCATCATTGAACTGTTGAGTTGGAGGATAGGTGATGAGATTGGCTTTAGCCATTCAATGGAATATTATGTCTAGTGGTTCACCAAGAGGTGTGAAGGTACGTCACTAATTAGTCTAGACTCGAGGCCTATTTTGATTTGGGGTTGCTAATATGGCATTGGCATGGTTTTCTTGGTTTTCTTGGTTCACTTGTTGTTGATAGTGTTTCATAGGCTACTGATTGATTTGGGGTTATTGTTGATATGCAGGAGTAGGTGTAGGATTGACCACAACAATTTGAACATGCTTAGTGTCTATGGCTCCATCAGTGACAACATTTTTGTGTTTATTCCAGTAGTGAGTTTTATCATTACTAGGTTTTCTATGTGAGTCATCATTTTATTGCCTAATGGTGCCTTCACCTAAGAGACCTCTTTCGATGTCTATCTATTTTCCTTTGATGTCTTGGTAGTTTTGGATGTAGTTCATCCTCATGAAATGTGATAGTTTAGGATGCAGGTTATCAATGAAGATTTTAGTAAGATGCTTCTTAGGTGGTTGATGCATGCTAAAATATTGAAACACTTTTATGAGTCATTATATCCAATATTTCTCAAGACTGAGGTCTCAAGTGGCAACTCATAGCTCTCTATTCATGGAGTGCAAGGGTTTATAATGGAGGCCCTCAATTTAGACCTAGTTTGTGCCCATGCAAGTACACCATAAAATGAGAGATACAAAGAGGAAAAACAAGAGTTCTAGTCTCCATGATCATCAAGTATGCATGAAAATTAAAATGAAAGCTATTCTATATGATAAAAATGCATGAAAGCAAACTAATCTAAGAAAGGAAATATGCATACAAGATTATTATATGAAATGAAATATGAATCTAATCTAACATGCAAGTGCAAGAGTAATCTAAATGAATTTCCATGGAGGCATGAGAGAAGTCAAGAAAAGAGAAGTTGCAATGTTCAAGCTCAAGTGCTCAAACTCTTCTCCAAAATTGCTCTCCAAACCTACAATATAACAATACATAAAATCTTGGATCTCTAAAATGAGAAGGAGAGGATTCCTTATAAAAGATTTAGAAATGAATGGAAGGTCAAGATTAAGAGGCAAAAAGAAATGAGCAATGGTGGAGATTAAATCTTGGTTGATCCATGTGCTCAAGATTCTCAAGAGGCAAAATCAATAGGCGTGATTAAGAGGCAAAATAATGAGTGGTTGAGATAAAGAGGCAAAAACCTTTTTTAAAAAGTCAAAATTAGATTCTATCTCATTGGAAAGTGCACTTTTTCTTATTATTTTTATTTTTATTTTATTATTTTTAGCAAAATGATTTCCATTATTTAATTAAAATATTTTTTATTTATTTAAAAGGGAGCATGTTCTTTTAATTAAATGAGACTTACGATAAATGATCAAACCAAAGAAAATATTGAAATAATTGAATTAATTACATGATTTGATCAAGGAAATTGATTTGAATTGAAAAATATTCCAAGGCATTGATTCAGGAAATTGATAAATAGATTCCATCATTTGATAAATTGAAGAATGGGGGCCCATAGTCTAGGTGACCATTTTAGGGTGCATACATTTGTCCCTCTTTGACTAATGTGTGATCTTTGTGGGAACACATGTAGTCAAAGAATGTAGTTGAAGTGTGAGATCGATTTGGGATCACAAAACAACCCAGACGTGTGATCGACAGACGGGAACACATCAGGACAAAGATAAGCTGATTGAAAAAGACAAGGTCAACACCATTATAAATAGGTAATTGATATGTCCAAGATAAGAATCTCAAGCAAGGTTTCCCCAAGCAAAGCAATTGATAGGATTGATAAAGCTAAATCAAGGATTGAAGTTTGATAGGTACTTCCCCCTCATGATCAAAATCGAAATGAGATAGAGGAGAAATAAAAAATTGATAAATTTGATCAAATTAAACTAAAAATAAGGTTTTTGATGTAAGATCACATAACCAAGGTAGATCATCAAGCATGAAAGATTATGACCCAAGGTTGAATTAGAAGAAAAGAAGTGGGGTGAAAGTGAATGGGAGATAAAAGTTTGGAAGAAGTGGAAATAAATGAAGAGAAGAAACATAATTTTCCTTAAGAAAGAGACTGCCCTAAAATCAATCAACTGTTTAATATAGAAAATTTTGATTGAGATCATGAAAGAAGACAAGAAAATGAAAATCAAAACATGACCACAGTTGATTAAAAGTCCAAAAGAAAGATGAAGGAAAACCCTCCCAAACTCATAATGCATCCTAAACATGCATATTTACATGAAGTCTAACAATGCAAGCTACATGAAAATGCAAAGGTGTACTTGCAATAGAGAAATTGTAACATAGGATTTTGTGTTCATCATTCATTAGAGAATGTTAAGGAACTTATTTTCATCATTGGGCCATTATTAACGTACATCAAAAAATCACACAATCATCACTAGTCACAAGTGCAACTATGAAGATATGAATGTGATTTATATCGGATTGGAATGTGAAAATATTCTAACATAAGAATCAAAGACATAAAGGTGAAGATGACTTCGATGTTAGCTTACCCAATTTAATGTAGCAAAACCACACTCACATCAAGGCTTAGATGTCAGGATGACCATAAAAATGGTTGTGCAAAAATAGTCAAGGATGATGCCTCAAATATCCTAAGTGTTTCAAGGGGACAACAAGAGACACTATAGAGTTTCAAGACCACATCCACAAGTAGAAAGAAAATAAAAACACGCCCCATGTCCCAAGTCCTCTAGCTATGCATATCAAAGAGACTTATTAGACAAGGACACTCAACGAAAATCAATAACTGTCAGCACAAAAAGAAAAGATCATGACATAGCTCAAGCATTAATTGTTGTATTTAAAAATTTAAGTGTGTTAACTGATACTGAGTTCCAAGGATAAGGATTGAATGCTTGCAAGTAGGTAAGATCACATGACAAAACTGGGTAAGACCAAACTAATTAAGTGTTGAAAAACACTTGATGTCAAGGGTTGTGTTGAAAAACACAGTTGGGGTGGTGTTTGAAAAACACCATTGTGAGGTGTCCTAAAGACTAATGCATCCAAGAGACCAAAGCTAACACAGTGATGCCCCCTAGACAAAGACAAAGACCAATTCCAAACCAAGGAAACAAGGACAAGGCATGATGGAGAAAGACGAAGTGTCGAGGACACGTGCTAAGAAACAGGGGTGCAAAGGCCTCAAGTAGCACCCATTTCCTAGTTTTCACCACTTGGATTTTATTGCAATTTTTTTTTCAGGACTTTTTATAATTTTTTTGTATTTTTTCTACCAAGGCACCTGTTTCCACGTTTTCACCAAGGCACTTTTTCTATTTTTTTTTTGAATTTTTGGATTTTTTTATTTTTTTGGTATTTTTGGAATATATAATTTTTCTAGAGATACATCAAAGCACCTATTGCTAGGTTTTCACTAAGATGATCATTTTTTCAGGACATTTTTGGATTTTTAGAATTATTGACAATATATCATTTTTTGGATTTTTTCAGGGTCAATAAGTATGTACAAAGGATGCCCCCAGACAGAATGGCCATCATGGATAGAACTTCTTCAAGTGCAAGACATTGATAGGATCAGCGAGTTGCTTTCCCACTATTGTAGATAGTAAATAAGCACCTGATCCAAAATTTGTTGTTATAATGTAAGGTCCAAGCCAATTAGGTTCAAATTTTCCCTTTTGATCTCTATGTTGTTGATTCTTAGGATTTTCACGTAGGACAAGATCTCCCACTTGGAATTCTCTAGGGTGAACCTTTTTGTTGAAGGATTTGGACATGCACTTTTGATAAACCCTCATATGGTCAACTGATGCTTGACATTTCTCATCTAGAAGTTCTAATTCTTGAAGTCTCATGGTTCGATAGTCTTCATCTATAATTAGTCCTTCGAGGGAAACTCTAAGTGAAGGAATCTCAACCTCTAAAGGTAACCCTACTTCAGCACCATATGTAAGGGGAAAAGGAGTAGCCCTAGTAGGAGTATGAATACTTGTTCTATAATCCCACAAAGCTGGATTTATCTGTAAATGCCAATCTCTACCACTCTTACAAACTGCTCTATGTAGTCCATTTTAAGAATGGTTTTGTTTGATGCCTCTTCTTGACCATTTCCTTGTGGGAAGTAAATTTAGACCAATGTTTCTTAATCTTGAATTTCTTGTAGAGTTGCTTAAGGTCTTTATTTTTGAACTGGCCTCCATTGTCAGTGATAATCTTGGAAGGTACTCCATATCGACAGATGATATGGTTTAGAATGAATAGAGAAATTGTCTTTCTTGAGGAAATAGAAAGTGGGACAACTTCTACCCATTTAGTGAAATAATTAGTACCAATGATAATAAACTTGTGTCCGCTTGATGAGTTGGGATGAATCTGCCCAACAAGATCAAAGGCCCATCGCTGAAATGGCCAATGAGATATAGAAGGAATGAGATCCCTGCCTGGAGCATGTATCGGGTTACCACATTTTTGACACTTTTTACATGACTTTGCAAAAGCTACTGCATCAATATGCATCGTAGGCCAATATTACCCCACCCTGAGAAACATTTGGGCCATGGCAAGACCATTGGAATTTCCCCCATGGATTCCCTCGTGGATATCAAATAACTCTTGGTCAGATTCTTCCTTTTCTAAGCATCTAAGAAGTGTTCCATCTAGACCCCTCCTATACAAATCACTAGAGATAAGAGAATGGTGAGAGGCATTTCAGATAAGGTTTATGCATTCAAATCAGTTAAAGGTTTTAGGGATAATGCCATCAGAAAGGTATGAGTAAATGGCACCATACCAGGATGACTCACGACCAACAAGGGTACGAATGGCATGACTTTCTTGGGAGTCATAGATATGGTGATGTATGTCTTCCACTAGGAATTCAAATCTAGATTCATGTTCTCCTAACTAAAGGAGTGAAACAAGTGTAGCCATAGCATCAACTGCTTTATTTTCTGCTCTAGGGATTTGCTGAAACATGACAAATGTGAAGTATTATTTCAAGGAATCAACCATTTTATTGTAAGGTACTAGTTTCTCATTTTTTATTTGATATTCATCATTTACTTGGTTGATTATCAGCTGTGAATCCCCATAAATGTGTAACTTTGTGATTCTCCATTCTATGGCCATCTTAGGTCCATTTGTTAAAGCTTCATACTTAGCAATGTTGTTTGTACATGGGAACCATAACTTGTAAGACTTAGGAATCATATACCCATGAGGAGAAATAGACAACAAACCATCTCCTTAACCATTTTTCATAAAGGATCCATCAAAGAAAATTTTCCATGTTCTTTCGGTCATATACATGAGGTGTTCATCTCGACAGTCAACTTGAATAGGTGCATTATCTTATATTGGGAACTCAGCCAATTGATCTGCTATGGCTTATCCTTTGATTGCTTTATTCTCAATGTACTCTATGTCAAACTCTGAAAGGATCATCATCCATTTAGTAAGTCTACCTATGAGGGAAGCCTTACCTAGTAAATACTTGAGTGGATCTATTTTTTCTATGAGGGAATAGTGTGCACAAGCATATAATGTCACAACTTTTGGGAAGAAAACACAATTGTAAGGCAAGCTTTCTCAATGCTGGTTTAGTTAACCTCATATGAAAAAAGAGTGTGACTAATGTAGTATATTTCTCTTCTTTCCCATGTTCATCAAGTTGAGCTAGTAATGCCCCCAAGGAAGATTTTTTCATTGAAATGTATAGAATAAGTGGTTTCCCTGGGATAGGAGGTATTAAAATGGAAGGATTTGCCAAGTATTTCTTGATTTGATCTATGCTCCTTTGAAAATTCTCATTCCAAACACATATGACTCCTTTGTGTAAGTTCTTGTTGAAAGGTTGAGCTCTATCTGCCAACCATGAAATGATCCTCCTTATGGATTGAAGACATCCTTGAAGACTCCTCATTTGCCTAATGTTTTTAGGAGGTGGCATATCTATGATTTCTTGGACTTTTTTAGGGTCTACCTCTATTCCTTTTCCTAAAATGATGAATCCTAGTAGTTTTCCAGAGGTGACACCAAATGCACACTTTTTAGGATTTAACCTTAGCTGAAATTATTCCATGCGATCTAGAATGACTTATAAATCATCTAAGTGTGTATCTCTTTTCTTAGACTTGGCCAATGTGTCATCCACATAATCTTCCATGTTTTTATGCATCATGTCATGAAAAATGGTTGTCATAGCTCATTGATAGGTGGCTCCTACATTTTTTAATCCAAAATGCATAACGTTCCAACAATAGGTACCCCATGCACAAGTGAATGCAGTCTTTTCTTGATCTTTAGGAGCTATCTTAATTTGATTGTATTCGGAAAAACCATCCATCAAGGAATAAATCTCATAACCCATAGTCATATCCACTATCATGTCTATATTGGGAAGTGGAAAGTCATCCTTTGGGCATGCTCTATTGACATCTCTAAAATCTGTGTGAATTCGAATGGATTTGTCATGTTTGGAAACTAGTAAAATGGTTGATATCCATTCAACATATTCAATAGCTCTTATGAATCCTGCACCAAGGATTTTTTCTAATTCTACTTTGACTAGGAGAGCTATGTGAGGGTGCATCTTTCTCAATTTTTGTTTAACCAGTTTGACACCTGGAGCTATTGATAGGTGATGCATGATAAGATTAGTGTCCAACCTTGGCATATATGAATAAGTCCATGCAAAGTTGATCTTCTTTTTCTATAAGAACTTATTGTAAGCTTCTTTTTCTTGTGGTGACAAGGACTGAGCCAAGTGTACTATTTATGGAGCCTCATCTGTACCCAAATTGACTATTTGTGTTGGTTCAATAAGCACTGAAGATCTATCTTGAAAGTAGCTAGGGAGATGATCAAGTACCTCATCCTTAGGAACCTTAGAGAGGTTTTCACCCTTGGATACATCATTTATTTTTACTTTTTTTGGTTCTGACACCACCACATAGTGGTTTTCACCATCAAAACTCTTATTCTTTTGATTTTATTTTCTTTTTATTTTGTGACTAAGGTACTTGATTTTTAGCTCTATCATGCTGGTAGTCAGTTCACTGGTGGAAGATACTACAGGTTTAAAGGCATTCAAGTAACAGGCTATCTCACAATCATTTTGAAATGTTAAGAGCTCAAGTTCTTGATAGCATTGGGACCAATCAAGGAGGTTAGGATGAAAAAGAGGTAAGTCAATGACTAGTTCAAGGTTGTTAATGTGAATGATATCATCTCTAGTGACTGAAGAGTCGGAGTCTATCAAGTATCCTTCTAAGATACCCAAGCCTAGGTCCATCCTAACAAGTGAAGAATCATCCACTAAGGCAACATGTGGGTCCAAATCCTCTAATCCTACACATGACTCGTTGGCTACCTTAGGTTGAGAACTATAAGTGTGGATGACATCAACATCCATGTCAACTATGGTAGGCTCTAAGAAGGAGTCCCATTCATACTCATACGAACTTGTTTTTGAACTTCGACTAGGATGTTTATACCATGAAAGTTTAGGATGTCTTGATGTGGAAGTTCTAATGTTAGAAAGGGTAACACCTTTTTTCTCCATCAAACGAACAATATTCTTGTGTTGAAGTTCTCTGATAGGATCATCTACATCTAATTTGAATCCTATTCTAAGGTTGCAACTGTCTCATGAGTGAATGGACTATCTGAATCTCCCCAAAGGAGATTAGTGGAGGGGACCCAATCTTCACACATATCTTTCTAGGTATGTATTCTAGTTCATCTTCACTATCCAATTCATCAAGGATAGCAGTGATGTTCTTTTTACAATTCACAAATCCTAGGCCAATCATCTTCTTAAACTTGCATCCAAAAATATCATGATCAAGAGGTTCATCTCTAGCATCCGATATGTGACTAAGAGGGCCATGTCCAGGATAGCCCATTTGTTTGACAAAAGTATACCCTCTTCCATAACCTTTAGGAGAGGGAGAGAAGTTCTCATTGTGCATGTATTTCTCTTCTCTATAAATCCAATATTTAACAACCACCTCTTCTTTCTCATCTTTAATAGGCACTGAGGACCCTACAAACATGCCAAATAAAGTCATAGATGAAGAGGAAGGTCTCATTTCTTGTGAAGGCTTTCCATAAGACCTAGGTGAAACTGGTAGATTTGTGAGGGACTTGAGTTGATGCCCCCCCATGCAAAGGTCTATTGACTTGAACTTGTCTTTACATTCATCTAAGGTTGCATTGAAGTCTTTTGCTTCTTTGTTGAGGGGAACATGAGCACTCGCTGAAATCGAGTTAATAGATAAATTGTTATCCCTAGGTATATAAATCTCTATTCCATTATAGGGGGACTTAACACACTAATGATAGGTAGATGACACTGCTTGCATATCATGAATCCATGGTCTACCAAGTAAGATATTTTATGCAAGGGGGCCAACACCAACTATTTGGAACAAAACATCTTTTTCAATGGGGCCAATCCTAACAGGAAGGATGACCAACCCCTTTGAGCTTCTTTCTGCCTCATCATAGGCTTTGATAGTTATCTTTTTTCTGGTATCTATGACTTGTTTAGAATAACCCAATTTCTTCAAAAGACTTAAGGAAAAAATATTAAGCCCAGCACCCCAATCTATCAACATGCACCTAACATAGGTTTTGTGGATTGTGACCTCAATATGAAGAGTGAGGTTGTGTGGGTGGCTCAAAGCTTTATCATCATCCTCCAAAAAGGTAAGGTAATGAGGGCTGGAAATATGGTTAATGATGTTCTAGAATTGATCAACATCTAAGTTTTGGGGGATGTTCATTGTGCAAAAAGAATCCTCAAGGACTTGCATGTGTCTCAGGGACAACTCTAAGAGCTCAAAGATCAAAATCTGAGCTGGGGTTCTTTGCAATTGATCGACAAGATTATAGCTCAATTTAGGATTGACTGTTGGTTTTGAGGTGACATTTTTGGATGCCACTTCTTTGGTTTACTTGGTTTACTTGAATTGGGTCCTCTAATGACAAGGGGACCTTGACTTTGTGCGACAACATTGAGAATTTGAGACGATGCTCTAGAGTGAGGACCCCTTAGCACCAGGACAAGTTCTTCATCAAAGATAGGAGGAGAGTCCATATCTAGATCATAACCATAGGGATATTTATTTCTCATCATGTTGACATTCTCTTCAACAACTTCAAGAATTTTGACAACATTCTCTACATCTATGTAAGTGTAATTGACCTCAACCTTGCCATTCTTAGGTTTAGAGGTTTCCCCCTTCTCATACTTGGGCAAAGGTTCTCTGAATGCCTTATGGTCAGCATTGGTGTTCAATCCATCTACCTTAATTTTACCATTCTCAATGAGATCATGGATAATATGTTTGAGTTTCTAGCATTTTTCAATATCATCTCCAATGCCATTATGAAATTTGCAAAAGGCTTTCTCATCCCACCCATGTGGCTTTACATCAGGTATATAATGTTGTGCGAGATCTTGAGGATGCACAAGGTTGTTGGTAACGAGTGTTTTCAAGACATCCTCATAGGAATCACTAAGATTTGAAAACTAACATCTCTCTTTCTTAGGCTTATCTTGATATCTTGGCTTGTTCTCTTGTTGATTAGATGCATTGAGTTTCATGGCTTGAACAACACTAGACTAGTGGAGAACAACTTGATCTTTGGTTGAGAGGAGTCCACAACTCTATCATTGAAAACTTGTTTTTTCCTATTCCAATGTGAGTTATTTCCTTTATCCTTGTTATGGTTCTTGTTATTTTGACCATTGTTGTTGTTGGTGTTTCCATGTTTGGTCAAAATTCCTTGTTCTCTCAAAACCTCCTCAAACCTACATGCAGTTTCAACCATGGTTTCAAAGGAATCAAAAACCATCTTCCTAACTTCATATTGTATTTCAGGAACCAAGTTGCTAACAAGGATATCAGTATTCTCATTTTTAGGGATGGTCCTAGAGTAGTGAGAGCATTGTTGTATCCACCTTTTCAATAAAGTGACAAAGGATTCCCCTTGATTTTTCTTTAAGTTGCATAAGTCCAACATGGTGATAAATCTTGAAAGGTTGTATGAAAAGTGTTGGACAAATCTATGGACAAGCTCTTTGAAAGTCTTAACTGGAGGAATTATGTTGGTAAACCATTCCATTTCTTGACCCTTAAGACTCCTTGGGAACAATCTCATGAGGTAAGAGTCATCTTGATGG
The DNA here is from genome assembly GCA_027943335.1 of Chamaecyparis obtusa. Classification (NCBI taxonomy): domain Eukaryota; kingdom Viridiplantae; phylum Streptophyta; class Pinopsida; order Cupressales; family Cupressaceae; genus Chamaecyparis; species Chamaecyparis obtusa. The sequence continues at coordinate 263,423 of BSBK01005144.1, read as the reverse complement.
AACTCAAAACTCATGGTATAAAATTGATGCATGTGATCATGTGGATCTCTATTCCCATCATACTTGTCATATTAAGGGATCTCAACCTTCCTAGGGAAGTCTTTCATGTTAACACTCTTGTCAAAAGGATTAGGAAAAATTGAATCAAGTGAGAATGAACTCTTTGGTGCCAACATCTTTTCCATCATACTCTTAATTTAATTGATCTCTTCTTCTTGAGATGGACCTTGCTTCTTAATCTTCTTGTCTACATAAAAGTTGTAGGGGACTCTATCACCCTTGTTGATTAAAATCTCTAGGAACTTGTCTTTGTTTTTCTCTAAGTATCTCTCCACATACTTCTGGAAGATTGGTTCTTGTTGTATTTTCATGAAGTCTTGGGAGTTGAGGTCAAAACTTGAACTACTACCCCCATATTGTGAACCATGGTGAGCACGTTGTGAAGCTTGTCTTGAGTTCCTAAGAGGTATTCATCTCCTATAATGATCATGTTGTGAAGCCCTTCTTCCTCTAGGGATAGGAGATCGTGAAGGTGTTCTTTAACATCTTCCACTTCATGGAGTCTTAGGAGTGGATGGAGGAGATCTATTTCCACCACCAACATGCATGTTGTTAAATTGATAATTAAGTTGTTGGGCCAAGATTCTATCTTGCTCTTCCTGGAAGGCTCTCTTTTCTATCTCCAACAAGGCTTGTCTCTCAAACTCCAAGAGTCTAAAATGCTCTTCCTTTTCATCTTGTTCACCAAAAGGCTTTCCTTTCACATTCAATTCTCTTAAGTCTTTCACTCATGTATCTTGAAGTTTTTTTGAGTGGTGAACTTGGTCTTGAATGTATAAACAAGTCATTGGTGTATGTTGCATTCACATGAGTGTCATAGGGTTCATCATCTTGGTTTTCATGTTATGATTGTTATTCTTGATAGGCTTGCCTCTTATCTCTTTTAGCCCTTTGGTGTGCATCCAAATATCTAGTTGAGATAAGGGGTGAGACTGGTCAATGTTCATGAAAGGAATTTCCAAACAAAATGTTATTTCTATGTTTTTCAAATATGTCATCAAGGCATTTATCCATTTCTTCCCTCTCTCATCGAGTCATTGTGTAACTCATATCCATATCTAAGTGAGAAGATGTTAAGGGTGTACTCAACTCACTAAGGTTACTATTGGGATCACACCAAACTTCTAAGTTGTTCCTAGGTGATTGATCAAATTTTAATTCTTTTCCCTTACATTTTTGGCGAGTTTGAACTAAGGGTAATTGGTTAAAGACTACTTGAGGTCACTTTCCTTGATTTACTTGATATCTTTTTGTAACCAACATGAAAGAAAAGGTACTAGGTGATAAGATGACCCTAAGAAATGTTGGTACCAAAATAGGATAGTAAAATTACTCACTTGTCCATAAGATAGGTGATAAGATAGAATTTACAAGAGGCATAAACCAACACTGCCACAGAGGTGCCCACCGAATGGGTGAATACCCTAACACATATGGATTAGGATGATGATTTACCCAAGTTATATTGATTGAACTTGAATTTTTATGTAAGTGAATGGATAAGAGATTACTAAAACTCTCCAAGTGTGTTATCAAAGGATCCAAATGTTTATCTTCTCAAAAAGGACAGTTTCTAGCTCACCAACTCCAAGAAAGGTCACTCATGAAATCAAAGATTACTAGTTCAAAAGGTCGAAATGCAAGAATCCAAGGTGCAAACAGGCTTCTAACATCAGGGTAAGTGACCTAATCTGACACGGATTGACCAAGGAAGACTTGAAATGACAGGCTAGAAAATCAAGCAAGTTGACAGTTTCAGGCGACAATGAATCAGCACTAGGCAATAGCTCACTCTAAGGACAGGTGACAGGTGCTCACAACAAGCTGTTAAAGTTGTTTTTTTCAACTCAGGAACACAGTTTTTTCTCATTTTAATTGACCAACTAAATGCATTAACAAATTCTTATTATTAACAGGCATGCAAGACATCAATCAGGGAGTTCAGGAAAACAATTGTCTCAAAGCAATGAGCAAGGGATAAAACAACCTTGTGCATAAACAAGAATAGTGACATGGTATTCTACTCCCTAAGGAATCTACTTGTGTATGTTCTCAAAGTGTTTTTTAGTCACGCACATAGTCCTAGAAAAGAAAAATTTGGTTTCACTATGTTCGTAGTAATGGTCAACTCTACAATTCTTGCAATCTCAAGTGGATGAAATCCAATCCTGGGGCACTGACATTTTGACACAGTTTGATAATTTAATCAATTAGGTATTGTTGAGGAGATCTAAGAGCCCAACCAGAGACCACATCTATGGAGATTTCTTCCACAAAGACATTTATATAGCGATTATTTCTCCATGGCAGAAATGGCTAATACCACTTGAGGTTCCATCCATGTGGTTTACCTAATAAAGGGAGTGTCCAATATGGTTAAGCCTCTCTAACAAGGAAGACTCACATAATGGACCACATGGGGACTTAGCTTGGATTCAAGGGTCCTAAGTTTCTAATGTGCCCAAAAGGGAACAAAGCACACTCTATCCTTTTCACCTCACCCAAACATAGCAAGCAAATTAATTGACATGCTAAGTTGAAATCACCTCACCAAGATTTGTATGCCAACAACAATGACTACCAATCTCTCTAAATGGGACCAAGAGAGAATTTACCATCAAATGTTGAAGACTAAACCAAGTGGGACAATGAGATGATAACAAGTCCTTCCCTACCTACAAGGGGTTCTATTGTCAAGAAGAGATTCACATGTAAGACAAGTGAATGAAGCCCACTCTCTCAAGAATGCCACAAATAGTGTTTATAGAGTCTAATTACTATGTGAAATATATATGCAAGAAAGAAAATCTAGATTCATTCTTTCCTTTAGAGAAAAAACTTGGAAGTGTGATCTATGAAATCAAGAAACACTCAAGTTAGACACATTAGAGATTCATTTTTATTTCAAAAAGCCAAATGTTATAGAGATGCAACAAAATACCTTAAATCCAAAGTGGCGTACTTAGTATATTTTACCTTATTTTAATTTTTGTTGAGCTTTTCTGTGCAAGCAAGCCATAAACTCTCGAACAAGAAATACCAACAAACAAGCAAACAAGATATGCAACGTATATTCAACTTATGCAAACACTAGGATTAGATCTGAAAATCAATTGTTAGGAGTAATAATAGCCAGCAAATAATCCAAATAACAACTCATATTATGCATTGAACCATGTGAAAAATAATTGCATACTCATCACAAAATTTTATTTTTTTTGCATTTGACCTAGTCAACAAGATCTGATTTTTTTGTTATGATTTCAGCCACAAACATAGAAATGCAAAATAGAGACCACTACTAAAAAATAGAGATTTTCCAAAAATGTAAAAATTTTGGAAAAATTCCTTAATTTGTGCCCTAGGGACCTAATTTATCAAAACAGACCAGTTTTCAAAGATTGAATTTTTGAGCCATATTCGTGCATCATAATAAAAAACACAAAGAACATGCCATCTATAAAATTCTTAGACCTTTCTGAAAATGTAAAATTTCCAAAAACTATGGAGATTTGTGACCAGAAATGAATTTTCATTAAAAATCATAAAAAATCATAACTCATAGGTAAATGATCAGAAAACTATGAGCTTCGGACTGAGACATACTATGATGATCCCTCACCTGCCAAAAAAATTCAGACTCAAACTCCCAACCGTTTGAAAGATATGATCAAGTCTTTCAAAACATCCTAGGTTTTTTGTCTCTAAGAAAATCTACACAAGGGTTAGGCTTGAAAAACTTCAATAAAATAAACATGTAGAGATTAGAAATTCTAAAAATCTGAATAAAATGAAGGAAAATCATGAGCATTAACCCCACGGTGGGCGCCAAAAAATTGCACTAAAATGTTGACACACTTCTATTAGTCATTATATCCAAGATTTCTCAAGAATGAGGTCTCAAATGGAGACTCATAGCTTTCTATTCATGGAGTGCAAGGGGTTATAATGGAGGCCCTCAGTTTAGACCTAGTTTGTGCCCATGCAAGTACACCATAAAATGAGAGATTCAAAGAGGAAAAGCAAGAGTGCTAGTCTCCATGATCATCAAGTATGTATGAAAATGAAAATGAAAGCTATTATATATGATAATAATGCATGAAAGAAAACTAATCTATGAAAGGACATATGCATACAAGATTATTCTATGAAATGAAATATGAATCTAATCTAACATGCAAGTGCAAGAGTTATTTAAATGGATTGCCATGGAGGCATGAGAGAAGAAGACAAGAAAAGAGAAGTTGCAATGTTCAAGCTCAAGTGCTCAAACTCTCCTCCAAAATCACTCTCCAAACCTGCAGTATAACAATACATAAAATCTTGGATCTCTAAAATGAGAAGGAGAGGATTCCTTATCAAGGATTTAGAAATGAATGGACGGTCAAGATTAAGAGGCAAAAATAAATGAGCAATGGTGGAGATTAAATCTTGGTTGATCCATGTGCTCAAGATTCTCAAGAGGCAAAATCAATAGGCATGATTAAGAGGCAAAATAATGAGTGATTGAGATAAACAAGCAAAAACCTTTTTCAAAAAGTCAAAAGATTCTATCTCATTGGAAAGTGCACTTTTTCTTTTTCTTTTTCTTTTTATTCTATTAGTTTTAGCAAAGTGATTTCCATTATTTAATTAAAAGATTTTTAATTTATTTAAAAGGGAGCATGTTCTTTTAATTAAATGAGACTTAGGATAAATCATCAAACCTTAGGAAATATTGAAATAATTGAATTAATTACGATTTGATCAAGGAAATTGATTTGAATTGAAAAATATTGCAAAGAATTGATTTAGGAAATTGATAAATTGATTCCGTCATTTGATAAATTGAAGAATGGGGGCCCATAGTCTAGGTGACCATTTTAGGGTGTATACAGTTGATATGATAACATTATTGTAAGGTTCTACCATCATTTCAAATAATCAGCTAGGGTCTCACCTTGTTTCTTCTTCGAGTTATAGAGGTCTAACAATGATAGCTCATTCTCGACATTATGGGCATACTAAGAGACAAACTTCTCAGAGAGTTCAACAAAGGTTGTGATTGTCCCATAAGGTGTCCTGTAAAACCACTCAATAGAGGTTCCTCCCAAGATTTTGGGGAATAGGCACATGATGAAATTATCACTATATGCCACTTCTTGGCAAGCCATATAGAATTATTTGACATGGCTAACTAGATCTCCTTTCCCATGATACTTATCGAACTTGGGTTTCTCGAAGTGTTTTGAAAAAGGGGTTGTCATAATTGATCTATCAAAGGGATAGGAACATACCTCATCAAACTTGAAGGCCTTGCTCTCTGTTCTAGCCTTAACCTCTTTAAGAGCATTCTTCATCTCTTCCCATTCAGCGTTGATTGATGTTGGAGTGGATACTCCCATTGGGAAAGGATCTAATGGTGCTGGTGAATATGGATGATTTTGTGGAGGATATTACAGAGTAGGATATGGAGATTTCCTAGCAAGATAGGTAGATTGGAATGGATTTTGGGGTGATGGTTGTTGGGGAGGATATTATTGTTGAGGTGCGGAGGTGTATCGGTGTGGAGAATATGGAATGGCTTGTTGTTGTTGGGGGATGATGGGATGTTGCTACTATGATGGATATGATGATGCTTGTTATTTTTGGGGGATGATGGGATGTTTTTGTTGTGCTAGGAAGTATTGATGTTGTGGTAGAGGCTGATGGGATGGTGTAACTTGCTAAAAGAATTAGCCTTGGTGCACTTGGATTTGAGATTTGTTGATGTATGTGGGATGCATCCCTGCATTGTTGAGGGGTAGAGTGGTTGTTTAGAAGATGGAGATAGGAGGTGGTTGTGTGAGGTAGCTAGCAAGATGCGTAGATCTTTATTGTTGTGTTGGTGGAACTACTTCAGAAGCAATGGGTGATACAGATAGATAGTTGGTATACGAAGGAAAAGATGAAGCTAGTGGAGGTTGTGATGGTGGTTGTTGCACTTCTTGGGGGAAAGTGGCTTGTTGGTTTGTGGGAATGGATATGTGAGATTGGGTTGGTATACCCAAGGCATGCATTTCTTCTTGGGTGAGGTCCCAACAAGAGTCAGTTCATCACAGGAGTTGTAATGTGGAGGATGCAGAAGTGATGATGGGATTCTAGGATGTAGATTGTAGATTTTGAGGGCCCATGAAGGGCATCCCTATTGTGAAGGAAGTTTGCTGGGCTTGTTTGTGAGTAATGAAATTTGGAGGTGGAATGTATGCTTGGGTGAATCCTTATTGAGAAGTGGAAGAAGATGCTTTTGTTCCCCATGGGAAGGATGGTGTTGATGTAGAGGCTTGCTGAGTGAAGGAGGAAAATGGTTGTATTACCCCTGGAAAGGATGGTATTGATGTAAAAGCTTACTGAGTAAAAGAGGGGAATGATTGTGTTGCCCCTAGAAAGGATGATGTTGTGTGGCTCATGGAAGGTGGAGGAACTACTTCTATGGTTTCTTGTGTGGGAGGTGGAGTTTGTGTTTGTGCGAACCTTTGGGCCTAAGTGGAGGCTTGAGATATTGAGGATGATAGTGTCATTCCCATGATAGAAAAGGGAGTGGATTGCATTATTTCTTGCATTGTGGGACTTGTGAAGATGCTTTGCAAGAGATGGGGGATGGGTGAGGCTATCTGAGATATTTACAAATCAATATCATGGATTTATTAGATGACGGAGGTATAGGTTTCAGCAGGGATATGGATGGTCTTTATGGGGATGAGGGGCTAGAGATGTGGCAGAATGGAAGTAGCCTCTTGTGCAAATTTTTCCAATATGGCCTGTCAATTTTGATCAATGATTGCACTTACCATTTGTGCATGACCTGGATGGCTCATGAATGCTTCCATGGAGAATGACACGGGGGTTTTAGATAGATCTTCCCACACATTCTCAACTTCTTGGATTTGTGGATTATAGGTCACCATCGCGCTGATAGGATTGTTGAGATCAGATGAACTAGTGGCCAAGTTGGGATCCATATTCCTTCTCTTTCTGGATCGCATCTTAGTAGGCATGGAATGCAGATCTAAGGATGAATATGAAGATGATGGGTGGATGCAAGATGCTTCCTAAAAACTCTAAGGATGGTGGATTAGGATATGATGCAAGGATTTGGATCAATTGAAGGATGGTGGGATGTTGATTGGTTTGAGGAGATGATGGGAGATGGTGGAGGATGGTGGAGGATTACTAATTGTCAACAATGAGTTGCAACTTCTTGATGTAGGATCAAAGAGGATAGGATTGTCAACCTAAGATAAACTGATGATATTCGAAAGATGAGATTATTTTCAATGCATGCCAATCTATTTGTCGAGATGATGAGGCTTACAAAGACAAGTATAGGAAGCCCTGGATAATGCTTAGTCAAAGGGTGGAGATTTCTGATTTAGGATAAGGATTTGAAGCAACTCAAAGGATATAAAATGAAGTGGATGGATTTGGATCACTGAATTTGGTTCAAGGATGTTATGATTTTGACTTGGATATTGGATTCTAGATTTGGATCAAGGATGATGGATTATGGTTTTGAGATAAGGATGGATGCAAGGATTCTAATTTTGGATTGTAGATGCAAGGATGATGGAGGATGACTAAATGATGCTATTCTAAGAGGATAACCAAGATGTATCTGAAAAGGATGACCTATGATGTATTGAGGAAGATGATAAATAATGCAAGGATGCAACTAGGAGGATGAACTATGATGCAAGTTGAGGGGATGATGATGCAAGGATGCAACTAAGAATGATCTAGGATTCTAGGATGCTGAGATAGGATTTGTGGGATCTTGAAGGAATGATGGATATTTGGCGGAGCCAAAAATAGTCTTCAATTTATAGGTTGAAATAGCGACAATTGACTTGAAATTGGGCTGCAAACTATTTCACTCTTGCCTTATAACCACATTGTCCAATTTCTCTTGATACATTTCTTCTTCTTGAATTTTCTTTAGGGAAGGTTGGTGATCTTTTAGGTCTCTTTCTACAATATTCTTCTCTTGATAGACTCAGGAATTAAGAAGCTTGATTTTCTTATGCTTGATTGAATCAGACATAGCTTGGAAAGATTTTGGCAAATAGATTAAATCAATGTTTCTAAATAACTTGATTTGTTTTTAATAGGTTCTTGATTTGGCTTCTAGTTTGATTTGTCTTCAATGGAAAAGGACAAAAAAACTCAATATATACCCTAAAAGAAATCCGGAAAAAAGACAAAGAAAATTTTTGGGATACAAGAAAATGAGGACCACTGATTTATGATTGTGTTTTTGGAGAATGTGTATATTTTAATAAAAGTTTGCACTGAGTTTGGAACTTTGAAATCACTTCAAACAAGGACTACCTAGAGACAAGCTAGTATCAAAATCTTTTCCCACAACTTGGTACCCCAAAAGGGATACATATGGTGATTAATCTTCAAGTGATCCAGAAAACCACTTGGATCAATCCTTACATAAATATTTTGATACCTTCAGGAGTAAATTGAGAAGCCTCTGATTAACAGGTGTCTATTTTGATCTGTGGTGTCCTTCCAATCAGTTTGTATGTGTGTAACTCACTTAAGAGCCCAGTTGACCATGCCAAAATAGTAGGCATATTCACCTACCTTGGGCTACCATCAACACTTATCACCTGAGCTTGAGGGGATGAACAAATTTTTTTCTCAATGCTTTATTTCTATATTAGTCAGGGAAGTACCGATTTGAGGACATTCTCCAAAGAGGAAGCAATTTTCTCTCTGGACAGGCCTCTCTAGAAGTAGAATAAATGAACTCATCCAAGTTTGGTTTGTCCTATGTCACTTAGTCTAAATAGGATTTTGAAGATTGAAAGAAAAATCCTAGAAGCACACCATGAAGAGTTCTTTTTGATGCAAGAGCATCTCGGGTCCTTGGCCATCCTTTGTCACCAAAAACATTTTTGTGTTTTCATGTGTTGCTTGATTACTGCTTTGACCGAGTTAACTCGGTAGTTTCTCATTTTCCTTTGGTGTCAAGTTGGTTGGTTATCTCTCTGGCACTCAGTGATGCTTGTCTAGCACTTGGTTATCCTTTCTTACTGAGTTGTTTGTTTTAGTTCCTATTGAGGCTGACTTGTGCAATTAATTATGATCATAGATTTAATGCTAGTATCTATCATTGGAAAGCATGTAGATCTAGATCTAGTCATTCCTTCTATTGATGGTGGATGTGAAAGCTGACTTGTTCGGTAGTCTCTTGTATATATTGTAATCCTTGTTTGTAGTTTTAGGAGAGGTTTAGGACATCAGAGATAGAAGTTATAAGATAGAAGATAATTTAAGATCCTTGCATGTCAGAGGACTTATGTACTTTATTGTAATATCTAGCCTAAACTAGGAAGGCCTTACAGCCCAGCATGTATGATTCAGTTGCAATAAATATATGAATTTTTTTGTATTCTCTCTCTCTCACTTGTGTGTTTGTTGCTTCTGCGTGTGATCTCTATAAGGTGGATTTGGTTAGGGTGATCCTTTGGCCCCTCCATTATCCTCCTTTATATTAGGTGGTATCAGAGTGAGGTGATATCTGGATCTAGGTTTGTGAATCTAGGTATGAGGGTTCCTTCTTGTCAAACCCTAGTTGATTTGTTGTGGAGTAGTAGATTGCAATCTGGCCTATAATTATAGAGGGTTTCAAGATGGTTTGTGGGAGGGGAGATGTGGATCTAGGATTGGTAGACATGTTGAGACAACTTTCTATTAGATTAGAAGTTGTTGAGACAACCCAGAGAAGTGGAAGACATCTTGAAGATGTTAGTGAGGATGAAATTGAGGAAGAAAAAGGTGATGTAGAACCTGCACCGGTGATGGATCAAGGTGAGGAAAGATTGTTGAAGGCTTTGAAAAATCTTATGTCACACCACACTTCAATCCTCCTAAGTATAGTGGAAAATTGGATTCAAATGAATTAGTGGACTAGATCACCGAGATGGAAAAGTACTTTGAATATGAAAATGTTTCTGAGGAAAACAAGGTGAAAATTGTAAGCAAAAAGTTGAAGAGTCATGCACCTTTGTGGTGGAACATCTACAGTTGGATAGAAAAAGGAAAGGAAAAAATAAAAATTAAGGTATGGAATAAGATGGTGAACAAATTGATAGGAAATTTTTTACCTTGTGATTATCAGATTAACCTAGTTAGGCGAATGCAAAGTTTGAGGTAGAAAGATAGCTCAATAAAAGATTATACTGAGGAATTCTATAGATTAGATATCAGATCTGGACATGATGAAGATGATGTGGAAAGAATTTCTAGGTACCTGAATGGATTGAGAGTTTCCATCCAAGAAGAAATTAGTCTGGTTAAGTTGGAAAGCATTGAAGAGGCTTATCAGTTTGCATTGAAAGCCGAGGAGAAATTGAACAAAAGACATGAGCAAAGAAAAAGAGGTAGAGGTGGTAGATTCCCTAGAGGAAGAGGTAGATCTTATGGTGAAAATAGTAGATCTAAACCAAAAAAGACAAATCTAGATAAAGGAAAAATTGAGTGGAAAGGTGAAAGTTCATCTAGAGGAAGAAGCAGTAACTACCGAGGTGGTTATAACATAGGTGGTTTCTGAGGAACTTGTTACAATTGTGGAGAAGAAGGACATAGATCATTTGAGTTTACACATGCAAGTAAGAAGGTTGGTAGCAGTAGAAATGCTTTGGTGCAAGAAGAGTCACCAAATGAACTTGAGAAACAAAAGAACTTAATGGTAAGAAGAGCACTTTGGATTGAAAGTAATAAGGAAGATTTGGTAAGGAAAAGTTTTTTCAAGACCATATGTAGAGTTTCTGATGAAGTATGGAAGGTAATCATTGATAGTAAAAGCTCAGAGAACTTAGCATTTGAGGAAATGGTTACAAAGTTGTAGTTGAAAAGGTTGAAACACCCAAAGCCCTATCAAATTTCATGGATCAAGGATGAGCATAAACTCTTGGTAAGTGAACAATGTTATGTGAATTTGAAAATTGGAAAGTACTATGATAAAGTGTTATGTGATATCATGCCTATGGATTGTTGTCACATTTTGTTGGGTAGACTATGGCAATATGATAGACATGCTATATATGATGGGAGATTGCATAAATATACTATTTGGGTTGATGGGAGAAGAAAAATCTTGTTACCTTTGATTGAAGAACCTGTTAGTACTATTTTTACATCTATGGAAGTTTTCTTGATGGAAGGAAGAAATTTGTTAAGATTTAAAGAAGAATGATGTATGTTTTTCTGTGATTCCTAACAAACCAAGTAAGAAAATAGAGGATATCATCCCTAAAGAGATTAATAAGTTACTCACCGACTATAGTGAGATCATTTCTAATAATGTACCTAATAGTTTTCCACCTAAGAGAAGCCTTGATCATTGCATGGATCTAATCCCTGGAGGTAGATTACCAAATAAGGCACCACATCAGTTGACACCTACCAAGAATCAAGAATTGAACTGACAAATTCAAGAATTGTTGCAGAAAGGTTTAATCTAAGAAAGTTTGAGTCCTTGTTCAGTACCTGCTATATTAGCACCTAAGAAGAATGGAGAATGGTGAATGTGCATTGACTCTAGAGAAATCAACAAGATAAGAGTGAAATATAGGTTTCCTATACCGAGAATGGATGACATAATGGACAGCTTGACTGGAGAAAAGTATTGTAATACCCCAAAAAATGGGTTATAGGTTCATTAACCTCCTACATCGACAAATCAATTAAAATCAACACAAAAGTCCTAACCTAAGGCACATCTGCACATCAGCTTATCAAAACCCTAATTGATTTTATCCTAATTCTGCATTAGGGAATATTTCCTAAATATTCCTAATTTCTCTAATTATTTTTAATTAATTATTATTTGGTGATAAATCTTATTTATCCTAAATTTGATTAATTGAATATGATAAATATTAAATTAATTCTTCCACTTAATTATTTGATTAGATTTAATTACATTTATTCCTAATTAATATTGTTTTTATTTGACAATAAATCAAATTTCCTAAAAATAATCAGTTGAATTCTTATTTAATTGATTAAATAAAATTGTCAAATTTAATAATATAGTTTTGGAATAAAGTTTGACTTAATAATAGATTAACCCATAAATTAGTTATTTTAATTCAAAATCAGTTAAGTTGAGAATAAATCACTTTATTTTTAAATTAATTCATATTAAATCATAAACAATCAAAAAAGTAGTCAACTTTAAATCAATTGTTAATTTCAACTTGTTAACTTTCTAAACTCAACATATGATTGTGAGTTGAAAAAGTGAACTAAACTCTATTTCGACTTAAAAAGTGCTTTTGCATGATTTTATGAGTTGATCTATCCCTAATTTCTTGTTAACTCAAAAATCAACCTAAGTTTATCAAGAGTGATTTATGGATTTTCTCGATGCATCATCAAGCCATGGATTTTTATATAATTGAGGCTCAGTCCTTCATCTTCACCCCTGTGAATTTGCATACTTGAGCTCTGGTGAAATCGCATCTGAAGAATCAAGCTCTTGCGAACAGGCGATTGTGAGATTTTCATTAGTGTTTTGATTATAGCATTCACTCATTCATAGTATCTCATAGCATATCATTTTTAGATTCATAGCATATCATTTCAATCCATTCTAGACTAGTTTCATATCAGTTTTTCATCTTATTGCATCAACAATCTAAAAAAATAGATTAATTTGCATACATATTTCATTGCTTTCAATCATTTAAATCCTTCGTTTAGGTATTGCATCATCACTGATCTCATTCATAATCTAAGAATACCATACTCATACCTATTAGAAGGTAGTAAATCACCTGGTTAGCTATACTGTTCTTGTTTGTAGATTTCTTGATTTGCTAACCTCTAATGTTTTACTAAAGTGTTGTGTCCATAGCTAGGTACAATTTTTACACACATTTTTGGTGCCCACTGTGGGGCCCTGAAATGGGTTTCCATTCTTTTCTATCAATTTCTCTAAAAAATGTGATTTTTATTTTTTGTCCATACAATTTTCATATGACATTTGACAAATTGTCGTACCAGAACCCTCTGACTCTCATACAATAGTCATAAACCTCAAGTGTCATGCCGGTTATATATGTGTTGTCATATGGGAGTTACTTTGTCCTATGCGTACTGACCAACTATTATTTTGTGCCTGGATTGTCATACAGGAGGTAGCACATTGTCATACGAGTTTTCATACTAGAATTTCAATTGTCGTACCTAAATTTTAGGTTGTCTTTTAGATTTGATTTTTAGATTTGGACTGACAACTAACCCTAACAATTGATACTTTCTATTTCTGATTGATACTTGTTGTTTTGGCTCATGAAAAAGCACAACAAAATTGAAAATTAGGTAAAATCTACTAAGTGCGTTGCATTGGAATTGAGGTATTCTGCTACATCTGACAACATTTTGATTTGGGACATAAAATGAACCTCTCACATGTTTAGCTTAAGTGTCTTTTTCTTTCATAAATCACACTTTCATTTTGGGCTCTAAAAAGAATCTAGATTTTCTCTCCTGCATATCTGTTAAACATACTAATTAAGCCCTATGAACACTATTTGTGGCATTCTTGAGAGAGTGGGCTTCATTCACTTGTTTCACATGTGAAGCTCTTCTTGAAGATAGATCCCCTTGTAGGTAGGGAGGATATTGTTATCATCTCACAGTCTTACTTGGTTTACTCCTCAACTTTGACGGTACGTTCTCTCTTGGACCCACTTAGAGAGCTCGGTAGACATTGTTGTTGACATCACGAACCTTGGTGAGTTGGTTTCAGTCTTAGCATGTCAATTGATCTATTTTCTATGTTTTGGTGAGGAGAAGAGGCTAGAGGATTATGCTCTATTCCCTTTTTGGGTAACATCAAAAACTCAGATCCTTGAATCTGAACTAAGTCCCCATGTGGTCCTTTTTGTGCATCTCCTTTTAGAGAGGGTTAACCATAGTGGAAATTCCCTTTATTAGGTCAACCACATGGACAAAACCTCAATCGATAATAGCCATTTTCATCATGGTAACAATAGTCGCTATATAAATGTCCTTGTGGAAGAAATCTCCAAAGGTGTAGTCTCTTGTTGCATTGTCAGATCTCCTCAGTAGCTCCTGATTAATTAAATTCTCAGACTGTGTCAAAACCTCAGTGCACCTAGATTAGATTTCACCCTCTTGAGATTACAAAATTTGTAGAGTCAAAACATTACTATGAACCCTAGTGCAACCAAATTTTTATTTTCTAGGACTATGTGCGTGATTGCAAAACATTTTGAGAACATACACAAGTAGCATTCTTAGGGTTAGAATAATAAGTCACTTTCTTGTTCATGTGCAAGGTTTCTTTGTCCCTTGCTCATTGTTTTAACATAATTGATTGATTAAACTCCCTTGCTTGCTTTTCTACGTGCCTGGTATCTATTTGGTTATTGAAAATGAAAAAATCTGAGACAAACTGCTATGCAAATCTTCAAACCTAGACAGAAAAATATGCAAACAACCTGATACTGAAAAATTGAAAAAATTGCAAAACTAAAGAAAAAAATCCTTTCTGGTGTCAAAAGTCATCCTAAAATTACAAAACTTGTACGAGTTTTCCCAATTGTCATTCCAGAACCCCCAAAAAGTCATACGGGAAATTGTATATTGTCGTACAAGTATTGTTAGAAAAACCAAACAAAATTTCAATTCTGGTGTCAACTATCATACGAGCCTTGCCAATTGTCATGCCAGACCCTACCCAGACTCATACGAGCCTGTAGGAACTTGTATCAAAGCTAAAGTCAAAGTTTCCAGAAACCTTCAAACTTGTCAGAAATTCAATTTTTACAACCAATTTCCAGATTCTATCTTAAAATTCACTATGTCAGGAATAGAGTAGAAACTAGAAGAATCCAATCAATTTTTCTAAAGTGGTCTCTTGAGTTTGATCTAGCCTTCTGATCTATTGATTTGAATCCTGTTTTATCTTGTGTCAAAACCTTGTCAAAATCATCTTCAAAATTCAACCTTCAATAATGGCTAAGTGTTGTGAGCTCATGTCTGCCATCTTTTGGGCATCTACCCATACACATAGGGTACAGTATCCTACACTTACATCCAATCAATCTTTTCAATCAATCAATCCAATCTTGACAAGGTTGCATCATTCGATTTCTCCTAAATTAGATCATTCATCAGCTATCTTAATCTTTCTCTTTTGCTTCACTCAAGGTTAATGGTGGAAACTAGAGCTTTCTCACAAAGAAAACAAAGAGAACAACCCAAACTCTCTTCAGTAGCATCTTTTGTGATTGCTCAAACATTTCATCAACCTTACGACACAAATATATTTGTAGAAGATGCTCTTGGCAATATTTACTTGAAAGGTGGTTACATAACCCTGCCTGTATCAATCCATGAAGGCAATCAATATAATCCACATCAATCAATCCTTGGTAGTACTCATAACAACACCATGTCTCAAGAAGTAGGAAACTAAGGATCCCAAGGCCATCAATCTAATCATGAAGATCCTAAACCAACTCTGTCTGAAATTGAACAATATAGAAATGATGAGCACTTTCAAAGAATGATGAAACATTTCTTGCAAGAAGAGAAAGAGGCCTATTTCTTAGAACTAGAAAGACAAGGAGCCAAACTTCCTCCCAACTTTATTGTCAAAGATATCATCATGCAAGAGGAATAAAATACCATCATAGCCATGATGAAATAGATGTATGCCATGCAAGTTAAGCTCAACAAGTTGGAAAAAGAGAAAGAACCTAAGGAATTCTCTATGGAGGCTCTATGCCCCTTCCCATTCGATAAAAACTTGTACATGCCACCATTCCCAAAAAGAGTGGAGATACCAAAATATGACAAGTATGATGGAAACTCTGACCCCCAAGATCATGTCAAAGAATTATGTACTCAATCCATGGAGTTCATGCATGAACCAACCTACTTAATGCATATGTTCTCATGATCTTTGGGAGGATCAGCCATTCATTGGTTCTCTAAACTGCCTTCAACAATGAATAATTTTGAGGAACTTATCAAATTATTCTACCAACAATATTCCTACAACATTCAACATCTAGTCACCATGATCGACATCTGCAATCTAAAAAAAAAAACTCAGGAGAACCCTTCCTAACATTCCTTAAGCACTAGAGAAAGAAATTTTCACTCTATGCCAGACAAATCTTGGAAATGGAAAAGTTGGAAATCTTTATCAATAACTTAATTCCAAAAATCAATTATCACCACAAATGCAAAATCATACCTCTTTTGATAAAATGGTAGAGAATGCCATAAAGATAAAAAATGTACTTGCTCGAAAGGGAGACATATCACTTAAACATGATAGCAAATACAAATCTCATTCTAGTTCCAACAGCAAAGAGAAAGTCAAATTCTGGAACAAGAACAAGAATGTTGTAACAAATGATGTTGTCGATCACATTAGCACTCCATCAAAAGCACTAGCATTCAATCTCACTATTGGCACCCAAGCCATCAAAGCTTCCGAACAAAAGGCATATGAATCTTCTAAAAAGGCTAATGACTATAAACCATGGGTTACAAAACCAAAGTGTGAGTTCACTCCTTTGGGTGAGTCCTTAGAATCTACCATGAAAACTCTCTTGGTGAATAAAATCATCATGTTACCTGAGATAAAACCATATGATCTTGAAGTAAAACCAAAATGGTGGAAAGAGACCGATTTCTATGACTTCCATCGAAACAAGGGTCATAAAACCAATAACTGCATACACTTAAAGCATCTCATCCAAGACAAAATTAATGATGAAGTAATTGTAATTGACAATCATAAAACAAAAAATGATCATACGACATTCACGAAACCTTTTCCAAAGCATAATCAAGGAGTTTCAACTTCTCAACCTAACATGGGTGCTAAATTCAATTATGCTTATGCTAGAAAAAATGATGTCATAAACATGGTTGAACCATACCTATCTGAACATTGCAATGTCATCACTATTGTGAAAAGAGAGAGATAATCAATCAGTAAATGTAGTCACTCGATTGCAAGCTCAAGTACATTTACAAGGACAAATATTAGGTTCATCAAATGCCCCTAAGATGCCTTTTAATCTTTCATCTACTTCTAAATAGAGGGCTTCCTTAAAATCATCAAATCCTAAAGAGACCAAAGAAACATCATACATCATTGTCCAACAACTCCAACATACCAATGCAAAAATATCAATGTTTGAGTTGCTTTGGATATCTCCTGCTCATAGGGATATTTTGGATAAAGTTCTACTCGATTCTAATGTTCCTTAAAATCTTGATCTAGACATATTCTAGACTATTTTGGTCATCTAACATCACCCCGGTATATCTCCTTTTCAGAGGAAAATGACAATTCATTAAGTCATTCGCATAAACAGCCTTTGCACATTGAAGTCTTGATCCAAAATCATCGTGCCAAAAGTGTGTTGATAAATGGAGGCATTGGTCTAAACATCTATTCCTACAAATTGGTTAGACAACTAGGATTATTAGAAGATTCTATTGATCCTAAAAAGAAGATAACCATAAAATCATATGATGAGAAAGAAAGATCTTCCAAAGGAACAATTGTACTACCTATCAGAACAAGACCAGTTATCAGAGACATCACCTGTCAAGTTCTAGATCTTCCTTTGTCTTGTAACATTCTTGTAGGGAGACCTTGGATACATGAAATGAAAGCTATTCCATCCACATACCATCAATGTGTGAAATTTACTTATGATGGAGTAGAGGTGACCATTCCAGCTGACATATCTACATCTTGCAATGCTTAGAAAGAAAGTGTTGACAAAGTTGTTCCACACAATAGAGAGTCTTTCACTAAGCCAACTGACATACCATCTACATCCAAGATGGAAAACTTTGAAAAAGAGGTTATAATCAAAGATGCAAGCATGGGAGAGTATACTATGGAACCAGTCCTATCTCTAACATCTCTCCTAGTTTCACCAAAATCTTATGGACAACCTTCTGAAAAGGTGAAACCAATGGCTAAATAATCCTAGGTCATATTTAATGGGATTTTTGTCACAGAAAAAGTATCTAAAAAAGAATCTAATGAAGAGGAAGTTGTGCTTGCATGGTTATACAAAGATGATTCTCCATCTATGTCAATTAAAAAATGTGACTCTAATTTCAACAAAATTCCTTCCCAGTCATATGGACCAGGTCACAAACTCATGTCTAAAATGGCATACACTAGAAAAAGACCTCTGGGAACAAGAGGCAAAGGCATTATAAAACCTGTGGAACATTGTGGAAGAACTACCAAAGACACTATAGGTTTGGGATATCATAAGAAACCTTTTCATCTCAACAAAAACTCTCCACATGTCTTAGAACAGATTGAACCAGATTCAAAAACTTGAAAGAAGGAAGAAACACAATACTCAAATAGTGATTATTCAGATATAACTAATCTTATTCCATATGAAAGATTACCTAAAGACATACTAGATCTTCTTAAGGATGAAGAAAAACCTAAGGAGAATATCCACTTGGTAGACATAGAAGAACCTACTATTGAACAAAAGACAGTCGAACCATAAGAATCAGTTGATCTTGAAGAAAATCAAATAGAAGAAGAGGAATATAGAAGCTATTCTGAGATAGATTCTCATAAATATGAATTCAAATCAGATTCTTAAGGTAACCCTTCTTGGGGAATTCATCATAATTTTACATGTGTGCTCAACTTTCCCAAAGATTGAGATGAAAGATCAGAAGATGAATCAAATGACTATGAATGGGGAGTCATTCTAGAACCAAAAGAGGATGAGCTTATCATTGAAAAACACATTGATATCATTCACCAATATTCACCTAAGTCCGATGTGAGTCTAGAGTGAAATAACAAACTTAACAAATCTGATCCACCTACAGCTGAAGTGGAATCCAATAATGACATTGAGACAACTCACAAACTAAATATTATGAGTAGTAATATCACCTTTGAATTTAGGAGTTGGGTTAGGACCAATGATGCCAACATCATATGCATGAACACCATTTCCCAATCATCACCTATCTTGACTATCCAATATCCAGAGCTTATTGACCAAACAACTACTGATCCAAACTAAGATATCCACTCTTTCTAGACTGATTACACTCTTTCCTACTACCTCAATGAAGTGGAACCTATGATGACTTCCATCGGTGAACCTGGTGTCAACATGACAAAGTTGGATATCAAATATCTTAGTTAAAAGAACAAGAATAAAAAATAAAAGGAGTTTTGAGGGTGAAAACCATTATGTGGCAGTCAAATAACTAAAAATAGTAAAAATAAAAGATGTATCTGAAGGTGAAAACCTTCATGGGGCACCTAAGCATGAGATATTTGATGTCCTTCTGAGTCATTTACAGGATAGATCTCTAGTATTGATAGAACCCACTCAATCTATCAACTTGGGTACAACAGAGGAACCATAGATGATCCATGTAGCACAATCCTTATTAGAGGAAGAGAAATAAGAATTTACTAAATTCTTAATAGAGAAAAAGATCAAATTTGCATGGAAATATTCAGATATGCCTGGACTAGATCTTGATCTCATAATACACCATTTATCTATTGCTCCAAGAGTCAAACCTGTTAAACAAAAGTTGAGAAAGATGTATCCTCATGTTGCACTCTTAGTTAAAGCTGAATTAGAGAAAATACTAAAAGTTAGATTTATCTGAGCTATTGATTATGCTGAATGGATCTCCAATATTGTTCTAGTATCAAAGCCAGAAAAATAAATAAGTGTGCATAGATTTCAGAGATGTAAACAAAGCATGCCCTAAGCATGATTTTCCACTACCAAACATCGATATGATAGTGGATATGATTGTGGGCTTTGAAATGTATTCTTTAATGGATGGTTTCTCTAGATACAACCAAATCAAATTTGCAACAGAGGATCAAGATAAGACAAATTTCACATGTGCATGGGGTACCTTCTATTGGAATGTCATTCCATTTGGTCTTAAGAATGCTAGTGCTACATATCAATGAGCTATGACATCTATCTTTCATGACATGATGCACTGAACCATGGAAAACTATGTTGATGACACCTTAGCTAAGTCAATGATAAGATCATAACATTTGAATGACTTGAGAATAATAATGGATAGAATGGAGAAGTTTTGTCTTAGACTGAACCCTAAAAAGTGTGCTTTTGGTGTCACTTTTGGAAAGCTCCTACACTACATTATTTCAAAAAAGGCATTGAAGTTGATCCTGCTAAAGTCAAAGCCATCATGGAGATGCAACCTCCCAAAAATATCAATCAAATGAGAACCTTACAAGCAAGGGTGCAATCAATTAGACATTTCATATCTCAGCTAGCAGACATCTCACAACCTTTCACAAAGACATTACATAAGGGTGTGACTTTTGCATGGAATGAGGAATGTGAAAATAATTTCAATCATATCAAATAGTTCTATCAAATCCTCCTATTTTGATGCCTCTTATTCAAGGGAAGCCATTGATTCTATATGTCTCCACCATAGATACATCATTGGGGGCATTACTAGCACAACAAGATTAAAATAAGAAGGAAAGAGCTATTTACTACATCAGCAGAACATTGGTAGCATATGAGATGAACTATTCAATGATTGAAAAAGCTTGTCTAGTTGTGATCTTTACATCATAGAAACTAAGACATTACATGTTATTTCATACAACACAACTAATAGCTAAGATTGATCCACTAAAGTACTTACTAAGGAAAGCTACCCTCACAGGTAGACTAGCTAAATGGGTGATGCTATTGAGAAAATTTAACATAGAATATGCTGAAAGGAAAGCTATTAAGGCCAAATCATTGTAGATACACTAGCTGAAGCACCATTGTTTGATGATACACCATTACAGATGGAATTTAAGGATTCATCCATCATGCACATATCTTCTAGGACTTGGCATCTTTTATTTGATGGATCTTACACATAGAATGGATTTGGAGAAGGCATATTATTCATCACACCACAAGGTTATTCCATACCTAAAGCATTCAGAATCAAGTTTCCTTGCACAAAAAATATTGTTGAATATGAATCTCTACTTAATGGCATGAAGATAGCAATTGAGTGGTGAGTGATAGAATTGAACATTCATGGAGACTCACAACTAGTCATACACCAAGTCAATGATGTCTACCAAACAAAAGATGAGAAACTAGTTCCATACAAGCGAATGGTTGATGCCCTTGAGAAGTATTTCATCTCAGTCACTTTTTAGTAGATTCCTAGAATGAAGAACAAGGCTACTAATGCTATGGAAATGCTATCATCTCTACTACAACAGCCCGAACATGAGCTACATTACAAGTTCCTAGTGGAAGCACTCTCGTTCCCTACATATGATTCCCCCAAAACCCGCATGATCTACACTATTGTTGGTCACGATTCTTCCAGATAGAAAAACCTTTTCTCCTACCTTCAAGACCAAATCATCCCTAATACCTTCAACCACCATGAGAAACATTACCTTATCTAAAATGCATCACGGTATGACATCATTGGTAATGATCTATACAAACAAATTTTAGATGGTACATGTCTTATATGTTTAGAACGTGAGGAGTCTCACCGCGCATTAGAGGAAGTCCACAAGGGTATATGTGGATCACATTCCAATGGTTTAACACTAGCTTGAAAACTTATTAGGGCTGGGTACTATTGGCCTGATATGGAAAAAGAGGCTATCAAATATGCTAAGAACTGTCAAAAGTGCCAAGTACACGGTAACTTAATTCATGCACCAGGGAGAGATCTGATTCCCTTTACTACACAATGTCCTTTTCAACAATGGGCATTTGATTTGATAGGTGCTATTTATCCACATTCTTCTAATGGACATACCCATATTATTACAACTATAGACTATTTCACAAAATGGGTAGAAGTAGTCCCTTTGACTCAAGCAACCGGCAAACAAATTTCTATGTTCATTCTGAACTACATCATATGTCGGTATGGAATTCTACATTCAAAATTCATAGCTAATGGTGGCCAATTCAAGAACAAGGACCTAGATTCCTTTTGCTGAAGATTCAAGATAACACAACATTGGTCATCCATTTACTATCCTTAAGGGAATGGACAAGCAGAGGCATCAAACAAGAATTTGTTGAAAATATTGCATCGAATAGTTAATAAAATAGGAAGAGATTGGCATCTCATGATCAATCCAGCTCTCTGGGCCTACAACACAAGTATCAGAATGCCCACTGGGGCTACTCCATTCACTTTAGTTTATGGGTCTAAAGTGGTACTGCCTATTGAGGTTGAAATCCCATCACTAAGAATCAAAATACATGGTCTAGTAACTGATGATGACTACAGAGTATCTAGGTTGCAAGAATTGGAACTACTAGATGAGTGCAGACAAGTAGCATATGATCATCTCAGTGTATATCTAAAAAGAATGTCTAGAGGTTACAACAAGAAATTCAGACAGAGAATTTCAATTTGACCATCTAGTCTTGAGAAAGAATCCTAAAAATCAGTCACATTGAGAATGCAAGGGGAATTTTGAACCCAACTAGCTGGGTCCCTTTGTTATCACTTCTACTTTTGTCTCTAGAGCCTATCAACTCTTAATGACTGAAGGAGAATAGCTCTGAGAACCAATCAACATTCTCTATCTAAAGAAATTCTATGCCTAAGGCATTAGATCTATGGTAAAATGTCCTGAAAAAATATTAAAAATTAGAAAAAGTCCTAAAAAATTGAACATCTTGGTGATAACCTAACAATAGGTGCCTTGACGATTCACAAAAAAAATCAAAAAAATGGAAAAATACAAAAAAAGAAGAAAAAGAAAAAGTGTCTTGGTGAAAACCTAGAAATAGGCACCTTGGTAGAAAAAATAGAATCTCTGCCAAGATGGTGAAAACTTGACAAACAGGTGCCACTTGTTAAAAACAATCCATCTATCAATGCAATCTTGGTCTTTCCCAGCTTTCAATCCTGCTTTAGTTTGTACATATCTCTTGGTTTGTTCCGCTTTCCTATTTTCAATAAAGTCATTATGTACACCAATCAAAAAAGGCGTCTGTATCCTATCAATGTTTCAAACTTGGGGGCAATCAATGTCATATCCCATGGTCTTCAGTATACCTCAGACGAGTCATATCCAGTCAAGGTCCTTCCGAAGCTACATCTAAGTTAGTCAGTCAGTCTCCTTACCAAAAAGGATTTTGCAATCAAACACAAAAAAACATCAACAAATAAATTGAAAACAACCTTTGCTTCATTGCTTTTATCTCCTTGTATGCTTACTAATTCACATTGAGATTTCTACATATTTTGTTCTCTTGAGCTCTTCAATGATGTCCTTTATCGGATTTAGAAAGTGATGACTGGGGGAAAAATATTTTTTTTGTTTTCTTCTTTGAGTGAAAATCGAACAAATTTGGAAATTATGGATTGAATTGGTGTCCACTATAAGTGCCTCCATCACGTATATGATGGCCATGTGTACCTCGACCATCGACACCTGGATGCTTCAAGGAGGTCTGATTTAACTATTGTCTTTTTGAGTAAGTTCTTACTCTTACTATGAAATGCGATCTTACCCAAGGATATGAACGATAAAGGGTCACTGTGGGTAATTCACAGTGGATTCAAAATAATCTCTCGACTACTTCTTATGTTTGTACGCAAGGCATATTCAAGTCATCACAATGTTTATGTTCTGATGCTTATACAAATTGCAATATCAAAATAGACATGATATCTAGGTCATCATGGCATTTATGCCTTGGTTCTTATATCTAATCCGACATTCTGATGAAAAGTCCATATTCAGATGTCCATGGTTGTCTATCCAATGGGCGTTGTATTGAATTTGAATCAATATTCATATGTTCATGGTTACCTAACTAGTGGACATTGTATTGATTTATCTGGTTACCTCATTAATATTCAGTGATGAAAATGACCGACACATGATCAGTGACTAAGTCCTAGGTCCTAGGTCTTCATTTCATTTTGCACTTTACATGATTGCATTTATCTCATGATTTCTGAATTATATTGATGCTTAAATGATTCTCCTAAAACTATGCTAAACATGACACAAGGACTAATTCTCACACGAAGGTCTCTTCACAGATCAGCAAGCAGTAACCATCATGGGTTAAATATCCTTTTTGACAATGATTGAGTACTTGTCTTCATCAATACCTACAAAATATATCATGTGTATCTTTGCATTTACATTACATATCATAATAATTTCATACATCCATTGCATTACATACATGTACATCCATAAAGCATAAAAAAATCATAAATTTCCATAATCCATAATCAACTGCATTGCATAATCCATACATTTGAAAGAAAACATTGAATTGCATAATCCATACATTCTATACTAATCAAAGCATTTTACACATTTGCATCACATGATATATCAACATACACAAAATGATAAGTACATATGAAGTCACAACCAAAAAATCAATCTCATATATATAAAAAATTGGAATATTCAAGGGTACACTACTAGCACAAGATACAAAAGAATGATCACCTCAGAGCTATCAGATCTAATCAATATATTGACAAAATGAAAAATATCAGAGAATATAGATCAGATCAGCTGTCAGCTTGATCCTCTGCATCTGGTGGTGGTGGGGTAGGTCATCTGGTGGCAAGTTAGCCCATGGTGCTATGGCTTCCTCAGAAGCCAACATATACTGAGAGTAAGTAGGCACTCTCTGAGTAATAGGTACAGTTGCATAATAAGAAGAAACATAGTATGAAGCCTAGCTAGTTTGATGAATGACCTCCACCTATAGCCATCTAACATCTGCCTCTCACTCTAGTGTCTATCTCTCAGACTCCCTAAGCTGTATATCAAAATTGGCACTCTATATTCTCATATCTCAAAGTTGTACCCTGAGTCACTTGAGAAGTCTACCTTAGTCCAAGATCTACCTCCACTATTGGCATCTTTGCATCCTCCATCGGTTGATTAGTAGCTACCTCTCTGTGTGCCTTGCAGCGTCAGACCTCAACTCCTAAGTCAAAATTAGGATCAACCTGTGTTTCATCAACACCACCCACATCCTGCTATGCACCTAAAACCTCATCTACACTCCCAATGCTACCAAGTGTACCACTCTCTCCTCAAGTGTGTCTCCTCTAAAGAACTGTAGGTCAATCTACTATAGAAATTTGAGGGTGAGGTGGTCTCATCTGTCCTACTACTCTCTAAGGAGTGACAACCACTCTAGGCCTAGGTGGTGTAGGTTGCACCACCGGAATCTGTACATCTTGAGGTCTCTGGCCCCTTCCCATCAGTGCACCTGTCACATCCTCAGCATCCTCCATGATAGGAATCAGCTCTATGGGATCATAAAATCTCTGCATGGGGTGCTCGGCCAACCAAGAAACAAAAGCATCAGTGACCCTGGCATCAACAACATATGGCTGGTAGTCCTAGTCTCTCGACTGGTACTCCATGTACTCCTGACTGCAAAGAGCATATGACAAGTGAGTAGTCCATCCTAGTCCTATCTCTCGAACCAACTGTGCATAAGTGGCATAATCTTGTGGTGCATCCTGTATGACGCCATACTATCTCCATACACATGTGATGATGACTCACTCCAAGATAGTGGTAGAATGTCCTATCAGCACCCAACTCTGACAGAAGTACCCAAAATGACCACGAGCAGTCAGCCATGCCTCCACCTATAGGTATGGTCTCTAGATAACAAAGGTCATTTCATCTAGAACACACCTCTAGTAATCAGTACAGCCCATCCAGACCTGTGTCACATATCCTGAATACCTTTATATCAAAGGCTCTTGTGCTTGCCTCTCATCTCCGCATATAGGCTTGCATATTGGGATGTGCTCCCAAGCTTAGATCTAAAGAACAAGTGCCCCAGAAGTGAAATATTTTCCCTCATGATACACTATCTCATGCATCTCAGAGAACATTTGAGCTAGCATACACTATCCCCATCCTAGCTCAGCAGGTGTAGCCATCAAACATGATACCATCAAGGCCCATCCCATTAGGAGACTATTTTGCTAATGGTCAGACATGATGATCCCTCCAATCATCCCAAGAATGATACACTCTAGTCTGTGAGACTCTCCATATCTAAGAACTAAAGTCTCCAAAGAGATAGATTGAACAATCTTCTCATCAGCACCAAATAGAGTCCTGAAGGCATGTAGACCAGCATTACCCGCACTGATGTAGTCTATGCGAGGGCCATGAAAAGGTATCTGAAGAATCCTATACACATCCTCTAGCATCACAGTGATCCCTTTGGTATGAAGGTGAAATGTATAAGCCTCTAAATGGAATCTCTCAATCAAAGCAATGATCAGTCTGTGGTTTACCCGAATATCAGGCAAACATATCAGGTACTCAAATCCATAGGCAACTAGGTGCACTCTCAGAGGGTCAGCAGTGACACGTATATCTAGATAGTGTGCCTACTCAACATAGAAACAAAGCACCCTATCAGTAACTCGGTCAAAAGTCAGGCCATAAGAAGAGAAATTGAAAAATTGAATACTTCAGAAGATGCATTAAATACTAAGGAATCAGCCTAAGAAATTAGAAAAATAAAAAATTTGACCTAAGGATGAGAAAAACACTCATTGTTTTCCATATGAGTTTTTAGACTGGGATCAAAACTCGTATGAGTTTCTATAGGTTCCCGCACGACAAACCATGCATAAACAACAAACTACAAGTTCCCGTACGACACTTGAGGGACCTAATGAAATGTCGTACGACAGATGGGTCCCTCTCATACGAGTTACAATTTAAATAGGGATGAATTTCTAAATGACATTCAAAACTTGTATGAGTCCTACTGGATTCTTGTATGACTTTTCATGGTGAAAAAAATTCAAAATGCAAAAAACGTATAAATTTTTTTTAAAATGCTTAAAACATGGAAAATTTGAATTCACAGAGAGGCACAGAAGTCCACTTACCAAGTTCTCATACTAGGGAGGTCGTTGGTATTGCCGACTATGCTCGAATTGATGTGAGGAGACTGGAACTGCCATTTTGTCCATTTTTCTCTCAAAGGGCTCCATAGAAGTTTGTAAAAGTCAAGGAATAATGATTTGAAAATGACCCTTTGAGGCCTTATATAGGTTTTGACCTAATTTTTCAAAGTGCTCTGTTTTACATGAAAATTGCACCCTTGGCTAAATTTGATGTTTTGAATCTATTTTCAGGATCCAAATTGAAATCTGAGATCATTTACTTTGTCAAAATTGTGATCTAAAATTTTCAGACCTAGGACGACCGACTAATTGCATAATCGACTTTCTAATCATCAAAGAAATCCAATTTTCAACTTAACTGATTATCTTACATCAAACTATCAAAAATTCAACTTGGTCAACCATGGTCAATTCATGGTCAAACTTGGTCTTTTGGACCTTCAAATGATGTAGAATGTGTCCCCAGACGTGTGCAACCACTTCTCAAATCAATTAACAAGCTTCTAAACTATACAATGCTAGCTTTTCTTGCCAGATTTTGATTTTCATCCCGAAGGGGGCATGGTATTGCATATCAATCAAATCTGTAAATCAAATCTTTCTTTTAGTAATCAAGACAACAACCACGTCTAGTTATTGATTCATCAAAAGTCCTCATCGCTTGGTGCATATTAGATTCATCAAGATCCATATCAATCTAGTATTCGCTTAATCTTGAAAACTGTATCACCTCTTCGTAACCATTGGTTCAATTGTTTTATTTCCTTGGTTCTTCGTAATTGAAGGGTTCAAATTTGGCATCCTTTGGATTCCTTTGGACAATCAGGTTTGGAGTTAGGACAGTCACTTCTTTGTAATCATAGGTTCAAAATCAGGTGTTTTGGAACTTCTTTGTAATCATTGTTTCATTGTTGATATAATTAGCATCATCTTAATTCTTTGGTCAATCATGACCTAAATCACCAACATCTTCAAATCTATGAATCGATTTTTGTCTAGGAATCGGTTAATCTTTCAAGATCAGTTTCTCCACCACATAATTGAGTCCACATCAACATAAAAAATAGATCATTCTTTGAACCACTGCACTTCGCACAATAATTCAAAGAGGGGCAAAATGTAATACCCCAAAAATGGGCTATAGGTTCATTCACCTCCTACATCAACAAATCAATCAAAATCGACACAAAAGTCCTAACCTAAGGCACATCTGCATATCAGCTTATCAAAACCCTAATTGATTTTATCCTAATTCTGCATTAGGGAATATTTCCTAAATATTCCTAACTTCTCTACTTATTTTTAATTAAATATTATTTGGCGATAAATCTTATTTATCCTAAATTTGATTATTTGAATATGATAAATATTTAATTAATTAGATTAATTCTGCCACTTAATTATTTGATTAGATTTAATTACATTTATTCCTAATTAATATTGTTTTTATTTGAGTACAATACATCAAATTTCCTAAAAATAATCAGTTTAATTCTTATTTAATTGATTAAATCAAATTGTCAAATTTAATAATATAGTTTTGGAATAAAGTTTGATTTAATAATTGATTAACCCATAAATCAGTTATTTTAATTCAAAATCAGTTAAGTTGAGAATAAATCACTTTATTTTTAAATTAATTTATATTAAATCATGCACAATCAGAAAAGCAGTCAACTTTAAATCAATTGTTAATTTCAACTTGTTAACTTTCTAAACTCAACATATGATTGTGAGTTGAAAAAGTGAACTAAACTCTATTTTGAGTTAAAAAGTGCTTTTGCATGATTTTATGAGTTAATCTATCCCTAATTTCTTGTTAACTCAAAAATCAACTTGAGTTTATCAAGAGTGATTTATGGCTTTCCTCAATGCATCCTCAAGCCATGGATTTCTATATAATTGAGGCTCAGTCCTTCATCTCCCCCCCCCATGAATTTGCATACTTGAGCTCTAGCGAATTTGCATCTGAAGAATCAAGCTCTTGCGAACAGGTGATTGTGATATTTTCATTATTGTTTTGATTATAGCATTCACTCATTCATAGTATCTCATAGCATATCATTTTTAGATTCATAGCATATCATTTCAATCCATTCTAGACTAGTTTCATATCATTTTTTCATCTTATTACATCAAAAATCCAAAAAAATAGATTAATTAGCATACATATTCCATTGTTTTCAATCATTTAAATCCTTCGTTTGGGTATTGCATTGTCACTGATCTCGGTCATAATCTGAGAATACCATACTCATACCTACTAGAAGGTAGTAAATCGCCTAACTAGCTATATTGTTCTTGTTTGCAGATTTCTTGATTTGCTAACCTCTAATGTTTTACTAAAGTGTTGTGTCCACAGCTAGGTACATTTTTCACACACACAAGTATAAATATTTACAATATTTTGGTAGTCAAATTAAGTTGAATCAAAGACACATGAAATAGGTTTAGTATTTGTAGAGTTATGCATTTGTGATTAAAAATAAGAGTGGAATCACTAACCGAGTTGCTGATGCATTGAGTAGAAGAAGATCTTTGATGACTGAAATGAGAATTGAAGTTCTTGGTTTTGATGAGATGAGAGATTTATATGAAACTGATCCTAATTTTTTTGAGCCGTGGAGAAAGTAAAAAGAACCTATTCAAGATAAACCAAGTACTAAATGGGAAGACTATTTCATTCAAGGAGGTCTTTTTTTTAAAGGTATTCGGTTGTGTATACTGAGAGGATCAATGAGAACTAATTTGATGAAAGAGAAACATAGTAGTGGTTTGGCTGGACACTTTGGTGTTGACAAGACATTGAATTTTCTTAAGGAGAAATAATTTTGGCCATAGTTGTATAAGGATATTCAAAAATTTGTGAAAAGTTGTGGAATTTCTCAAGTTGCAAAAGGAGTAAGTCAGAACACTGGATTATATACACTGATTTCTGTTCTTGAGAAACCTTGGATTGATATCAATATGGATTTTGTTCTTGGCTTACCAAAGATAGTGAGAGGTAATGATTCTATATTTGTTGTTGTAGATAGATTTTCTAAGATGGCGCATTTTATACCCTATAGAAAGACATCAGATGCAGTACATATAGCAGATCTTTCTTTAAGGAAATTGTCAGATTGCATGGATTACCGAGGAGTATCATCTCTAACTGAGATAGTAAATTTGTTGGATACTTTTGGAAGACTCTTTGGAGAAAGTTTGGCACCGAGTTGAGGTATAGTTCTACATTTCACCCACAAAATGATGGAAAAATATAAGTTGTGAATAGAAGCTTGGGTAATCTTTTGAGATGTTTAGTAGAAGGCACACTGAGTAATTGGGATTCTGTGTTGGCACAAGAAGAGTTTGCATACAATAATTCAGTGAATATGAGTACTGGAAAAAAACCTTTTGAGATTGTAAATGGCATACAACTGAGAGGTATATCAGATTTGAGGGATATTGTCGATGAAGGAAAGAGAAGTACTGAAGGAGTAAATTTTGTTGAGTACATGAAGACATTGCATGAAGGTGTGAAACATAAGTTGGAGACAAGTAATTAGAAATACAAAGACAGAACTGATAGATCTAGAAGATAGAAGACTTTTGCAATCAATGATGAAGTAATGGTCTATTTGAAGAAAGATAGATTTCCTGTTGGAACATATGGGAAGCTAAAAATGAAGAAATTTTTCCCTTGCAAGATTTTGAGAAAAATTGATAGTGGAAATGCTTATGAGATTGAGTTACTTGATGATATGGATATATCACCTATATTCAACATTTTTGATTTGTATGAGTACCATGACTCAGATGAAGAAATGATAGTACCGAATGATTATCCTAATAAATAGATAGAAGAAGTTGAGAAGATTTTGGAACAAAGAGTTGGTAGAAGTACAAGAGGTAAATAGTATATGGAATATCTGGTAAAGTAGAAGAAGAGACAAATTGAATACAGTTCATGGATTTCACTGTCTAAGTTGGATTCAACTCAGATCGTAACTGCTTCATGATTCAGAGAATCATTTCAAACAACCCTAGGTGTCTAATGTAGGAGCATCTTGGGTCCTTGGCAATCCCGTGTCACCAAAAACATGTTTTTGTTTTCCTGTATTACTCGGTTACAACTTTGACTAAGTTGGCTGGGTAGTTGCTCAGTTTCCTTTATTGATCAAGTTGGTTGGTTATCTCTCTAGCGCTCGATTAATTCCCTGGTGCTCGATGATGCTTGTTTTGCACTTGGTTATCCTTTCTTACCAAGTTGTTTGTTTTAGTTCTTGTTGAGGTTGACTTGTGCAATTAATTATGGTCACATATTTAATGCTGGTATCTATCATTGGGAAGCATGTGGACCTAGATCTGGTTATTCCTTCCATTGATGGTGGATCTGAAGGCTGACTTGTTTGGTAATCTCTTGTATATATTGTAATCCTTGTTTGTAGTTTTAGGAGAGGTTTAGGACATAAAAGATAGAAGTTAGAAGATGGAAGATAGTTTTAGATCCTCGCATATTGGAGGAAATCTATACTTGATTGTAATATCTAGCCTAAATTAGGAAGGTCTTATAGCCTGGCATGTATGATTCAATTGGAATAAATATATGAAGTTTTCTACATTCTCTCTCTCACTTGTGTTTTTGTTTATTTTGCATTCAACACGATCTCTACAAGGTGGATCTGGTTAGGGTGACCCTTTGGCCCCTCCCTTATCCTCCTTTGCGTCACTTTTTCCAAATTGATTAAGTGTTTTCCAAAATAAGACTTGCAAACACATATGTTTAGGATTTTGATTTTTTCAATCCTTGAAAGCAAAAATAAATCTCTTTGAAAGATGCTTGCAATTTTTTTTTACCTTTTTTGCATTCAAGATTGGATTTTCTCTTTTAGGATCCCGATTTGAACTTTGGAATGAAATGAAGTTTTCTTTTGTTTTCACTTTGAGCATTCAAGATTGTGTTTATTTTAGGACTCTAATGTAATGACTTTTGATATTGACTTTGATTCATTTCTTTAGGGATGTCATAGATCATAGGTGCATCCATAGCTTCTTGATAGAGTAAATGGTCTAAATACCTTGAATATGCTAGATTTTAGAGCTTCTACTTCAATTGATCACACAATATGGTTGCTAGGTGGCTGATGTACTTCTTAACTATTCTCTCCTTGGTCCCTTCTTATAAAATGGTGAAGAAATGATATGCCTTGAGGTATTTTATCCATCGCTAGGTGAGTAAATGCATTTATCATAATTAGCTCAACTTCGTACACTGTCCAGCCAAAAAAAAATCTCGTGCTCATAGGATATGAGTCTCCAAGTGATGTGATCATAGATATAAACTCCATGATATTTGTATATACCATATCTAAGCTTGCATGAGCTCATTCCATAGAATCAGGGGCTAGATATAATCTGGTGTCTTCATCCAATTCTACCCCTAAGGCAATGCTCAGCTGTTTAGGTTGATGTAGGAATGTTGACATCAAGAAAAGACATAGTAGCATCTACTATCTCTCCATGAATCAATACCTTTTTAAAATCTTTTACTTTCCATACCTTACCATCATCTTCATCTTCTGGTTTCCTGAAATTATTCTTGAATTCATCTATTTATTCATTAAGACTTTTACCACTGTCACCAATATTCTTCTTTATAACCATAGGAGGTGGTCCTCTTCTTTTATCCATTCCATTATACCTACAAAACTTCGTTATATGTCCTAAGTTGTTGCATTTGTAACTTGTGGGTGGTCTTCTATCCTGATTAACCTAAAGTTTACAATACCTTGCAGTATGCCCAAGGTTGTTGGATTTGTAACATGTGATCTTCGCTATAAATTCTTATCTGATGTAATCTTGTCTATTTCTTAACTGATCAAGTTTCCTACATTCTTCTTTCTTGTGTCCATATTCATAACATTTATGACAATAACCAGTAAAGGGTTTGAAAGGACCTTTACTTCTACAATCTCTTTTCATGTGTCCAAGTTTGTTGCATCTAAATCATCTACCTCTAAAAGGTCTGGTCTGATCTTTAGGTCTCTCAAGAGTAGGTTTTTCTTCAATCTTCACTTCATGTGGCTCTTCATGAGTTTTAGAAAATTCTCCTTCATTGTATCCAACTCCAGTCATATCTCCTTTAGATTTATGTCTCTCTCTTTGTTCATCAATCTTATCACTGCTCATATGTAACTTCTCAATATGTAATTTGGGTTAAGTGAGTTCACCTTTAATGATCTGATTGTACTTATCCAATTCTAGGCATTTATCCTTGTAGTTATCAAGTTCTATATGCATTTCTCCTATTTTTATTTTTTCTCCTTTTAGAGTCTCTTCAACTTTGTATCTTGCATCTTTTTCATGTTGAATCTCTTTAATCATTAGAAGATTAATTTTTTCTTTTTCTTGCTCCAGCTTCTTTACTTGGTCTGATGTATCATTTTTTGAATCCTCTTTGATCTTTTTCATAAGGTCTTGTCTCTAACTTCTTGAAAGCTCAAGTTGTTCCTTTAGTTTCTTGATAAAACCTTCTGCTCTTCTTAATTTGAATTTTAATTCACCATTCTTAGCCTTTTCTTTGTCTAGGTCATCAAGTGCAGCTTCAAAGTTCTCTTGAAAACTTTTTGAATCCATTTTGATCTCCCTCAAGCTATTAGACTTTCTCTCCAAGGGCCAATAGCTTTGATACCAATTGTTAGGATTGAGTAATACTGAGAGGGGGGGTGAATCATTATTACATCACTTTAAGTCAAACTTAAATCAATTGAAAATAAACCATATGAATGCTGAAATGAAAATAACATAAACACATAAGACATAACTCATAACGCTATTTTTTTTATTTTGAGGAAACCTTGGCCAAGGGAAAACCTCAGCGAGGATGGTACCCACAACTATGCACTAAAATATAATATCCTTGTTAGGAGATCTAGCCCTATTAGGAGCTGATTATTACATAGTACATTTCCTTGTTAGATGAATAGAAACCCTATTAGAGGTATACAAAACCCTGTTAAAGATATAGTGAGCTTACAACTCTTATAATCAATAATTTAGTTACAAAAGTGTTCTTCAAGGATGAACAATACAAGCATCTTCTATGCTTTGATAGTTCCAGTTATAGCTCTCAATAGTCTTTGTCAATCTCTAATCTCTCATCTATTATTTACCATCACTGATATCCAAAACTCGCATCCATATCTCATTCATATATTATCCATATATTGCTTTCACAAAACACTCTTTATTTATATATATTTTGTCATCCAGTCGGCTCTCAAATACAATACAAAACATAATAACTACTCATGAAAATAATAAATATTGATTCATCGATCTTGTATTACCAAAGTGTTGGCAATATACAATCTTTATCTACTTAGCATGTTACTATTCCATCTAGCATTCCCTTAATCATCACAACTATTCATATGCCATGTTTCATTGTTCCTCTGTCTTCACATATCTTCATATCACTGTAACTTGTTGATATCAATACTTAAACACATGCGACCTTAACTGAAGGTCACACATATCCCAAAATGTCTTCCTCTAAGTTCACAAGCTATCACATAGCATATACTATCTTCACTGACCAAAATAATATTGTAATACTCTGTAAATCTAATTTTGTACTTAGTCATTTTCATGACTATGTCTCCAACACTCATACTTACTACATGCGATCACCATAACATAAGTGTTTCCATAAATGACAACCCTCAAGTGATCCATAGTGCTCCCAAAACATCACTTGCCAGCATGGATACCTTTTTTTTGTTTGGATATCTGAATTTTATTTTGTATAAGTGTTGTCAACAAGCCTTTCAAATAAATTTGAAAGCTTATCATAAAGGGCTATAGGTCCTTAGTGCTAACAAGTTAATCAATGAAATGATCTTTAATCGTAAAGATACATCTTCCTCTATAAAGACTTTATCTAAAGAAACACTTAAACATTGTGCAAAACATGTCAACTTAAGCAAAAATCAAACACTTTCAATGAGCAATTCTTGGGATGTGCCCATGCATACTCTCAGTTGTGGACCCATCACTAGGTCTAGATCCAAAAAACAACCATAGGAATATTTCATCAAACCCTTCCCCCCATGGGAAGAAGAACCAGATATTTACCCCTATGAATAAATTGATCTACTTGTATGTCATGAAAATATTTTGCACTTGTCACAACCTTGTGGATCAAAGTTGTTCGAAGATATAACCAAAGAAGAGATAGAAGACATTTAATAGGATGTGTATTCATCTCTATTTGTAGAGAATGTAGTCGAACATAATCCCCAGAAGTACCTAGCAATGCTTTTGAGAAAATGAGTCAAATTTCCTTCTAGGTTTGATGTTTCTACAATATGGTTTGAGAACCCTTTAAAATTACATGACATTACTTCCCAACTTCTGAAAAATAATGATATCTTTTATCTTTTGATTTATGTTCAAGTATTATACTTAAATAAGATATCTTTTGTCAAAATTAACAACATGAATTATTAAAGAAAATACTTCATCAAATTATAATTTAGCAAAATTAATTTACCATAATATAAATTGATAAATTAAATAACTAATAATTTCAACTTACTAATTTGACTACATTAATTACTACTTATAATTGATTCAATCTAAACTCAAAACAACTAACTTTAATATTGCTAACTAAATAATTAAATTTAATGACTATTAATTATTCCTATAAGAAAATATCAATTTATATTACTAATCTAATTTTACTATAGAAAAACTAGAGGCATCCTAATAAATGGATAAGCCTCAGTGCTAAAGGGCTCAAAGAAAAACACTAACAAAGCAGGGTTCCAGGTGTTCCAAATATATAACAAATATAGCTATGGCAAATGCCCTGAACTAGACACAAATTACTTCAAGAAAACACATTAAATACTAAAGTGAGTTTGGTGGTAGAATGAGGACATAGATATTATACTTAAATAAGATATCTTTTATCTTTTGATTCTCCAGGTTTTTATCTTTTGATTTATGTTCAAGTATTATACTTAAATGATGATA
The DNA here is from genome assembly GCA_027943335.1 of Chamaecyparis obtusa. NCBI lineage: Eukaryota > Viridiplantae > Streptophyta > Pinopsida > Cupressales > Cupressaceae > Chamaecyparis > Chamaecyparis obtusa. The sequence continues at coordinate 227,315 of BSBK01005144.1, read as the reverse complement.
TATCTATGTGTGTTTACTTTGGCTGGAGTAAATGTACAAATATGATTATTCCCTATTTTGAACAAATTTGCAAATTGAAAACTTGTATTTGCCTTGATTTTTTTAAAATCCTTCAAAATTTAAGGATTTGCGGTAGGAATTTAGTGCATTAGACAATTGTAAGAAAGCTTTAAATTTTCTTTTCAAGCATGATAGTTTATTAAGATAAAACATAGCTGAAGAGTAACATGATTTAGGCAACACAACACAAAAATTTAGAATTTAAAATTTCAACGCTTTAGCCATAACTCTTTATGGTCAAGAAGACAATGTTAGTAGATTTGTATATACTTATTGTGTAGAGGGAAATTTACAAATATAATACCCATTTTTTCTGTAGCAAATTGGTTTTAAAGATCTAATTATATTAAAGATTTGAGAAAAAAAAGATTGGAATATTCTTTTGATTTTGATATTAGAATACTTTTGATAGGACCCACTTAGTGAAAAATCTATATGCATATAATTCTGTTTGAAAACCATCACCATCAATCTTATGGCTGAACTATAGAGAACATACTATTGATTGTTCATTTAAACCATAAAAGGAAGTATATGAACTTCTTGTACCTTTGGCAATGTTATTATTTTTTATCATTCAAAACTGCACAGGAGGTGTATGCACCCTAAAATGGTCACCTAGACTTTGGGCCCCATTTATTCAATTTGTCAAATATCAATTTCCTGAATCAATGTTTTGCAGTTTTCAAATCAATTCCTTGATCAAATCGCAATTAAATCAATAATTCAAATATTTTTAAGGTTTGATCATTTCATCAATAATTTCATTTAATTAAAAGAAATATTCTCTTATAAATAAATAAAATTGGCTTATTTAATTAAAAGAAATATCTTAAATAAAATAATCTTATTTAATTAAAACTCCTTTTAATTGAATGATTTTATCTTATTTAATTAAATATTCCTCTTTTTATTAAATAAACTTATCTTGTTTATTTAAAATATAATTTCTCTTTTAAATAAATAAAATCCCCACTTAAAGCAAAATCTGTGATGGAAAAGGAAATAAATCAAATAAAAATAAAATAAAAATCTTTTTCCTGATTCTTTCAATAATTTTATTTAATTAAAAAAAATACTCCCTCTTAGATAAATAAAATAACCTTATTTAATTGAAAGAAATATCTTTTAAATGAAATAAATTTATTTAATTAAAATCTGTTTTAATTAAATGATTTTATCTTATTTAGAATAATATCTCTCTTTTAATTAAATAATGTTATCTTATTTAATTAATAGAGAATCATTCTTTTAAATAAATAAATAAATCTTCTTAAAGCTCTTTGTGATGAAAAAAAGGAAACAAATAATTAAAAATAAATAAAATCCTTTTTCTCTCCACACTTTCTAAAAAATGAGTTTTATTTCCTCTTTTTGGATTTATCCCACATTGCTCTTGAGGATGCATTCTCTTCCCCATTTTCCTATATAAGGAGCCCTCTCCTTCTCATTTCAGATGCCAGAATTTTCATGTTATTGTTATACTGCAGGTTTGGAGAGCAAACTTGGAAGAAGCTTTTGAGCACATTTGGAGCTTGCATATTTGAGACTTCTTTCTTCTTGTCTTCTTCTCTCATGCCTTATGGCAATCCATAGTTTAGATTAATATTGCATTCACATAATAGTTTAAATTCATATTTCCTTTCATAGATTAACATTGTATAAGCATTCATTTCAATAGAATAGTTTATTTCTTGCATTGTTATCATCTAGACTAGTTTCATTTGCATGCAATAACTTGATGATCATGGAGATTAGCATGCTTGCTATTCATCTTTGAATCTCTCATTTCTTGGTGTACTTGAATGGGCATAACTATGTCAATCTGAGGGCCTCATATACAAACCCCTACACTCCACGAATAGAGAGTTGTGAATCGCTGTTTGAGACCTCATTCTTGAGTGTTATTGAATGTAATGATTTACAAAGGTGTGACTACTTTCTAGCACATATTTTTGGTGCCCACCGTGGGCCAGAAAAGATTAATTTTTGGCCTCATTCTTGATTGGTTTTTCAATTTTAGTGTTGGTTCCAGGACTTGTACGGCCATGTACAGATTGGAAACCATTTAATATAGTAAAGAATGGATATAATGATAAATCCTCTTTCTCATGCTTTTGGTTTGGTTCATTTTTATAAAGAAATTAATAAGTTATGATCATTTTGGTGAAAGTGGGTATTTGCAGATTTGAGATTCTCTGAATACAGTCAGATTGAAACATCTAGTACAGAAAAATTGTGAAGAATCAGGACCTATAATAATATTCATTGGAAAGATACATGAATTAGCTTTCATTTCTTTTTGATTTCAGTTATTTTTATGTAGATTTGTGAAAGTTATGGGCATTTGAGTGAAAACTAGTTTTTAACAATCTGCAATGGAGTTGCAGGCAATGATTTTCTCTTAGAAAATAATTTATGAATGGAAAAAATAAATGGCTTACATATTTGGAAACTAGATTCATTAATAGTTTCTTTGAAATTGGTTTGGTTTCATTTGGATTCTTTTTGAGAAAGATATGTGATTCCCTAGGCAGGGTTTGGTGTTTTAAATCTGATTTATGATAGAAAAATTGTAGTCTAAAAAGGTTATTGGTTGAGGAACCAAATAGAATCATAAGACCTTGTAATTTTTGAAAATGGTAGTTCTTGATGTTGGATCAAAATTTCATTCTTTCCAAAAATTTTAATATTGTGATTTTATGGGTCAAATAAATCAATCTTTAAAGACTGTCTTGAAGACAACAATGTTAAATCAAACTCCTAACAATTGATTTTCATATCTAACCATCTTAGGGTTTTTTTTTCGGATGTGTGCTAAATGTTGGAGTGCAGATCTTTGGACCTAAGGTGAGTTCTTAAAATCTCTATAACACTTGGTTTGGGCATAAAATTAATCTCTCATGTGTTTGGCTTGAGTGTTACACGCTTTCCTAGAACACTTTTTTTTAATGCTCTTAATGGTAAATGAATGAACCTGGATTGCTTTCATACAAATTTGTGTTTAAGTGAATGTTTGCATTTAAACTTTAAGTAATTCTTGGTTCAAATATCAAAATATCTCATTGAGTAATTTAGGGCCTGGATTCATTCCTAGTTTATATGAAGAGTTAAATGCACCACTTTGTGGACTCGCTTCATGTTTACTTGGAAAGTTAAATATTTCATGATTCAAACCCTCTTGCACTTATGAGTAGTATTGATTAAGTAGTCTTAGATTACTTGTGATTGATCTAAATTGCTATCTTGGGTTATTGGACTCACTCATCCGCTGGCCCCTCGTTCCACCCCGTGGTTGCAATCTCAGGGCCACATTAAAGGGGAGGGGTCTAGAGGAAAGAAGCATTAATTGTTCCACCAGGAAACCCTTTTGTGCTTTTTGGAACTCACTTGTTTTCTAGGTTGTGGACTCGTTTGTAGCTTGTGTGAGGTGTTAAGTGTTCCACCTTGTGGACTCACCTCATATTTTCTCTAAGCATTAAGTGTTCTACCTTTAGTGCTTTTCAATACTTTTTGATTGTGAATTACTTACCTTTTCATTTTCTAGAAGGCCTACTTGGGGATTTCATCACCTCAAGGGATGACCTTAACTCCTGTGTTTCAATGGAGTATAAATATTGGGAGGTGAATCCAAAGACACCTCTCTTGGGAGTGAGTTAGATTTAACTCTTGGCTAAGCCTCAAAGAACTTTATACCTTTGAGAAGTGAAGGAGGAGATTTGGGTTACCGTCTCCCCTCGGCTATGTGATTTCTAATTCTTCTCATCTATGGATTTGGGCCTCATGTACCTTGAGTATATCAAGGACACCCTTTAGAAAATCCATGTATATCCTTCTAGACAGCTTGCTAGGATGTTGTTGTGTTCTGAGTGCTTGCTAAAACATCTTCAAGAACATACACAAGTAGCATCTTTAAGGAGAAGCATACTAAGTCACTATTCTTGTTCATGTGTAAGGTTGCTTTTCCCCTTGCCCATTATTTGAAGATAATTTCTTGCTTGAACTCCTTGATTGCTATCTTATGTGCCTGATCATTGATAAAAATCTGTTGATATACTTACTTGATCTTTGAAAATGAAAACAAAAACTGAGTTCCTGAGTTGAAACACCAACTTTTTATAGCTTGCTCAATTTTTTACCCTGCCATTAGAGACTTGTCATTTCTCTAAACTTCTAGTTTTATCCCTCTAGGGATAGCATCATTTAGTTTACAAAGTCACCTTGGAAACAATTGTCAAGTTAAAGGACTGTTCTTGGTGAGAAAGTTTATCTCTAGAATTGTTAGCCACATTCTTGAAGAATTTTAGTGCTCTTTTGTCCAAACCATTGCCATTAAATTCAATTTCAATTATATTTTGGCCTAGTCCAACCTCTGATTCAAAAGTGCAAGGGTAGTCACCCTTTGATTTGAGGCACCTCTTTGACAATGTTGGTAACGCCTTTTGTAATTTCTATCTTACCATCTCTCTTTGGACATTAGCGAACTTTGATTATCCTAGTTTGGTGTTGACACTTTAAGAGGTCATCTTATCACCAAGGGTCTTCAATTCTTAGCCTTCCTTGGTCAGTCTAAGTCAGATCATAGGTGTTGTCATGTTGCTCAACATTCAAATGAATGTTAATGGTATCAATTGCACAAGATGACTCTTGGTCTTCTTCTTTCTTCTTCCTTTCCCATGTTTTTTTCTAAAGTCTTCTATTGACATGGGAAATTCTTCTTGTCTTCCTAATTTTTTTCCTATTATTATCTAGTCTACTTCTTTCTATTCTTTTCCCCTATCATTCCTACACTTGATTCCTTTTCCTCTAGAACCATGAGTTTCAACTATCATGTTGTGGAACTTCTCTCAAAAATGGATGATCTTGATCTCCTTGCTCAATTTGAAGAGCATTATTCCTCAAAAATTCTTATGGGTGAAAAATTTATGGCAAAAATAGAGGAAAAATCAATTAAATCAAGTACCTTTGCTAGAATTATCAACATGATCCTATCACAACCTCCTTCCAAAAGTCTTTCATCTTCTAAATCTTCCAAATCTTATAATGACTCTTCTAAACATTATTCACGTTCTTCATCTCCTAAATCTTCTAAGTCTTATCATCATTCTTCTAAAAATTCTTCATATTCTAAGTTTTCTCATCATTCTTCATCTCCCAAATCTTATCATGACTATTGTAAACATTATTCAAATTCTTCATTATCTAAGTCTTCTTCTTTCACTAGGTCTTCACCTTCCTCTTCTTTATGATCTCGTTCCTCTTCTACTTCTCCCAAGAGTCTTACTCCTTGTCTCAAGACATACCATGATGAGCAATATGATAGCCCTTATGATACCTCTCCCATGAAGAGTGACACACCCATCTTTGATGACTATGATGACTATGATGATGGACAATGTAATGATACCTATGAAACCCCTATTCCTAAGAGTCCTCCTCGTCATGTGCTCGTGCTTACTGGAAAAGGGTCATCACATTGGATAGATTGTGATGGTGATCCATATGACTCTGATTTTGAAAGAGACTTTGATGATTTCTGTGAACAATACCTAGATGATACATCTACTTCACTTGAGGAAGAGAAAGCTCAGCGCACTGATTATAAATGTAGATACTATAAGCATGTCTCCTCTAAAAATTCTCCTGCTGAAAATAAAGATTTTACTCTCAAGCAAGATCATGTTAATGCTAGACCTTTGTCTTGTGATGGTTCCATTTCATCCCCTACTTCTTCCAATACCCCTACATCTCCTAAAGTCACCAAGTCTTCCAAATCTTTCACAAATCCTGCATCCGACATAAATTCTAATGCTTTCCATGCAGTTCCCTATAGTTATCCTCAAGGGCCACCGCTTAAAGATACTCAAGCTAACCTTCACTTAGCTGCAAATACTTTCGATAATTCTAAATCTAAAGAGCCTAAGCCTTTATGCGCTATAATTCCTACTTCAGCTATTCTTTCACCATCTTTTCCAAAGTCTTCCATACAATTCCAACATGCTTCCTTGTCTTTAGAAGTGGCTTCATGTCAAGAGGACTCTAAAACTGATACAGAAAAGAATATAAAGAAAGATCAAGATCAAGAACCCTCCATGTCATCCACTCATTTTCATGATGTTCTCTATCCACATCATGGTTCTTTTGATCCTTTACGCCCTTCCTCATTTATTCCACCATGTCTTAAGTCTTCTCCGAAGCAAGATCAAGCTACTACCCACACCGTTGAGCTTATTGATAATGAAAATAACCTTACCACACTTGCACTTTCCAAAGATGATACTTCCATTAAGGTTATTAAAAATGGTGTTGTTACTTCTAATGTTAAGCCTATTCAAGAGACAAATTCTGCACTTGTGCTATCCAAAGATCCTTGTTAAGATCAAAGTCTTCCATCTTCTTGTTCTACCATTCCATGTTCACTTCCACTTTCTACTCTTCCTAAGTCTTTGCAAGCTTTGAACAATCCTATCAAAGAAGGTGCTCCTATTCATGATGTTCACGATCTTATTGAAAATCCTAATGCTCACTCTAAAGATGCTGATGTCCTTGGTTGTCATATAGATGTTGATGAACTTATTGATTATCCTTTTGCATCTTCCACTTCCATCCTTGGACCTCCTCCACCACTGCTAAGGACTTCACGTCTTCCTTCCATATTGGGTCCTTATGTCCCTTCATTTTCCCCTCCTAACTCTCCTAATTCATCATCTATCTTGGGTCCTTATGTCCCTCCATCTCCTATCTTTCCTCAAGATCATCATAGATGCATACCTTTGAATCCTTTTCATCCATCCACCCATCTACACCAGTCATATTATCCTTCTTCTTCCACATATCCCAAGTCTTTTGGAAGTAACTTGAATGTTCAATATAAGAAAAATAAAAAATACAAGAATCCATCAAAGAAAGAAGATCACCATGTCTCCTCTAATTGACATGGGGGCATAAAGTCAAAAGAGATATCTAAGAAGAAAACTACAAAATAAGTATGGGTTCCAAAATCCATCATTCAAGATATTCTCTCTAAGTCATCAAAAGGAAATTAAAAGCGTAAGGCTATATGGATTCCAAAGTCTCTCATAAAAGAGTCTCATGTTGAACAAAAAGTGAAGTTGACATTCAAGCTTTCCAAGACTTCCACCTCATATTCTTCCAAAAATATTCTTCCATTCCATGCACCTGAACCGCAACCTCTACTAAACATTCACCATATTCCTTCACGGATTCCTTCATTCAAGTTTCCTCCATCCTCTCGCCACCCTCCAAGGTGTGCGTTGATGTTGATCTTGCCTTCCTTTCCATCTACTCTTTCACAATCCTTCCATTCATTATTCTCTTGCCTTCTATCATTTTTCCTCATTTGCATATTCCTCCTATCTTCCAACTCCACTTGCTTTACATAAAACCATATCCTCCATTTTTCTCTTCCATCTTCCTTTCCCTATCAGCATCTTTGAGCATATAATTTTGAATCCTTAGCATATCATGGTTTATCCTTTCAAGGAGTGTTATCTAAAAGCTTGCCTTTTTCCAAAAATTATAAAATTCAAAAAAAAAAAAAAATTGAAAATGTGCCTTGGTGAAAACTTGGAAATAGGCACCTTGGTAGCAAAAGTAAAGAGAAATAAATTCATCCTATACTGAAAACTACTCCCTTGTGGCACCTTGGATAAGTACCATGATGAAAACTTGGCAATCAGGCATCATGTGTAGTTCTTCTACATATCTCATCCATTCCATCTTCTATCTTTGATCTTGAAAAGGTTGATCTATACACGTACATTTGGCTATCTTGGGAGTGGTCTTACGATGATCCTGCTTTCATTTTTTTTATGTCTAGCCTTCATATCTATTCTCCTCCATTCATTCTATTCTTTCGCTCTTCTTTTCCCCTTTGGTCTTGATCTAATAAAAAAGAGTAAAAAATGATGCTATGAAGCCTCTTGACATGTCTACTCCTTTGGACTTCATCCCTTCCTTCTTTTGCATTATGATTCTATGACTTATCCTATGGCAACCTTTCATTGCTTGTCCAAATGTGCTTTACATGACAATTTTTCCTTAGTTTGGGTACTCTTGAGGAGTTTGTCTTTGAGGATTTCTTCCCTCCATTCTTCCTTAGTTTGGGTACTCTTGAGGAGTTTGTCCTTGAGGATTTCTTCCCTCCATTCTTCTTCATTCCCTAGTCTTTCATCTCTTCCGTCAGCTTGCTACTCCCTCTTGTCCTCCACCTTGCTAGACTTTGGGACTACACGATGTGATCTTGCTTGGGAGTTTAATGCTCATTCTGTGTGGGGGTATCCTTTGTAAATATTTATTGATCTTGAAAAAATTCTAAAAAAATTCATATATGATGCTAAAAAAATACAAAAAAATCAAAAAAAAAAAAAAAAGTCCCTTGGTGAAAACCTGGAAACAGGCGCCTTGGTAGCAAAAAATACAAAAAAGTTATAAAAAGTCCTGAAAAAATTCTTCCAAGTGGTGAAAACCTGGAAATGGGTGCTACTTGAGGCCTTCGCACCCCTATTTCTTAGCATGCGTCCTCGACACTTAGTCTTTCTCCATCATGCCTTGTCCTTGTTGCCTAGGTTTGGAATTGGTCTTTGTCTTCGTCTAGGGGGCATCACTATGTTAGCTTTGGTCTCTTGGATGCATCAGTCTTTAGGAAACCACCCCAACTGTGTTCTTCAACACAACCCCCGACATTGAGTGTTTTTCAACACTTATCAGTTTGGTCTTATCCAGTTTGGTCATGTGATCTTACCTGTTAGCAAGCATTCAATCCTTATCCTCAAAACTCAGTATCAGTTTACACACTTAAATTTTTAAATGCAACTCTTAATGCTTGAGATATGTCATGATCTTCTTTGTGTACTGACTGTTATTGATTTTCATTGAGTGTCACTGTCTAATAAGTCTCTCTGTGATGCATAGCTAGAAGACTTGGGGCATGGGGCATGTTTTTATTTGCTTTTTGCTTGTGGGTGTTGTCTTGAACCTCTTCAGTGTCTCTTGTTGTCTCCTTGACACACTCAGGAGATTTAAGGCATCATCCTTGACTATTTTTTTTTTCACAATCGTTCTCATGGTCATCCTGGCGTTTATGCCTTGATGCGAGCATGGTTTTGCTACATTAAATTGGGTAAGCTAACATTGCAGTCATCTTGACCTTTATGTCTTTCATGCTCATGTTAGAATCTTTCCACATTCCAATCCGATATCAATCACATTCATATCTTCATAGTTGCATTTGTGACTAGTGATGATTGTGTGATTGTCTGATGTCCGGTAATAATGGCCCTATGATGAAAATAAGTTCTCTTACATTCTCTAATGAATGATGAACACAAGAATCCTATGTTACCCTATTGCAAGTACACCTTTGCATTTTCATGTAGCTTGCATTATTTAGACTTCATGTTAATTTGCATTTATAGGCTGCATTATGAGTTTGAGAGGGTTTCCTTAAATTCTCTATCTTAAACAGTTGATTGATTTTGGGGCATCCTCTTTCTTGAGGCAAATTCTCTTTTTTCTCTCCATTTCTTTCCATCTCTTCCAAACTTCTATCTCCCATTCTCTTTCACCCCACTTCTTTTCCCCTAATTCAACTTTGGGGCATAACCTTTCATGATGAGCTACCTTAGTTTTGTGATTCTTATATCTTTCATCTTACATCAAGAACCTTATATTTAGTTCAATTTGATAAATTTATCAATTTACTGTTTCTCCTCTATCTCATTTCAATTTCGATCACGAGGGGGTAGTACCTACCAAACTTCAATGCTTGATTCAACTTTATCAAATTTATCAATTGCTTCTTTTGGGGCAACCTTGCTTGAGATTCTTATCTCTTATTTGAGACTTGACAATTACCTATTCACAAGTGTTGGCCTTGTCTTTTTCAGTCTACTTATCTATGTCCTGATGTGTTCCCATCTGTCAAACACACATCTGGGTTGTTTTGTGATCCCAAATCGATCTCACACTTCAATTCCATTCTTTGACTACATGTGATCACAAGTCAACCTCACATTAGTCAAAGAGGGGCAAATGTATGCACCCTAAAATGGTCGCATAGACTTTGGGCCCCATTTATTCAATTTGTCAAATATCAATTTCCTGAATCAATGTTTTATAGTTTTCAAATCAATTCCTTGATCAAATCGCAATTAAATCAATAATTCAAATATTTCTAAGGTTTGATCATTTCATCAATAATTTTATTTAATTAAAAGAAATATTCTCTTTTAAATAAATAAAATTGGCTTATTTAATTAAAAGAAATATCTTAAATAAAATAATCTTATTTAATTAAAATTTCTTTTAATTGAATGATTTTATCGTATTTAATTAAATATTCCTCTTTTTATTAAATAAACTTATTTATTTAAAAGATAATTCCTCTTTTAAATAAATAAAATCCCCACTTAAAGAAAAATTTGAGATGGAAAAGGAAATAAATCAAATAAAAATAAAATAAAAATCTTTTTCCTGATTCTTTCAATAATTTTATTTAATTAAAAGAAATACTCCCTCTTAAATAAATAAAATAACCTTATTTAATTGAAAGAAATATCTTTTAAATGAAATAAATTTATTTAATTAAAATCTTTTTTAATTAAATGATTTTATCTTATTTAAAATGATATCTCTCTTTTAATTAAATAATGTTATCTTATTTAATTAATAGAGAATCATTCTTTTAAATAAATAAATAAATCTTCTTAAAGCTTTTTGTGATGAAAAAAGGGAAACAAATAATTAAAAATAAATAAAATCCCTTTTCTCTCCACACTTTCTAAAAAATGAGCTTTATTTCCTCTTTTTGGATTTATCCCACATTGCTCTTGAGGATGCATTCTCTTCCACATTTTCCTATATAAGGAGCCCTCTCCTTCTCATTTCAGATGCCAAAATTTTCATGTTATTGTTATACTGTAGATTTGGAGAGCAATCTTGGAAGAAGCTTTTGAGCACATTTGGAGCTTGCATAGTTGAGACTTCTTTCTTCTTGTCTTCTTCTCTCATGCCTTATGGAAATCCATAGTTTAGATTAATATTGCATTCACATAATAGTTTAAATTCATGTTTCCTTTCATAGATTAACATTGTATAAGCATTCATTTCAATAGAATAGTTTATTTCTTGCATTGTTATCATCTAGACTAGTTTCATTTGCATACAATAACTTGATGATCATGGAGATTAGCATGTTTTCTATTCATCTTTGAATCTCTCATTTCTTGGTGTACTTGCATGGGCATAACTAGGTCAATCTGAGGGCCTCATATACAAACCCCTGCACTCCATGAATAGAGAGTTGTGAATCATTGTTTGAGACCTCATTCTTGAGTGTTCTTGAATGTAATGATTCACAGAAGTGTGACTACTTTCTAGCACACAGGAGGTATATGAACTTCCTGTAGCATTTGCATGAACACATAAATATGAAATATAGATCTTTCTCTATTTTCCATATATCTGAGAATTGTGAATATGTATTTTATTTCAATAAGTAATAAATACTAGTTTGTCAGTAAAACCACATAACCCTTTAACATAGAAAAATTGACTATGAGATTATTATCAGGAAAACTAGTGAACAAGATTTTTTTAGATGCATGAATTTATTTTTTGTTTATCTTATTTTATGTTTTAGAGGAAGATATCATGGGCAAGGGTGTCAAATATGGATAAACGGAGAAGGGTAAATTTATTTTCTTTTACCTACTAGTAGAAATCTAGTTATTAAATACTTAGGCCTAAACTATGGAAATACATCATGGATTTTGTGTTGGTTATTTTTCATTCTCTCTACCAGATATGTGTTAGTTCTACTTTTATGTATGAGAAAAGTAGTTAGTTCACAGCTTGCACCAGATTCCTTTCCGATCCATTAGTGTCGAGTTGATAGATTACTCGAGCAAGGTCGATGTGCTCTTCATTTCAAGACGAGCCCCAGAGTAGCTAACCACCGTGTGGTTGGGAGAAAAAATGTTTGGAGCACATTTTCGTCTCAAGATTTGTAGATGGATAGATGTTCGATGGCATAGGAGACATGAGCATGCAGATGGATGATGGATAGTCTGATGGCATATGTACTGATATATTGTATCATTTTGACCATGTGGTCATGTACCTTATTGTATTCTATACACTTGATGTCTGATGTGCAACAGTTTTGGTCAACATCTTATATACATATTTATCACCTCATATTGTATTATTAAATGATTCATGTACTATCAACATTATGGTCAATTTCTTATTATTGTACTTTGAGGATATTCGACTTTATTATCAAAATATTATGAATTCTTAATTATGGAAATGGAATATACTTGTGGAAAATTCTTATGATTAGTAGACTTTGTTTATGTGTTTGAGTTTCTAAGGCTTTTGTTTGATGACCTTATGTGTCTCGTGTGAGTTGGAATCAGTCTTTACACAGATTACAAATATATAGTGACCGACAACATCAACACAAGAGAAGCCATTATAACAGTGTAAAGAGACCAGTAACATCAATACAATAGTCGATACATGAGAAACCACAACAATAAAACAAGTAATAAAAAATACATTTTATGTAATGTACAACTCAAGCAACAAGGAAGACATTTCAACTGAATAGTCGATTATTTAATCTCAGAGAAAGACAAAGCTTCATTTTGATGAGGAGCTCATTCACTTGGGGTTTAACTCTTAAAATATGGAATTCCAACTTCAAATCCTTCATAGCAGCCACAGGAGATGAGAGAAAAGAGAGACCAAACAATAAAATATGTTTGAGTAAAACTTTAGAACTGCAACTTCTTGGTGATTGTTCTCACTATTATTAAAGAGTGATTTACATGTGTTCATCCATAAGTACAATAAAATAACATGTCGATCACCATTAGCAATAATATTATTGTGAATCCCAACCCCAAGAAAGGTCACTTTCCAATTGATTTTATGTTCAAGAATGGAAGGCAAGTGATGCAGAGGGTGGTGTGTGTAAAGTATTTGATAGAAAATGGATTACGTTTGAGAGGTTTAGGTACTTGTCCTACTAGCCCCAAGAGCCACCAAAGGCTTCCAAAAGATCAAACACCTCCCTAATACCCAAATTTGATGTGTTTGGTGTATTTTTATTGAATTCAAGTGGATTCAAGAGGTTTCAATGTTTACACCAACACCCAATACCTATAACTCTCAATGTCCTCAACTAGGCCTAGAGTCCCCTATTAGCCCTGCAATGAACAAAATGAACTCTTTACTCTAAACTTCCACAAAGAAACTTGAGAAAAAGTTACCTTTTTAGACACCCTTTATCCTCTTATTCAACATACCAAAAGCTTCTATGATTTTTTTTTAGACCAATTGACCAAATTCTTGATTGTACCCTGTCAACAAGCCTAAAATGTGTTCATTTAACAAAGAAACTATATGATAACATTAACCCTTGACCTCAAGACTTTCAAAAGTCTTCAAAAATGACTCCAAATGAAGGAAAGTCAAACCAATTAGACCCTATGGTCTCTGTAAACCCAAAATCCTCAATTTGGCTCTCTAAAACCCTCAAATCTAGGGCTTCTCCAATGTCACTTCTCCCAACACTATTCCACCCAATAAGTGATGGATTCACCTTTAATTTTGTGTTTCTAGACACTTCATCCAATAAAATAACCTCCTTATTCAACTATATTGTCTAATGTTATACACATCCAAGCAATTTCACTCAATTTGCATACCCTGTTAGGGTGATCACCCAATCTCTCCCACTTTGTCTGCATATTTAGTGTTATATTTATAATGTACACATTAATTTAGTGTCATTCCATGAGAATCAGATCATTATCATTAATGGAATGGACCCCATTTGTTATAAATGACTAACTATTATAAGAAAATACTAAAAAATAGTGACTGTCAGCACAAAAGTATGTAAACAGTAACCAAAAATAAATTTTAGAATAATCACCATTGTGTAAACTAGATAAATAAAGGTTCTCAATGCATAGAATTCCTTTATCAATGAATATAAAGCCTTAAGGATATAGAGTAAGCATCAAATTATAGGAAATTGTGTATTATTGCTTTCTTTTAGCTGCAATCTGTACACCCCAGGCACCTTGTGTCGTACAATGGTCAGATTCAAACTTATAAACCTTCTTTCCAACTATCTCAACAAATTTTGATCGGTTTCCTTGTTAAACACTAAAAAGTCCTTAAAACTAAATTCCCTCCAAATTCCTAATTAGTTGTTGTAATTTGAATATTTGCATTTTCAAACTAAAGAAAATGGCTTTATTTGATTAAATCCCTATAACCATTAATACCTACTGACTCTAAATTATTAATAAAACTTTTCTAAAAGCTCCTAGACTCTCTAGACCTTAAACTTCTATTACATACATGATTTTAGTCCTAAGGTCCCTATCTGGACCTTTAGGACATTACACAAAATTATTACATTCATTGCCCCCATATGCCATGATGGGCTTCAATACATTATAGTTGATCATATTTTTCTTCAAAGTCTTCATTCCTCCTTGGTGACTCATGGATGCCTCCATAATGTTGTTTGTCCTCCTAGGTGCCCCTCCACCAGCAAGCCATGATGCACACAATTCTGATGTTCCTTTACAAACTGGCAACCGTAGAAGGCATGTTTAATATCTTCACGCCTTTGGAAAAAGGGACAATTAAAGAGTTGTATTATAATACACTTTAGTCTATCAACAATGGGTAGTTTAAATTATAGTATCTTCCAAACCATTAATTGGGTTGTAGCATTGAATTTTGATTTCCATATTTGAATTGAAAGTTTTTCCCAAAACTTTTCACTAAATTTTCATTTCCATTTGATATCTAACCAAGATTTCAAGGGAAAATAAGGCAACAACAATAGATATACTTTCTTTAAAGGAAAAAATAAAAAAGGATAAACTGATAACCATAGCCAATCTTTGAAAAATTGTATTGAATAGGAGTACATAACTTCATAGATAATTCCGAAGGCACCAATGACTTCCCAAAGTTGAATTAGTTTCCTTGGCATATTGTGAAATATCAATTGAATATAAATGTTTTATATATTTACGTTGAGAGGAGTACCTATATAGCTATAGCACAAGCCACGATACCAACACAGGCATATTACAAGAATATACTATGTACATAAAAAAGATTTGAGGTTAGTTAAACTTAAAATCAATTTAAAAATAAAATAAATAATTAAAATGTCAAATTATAATAGTATTCTTGAAAAAAATTGGACCATTTAAGGCCATAAAAAGCCCAAAGAAAATGACCACCCATGCGGTCGTTTTAAAAAATAATTTAAAAAAAAAAAACCCCACATGAGGGGTGGGGGGTTGTGGAGGGACCCGCCATGGGATCCCCGCGGTTGGGGAGTTCCCCATGTTGGCAGGGAAACCCATGAGGCCCTTGCCAGCTAGGCAGCCCCCATGTGGTGGGGACAATAGCCCCCCATCATGCAGTGTATGTTGTCGGCTAGCAGGTTGTTGTCACCTGCCATAAAAAGGAGGGGGGACGGGGGGTGGTGGCCCCGTCCCCAATCAATATTTTTTAATTTTATTTTTATTTTTTTAAAATTATCATGCAAATGGCCAAATGGCCTAATTTAATTTTTTTTTAAATGTTGTTTTAAATAAAATCAAAATGCCCTTCATGGGCATGCAATTTTTTTAAATTTACATGGCCAATTATGGGCTTTTGGGGGGGTTTTAGGTTTTTTGTAGAAGAATTTGGAGAGGAGAAGGAATTTCAAGTGGTACCTTTTGGGAATATGAGGAGATGCTCTAGATTTATAAAAGATCGTCTCCTCATTTCATTCTTGTCATTTGATTTGTTGTTTTGCAGGTGAGTTTGAAGAGATTGGAGAGATTTTGTTCTTTTTTCACATAGAATTGGAGAGCTTGGTAATTTGGAAGAGAAGAACCATTTGAAGAGAAAGCAACAACCACATATCAAGGTGAAGTTTTTGTTTTAATATTTAGTTTTTTTAATATAGTTTTTATAATTTTTTAATATAGTTTTTATAGAATTTTTTAATGTAATTTTTTAATATACTTTTTATATTATTTTTAGTGTGTAATTATTTTTATTAGTAAATTATTTAGTTTTTTTTAATATGTTATTTTAAAATATTTAATTTTTTTATTTTAATGTAATGCATGTAGTAAAATATTCAAATTTTTGTTATATGTTATTTTAAATTATTTCAATTTGTTGAGTTTATTATAATGCATGTACTAATGTTTCAAAAATATTTAAAATACGAAGGGCTATACCACCATATTAATTAATAATTTAGTTTATTAAATTTGAAAATTACTTTAGTAATGGATCTATATGGATGACAATGCCACCATAATTTTCAATATTTCAATATAGTCATATTTAATGTTTCTTAGTCTTTAATTAGATTTAGTGATTTCAATATTAGATTTAGATAATTTGTTTTAAATATTAGATTTAGTGATTTCAATATTAGATTTAGATAATTTATTTTAAATATTAGATTTAGTGATTTCAATATTAGATTTTGATAATTTATTTTAAATATTAGATTTAGTGATTTCAATTTTAGAATTAGATCATTTGTTTTAAATATTAGAATTAGTAATTTTAATATTAAGTTTAGATAATATATATATTGTCTCCATGTTTTTATGGCTCTCATTCTCTCCATGTTTTTATAATGATTATAATTTATTTACTCTATTTGTTCTTCCAATATAATTTTATCATTATACATTTTTGTGTTCATGTATAATATGTATTTAGATATAACACATAAAAAAAAATCTATAACTTGACATGCATTATTAATAATAATAAACATATAAAATTTGAATTCAACAATTTTTATCTTAGCCTCAATAGAAATGCAATCATATACAAGTGTGTGTGTGTGTGTGTGTATAATTTTTCAAAATAATAATATACTTATATATATATTAATCTCTAACTATAATACTTGGGTTTTTCGCTGGTTTGAACTATCCCTATTTAGGTTACCAACTTTAGTATTCTTTTGTATTATCTATGGTGAAACCAAGGTTGAACTTTCAATCAGAGGAGGTAAGAAGAGAATATCAAAGACAATATCGAAGAGAGAGTCATAAACGTCAACAAGAACAAATGCAAGAAAATCAAATAGAAAAATTAAAAAGTGGGTTCAAACAACTTTCCAATAGAAAAGTAGAAGAAATCAGACTCAGATGTCTTGAAAATCAATG